>JAKOGI010000108.1:0-17500 GCA_029747015.1 Carnegiea gigantea | reverse complement strand
CTACTCCCAACTGAGGTTGTTAGACCGATCACTCAAATTTACAGGAATTACCTATGGGGGGGAACTAAAGAGTACACTAAAATTCCCCACTTATCATGGCAACACACTTGCTTGCCTAAAAGCAAATGGGGCCTAGGAATCAAGAATTTTGCAGCCTGGAATAAGGCCATTGTAAAATGTAAGATCGACGTCCTTTATTTTACGTTAAGTTGGCTGTCTTACCTTCTACGTCACAAAATTTGTATTTTTATTAACCACATGAGTTAAATTAGTATCGATATGTTTATGTGAGCGATAATTTTATTTAAAAGAATTATTATTGCTATTATTGATTTTTAAGTTAATTCGTGCTATTTGTGCCCTTGAATTATATCAATAGTTTAATTTAGTCATTATTCGATTTATTGAGTCATTTCCCGAATACGAGTAGGTTGTTAACCTTAGAATTAGTTTCAAGGTTCATTAAAATCGAACATTAACGTATTTGGGAACGAATGATCGATGAGCGAATGTATTAACGATTGGGTTTAGAATAAGAGGTACGAGATTGGACTGGCTATTTTAGTTGACTGAGCTTTTAAACCCAAATAAAACCCAAAACAAAAAAAAAGAAAAAGGAACATAAGGGGCCGAAGCCCCTTACTCTATCAAGACACACACGCGAGAGGGGGAGGGAGGGGTCTCAACCCCAGCCCCGATCTTCACCACCAGGAGAGGGAGCGGGAAGGGGGAGGCCGACGGTGCGCCATCATGCTGGCGAACGGCCGACCGTCACATGACTCGCACAGGAGCCGCAAGGCCTAACCCTGATCAGCAGGCGCGAGCAGAGAAGAGAGGTTGAGAGATCGAGGGAGTGAGGGACTCCTGTGCCAGCGGTGGTCGACACCGGTGGAACGACGGCCATGCGTCGTCGGCAATGCTTTTTGGCTGGTGGCTCGGGTCCAGCGACCCCCAAACCCCAGGAAAATGAGGGTTTGAAAGCTAGGGTTTTCAAACAGTCAGGCGTGACAGCGACAAGAGAGTCGAGATCCGGGTTTTGAAGCATCTAAATCGAGCCCAAAGCCCTTAGAACAGGCCCTTAGCTTGGAATCCAGGTGGGTGTTTCTCGCCTCCTATATATTAGTAATTTTGAAAACGTTTTAGCCCTTAAGTTGTGATGGGTATCAGTTTAGAATTAGTTAGATTAATCGAGAATATGATGACTGATTATGCATGCTTTATTTCAACTTAATTCAGCTTAGATTACGCATGTTTAGGTTACCCTAAAGGTGTTTAGAATTAAACTGATCATATGTCAGAATATGCTGTCGGAAAGTAACCTCGAAGTACATATGAATACCTTGAATCAATGCATGTTAATATAGTCAATTCATGCTTGAAAAATAGCCTTGAAATGACCTAATAATGCTTCGAATCGATATATGTTAGTTTAGTCGATTAATAGTTGAAAATGGCTTCGAATCGATGCCCGTTAAGTTAACTAATTCATGCTTGAAAACAACTTCGCAATGACATAAGAACGCGCTAAATCGATGTATGTTAGGTTTAGTTAGTTCATGCCTGAAAGTAACTTCGAAATAACCTACGAATACTTTGAATCGATATGTGTTAGTTTAGTTAAGTTCACGCTTGAAAAGTAGCTCTGGAAATAATTGAAGAATGTTTTTAAATGATGCACTAAGCTAATGTATGCTGAATTGGTTAACTCCTGATTAAAGTTAACCCTAGAAACAACCTAAATAAGCCTTGAGTTGACACTCGCTAAGTTAGTTCATTCATGTTGACAAGTGACCCTTAAATAACCTAAGTACACTTTGATTCGTCGCCTCATAAGTTTGTTCAATTATGTCTAAAAGTAAGCTTTAAAACGACTTATACGTGCCTTAAATCGATGAATGTTAAATTAGCCAAGTTATGCTTGAACCGATACTTGCTAAGCTAGCTAAGTCACATTTAAAAGTTGCTCCTCAATCAGCCTTAGCATGTCTTGAATTGATGCTTACTAACTTAGTTAATTAATGTTTGAAAGTAGCATTCGAATCGTCCTAAACATGCTTTAAGCCAATGTATGTTGAGTTAGTTGATGCATGCTTGAAGGTAACTTTTGAGACAACCTAAACATGCCTTAAGTTATTGTATGTTGAATTAGTTGATCCATGCTTTAAGACGTTATCGAAATAACCTAAGAATGTCTTAAAACGATGTATGTTAAGCTGGTTAGCCACGCTTTGAGAATGACATGAACTCGACATGCTTACCCCCTATTTGCTAGTTATGAATGTAGGCTAGTTTCATGCCTTGTAAGTTTATTTCAGTTCGTTAAGTACTTATTTCAAGTTAATGCAATATAGATATATATGCGTATGTGTTTATATATATGCTATAACGTATAGCTGGATAATGGCTGCTCGCTTGGTAAGTTTATACGTAGCTATTTCATATGACTTTTATGATAATATGCTATGGTTATGAAATTGAAAACTGAGATGGTAGTCGGATGGTTTGAGGTAGAACTATGAGTGGTTCGAGGTTTCCTATGGTCGGTTGCTATGTGAGGAGGGAGTCTGGGTTGTGATTAACCGTAATCGTGTGGATTGGGAGGCCATGTATGGCTTATGTTACTAAGTTGAATTATGAAGTGTTTGAATGTGTACATGTGCACCCCTACCCTTTCTATGTCATTAAGTTTGATTATTTTCATAAAGGTGAGTTTTAAAAAAGAAGGATTTCATGTTTTGAAATGATAGTAGCCATAATTATTAGTGCATGATGGCTTATTTTAACTAAATAAATACAGTTTTGGGAGTGAACTCGTTTGAATGGGGGAATCCCTAAAGAGTTTTACAAAGGTGTGAGTTGTATAATAAAGGATTTCGGTCTGAGAAGTAGCAAAATTATTAGATGTTATTGCCCATACGCTTTAAATTGACTAAGATAATATACTTTGAACAATATGATATGAATGATGTTAGCCTAGGGAATAAGTCCTGGTACTAGAAAACCCTAGAAGACCCTGACGAGGGTAATGGTCCAATATGTTAAATGTAGCCATCCCGGAGTAAAAGTTTAAGCGTGAGTGTTAGGTCTCACTATGGGGTTGAGAATAGATCTCACCCAATTAGTACCCTGTAATGATCTTATGCCAGATGTATTTTCTTAATAAGTGAAGAAAAGCAGTTGGCATTACGCCATTTCAAGTATTTCAGAAAGAAAGTTTTTATGGGCTATTAAGAGGCTAGATGAATGAAACGTGAAAAGCTTATAAGGGTCAGTATATGACTGATATGAAAGAGATCTCTTTTAAAGAATATGAGCCTCAAGAGACTAAGAGAAGAGTTTTTATGAGCCTCAAGAGGCTAAATGAAGTGTTTTCAGTAAAAGAAAAGAAAGCTTCCTGTGTACGACATGTACATATTCCAAGTATAATTTATGAATGAGATGCTAAGATACGAATATGAAAAAAAAGAAAGCCTTATGAGCAGATTTCATACCTACCTTATGAATGAGATTGATTGAGACTTAAAATGTGTGTGTCTTATGCATATCATATGAATGAAATGCCAAGAAAAGTATGATTATGAAAAGAGATAAACTCATATGCACATCATATGAATGAGGTTTCATGCATAGTTTGAATGGAATGCTAAGAAGTTATGTTTATGAAAAAGGAAAGATTCCTATGCTTAGCCCTCGATGCTTGCTTATGTGCTTAAGTGCTTGTTAGTTAAGAAATTCAATCACTCAAGGGCTTAAAGATGAGTTTGAACGGCTAAAATTGAAGTTCATGGGTAGTGATCCTTCCTTGAGGATTTAAGAATGCCTAATATGATAGTAAAGTATGAAGACGTGATATGTGACTATTAAAGATATTACTGCCTGTAATGGTTTAGGTTTTAGGGGGGTCGGGAGACACTCATTAAGGACGTGGTTGCTCATCCCTTTACTCTTTCCCCTTTTTCCCCAGGTTTTCTTTATGACAGGAAGAAGTTGAGTCAGTTATGCCAAAATGGAAGTTACCCTTACTTAAAGGGAGTCAAGTGTGCTCATAATGAAGTAGTCTCATTGCTTAATGATGTTACAGAGTGTATTCTTAGTCAAAGTTAATTATGTTTTGGGATATAAACCCCAATACTCCGGTTGTGTGAACCGTTTAGTTGTACCTTTCATTTCTTCTTTATTAATAAACTATATTGTTTGAGTAGTCTGAGCGACTTGCTCATTGGGTTATAAACTTCAGCGCATAGCCGTTGAGCTTATTTTAAAATGTTGTACGCTTCCGTTGATTGTAGGGGTTTATTGCAAGGCTTTTAGCCTAAAAACGGTCAGTTTTTAGGGGAAACTATGCCTGTTTCGCCCCAAAAATTAGGTAGAAAGTAAGAAAACATAACACTCCTAGCCGTATGTGTTATATTAATGGTATCAGAGCAAGGTCCTGCGACCATAGGCCGCGACCTGAGTCTTGCATCTCATATAGTTGCCTAGGAACGCGTTCACGATGACGTGATACATGCCTACCTTGTGTGCAAATGTGAGTTTTATGTGAATGTTAGTGCATTTACCTAGTTAGGTGCAGCTTGAGTGAGCTGAATGGTTTGATGAAAGAACCATTTGCTAAGGTGTAGGCCGAGTAGCTCGTATTTTCGTGGATAAGTTAAGTGTTAGCTCAATCGAAAGTTGTTTTGCTTAAATTCCTTGGTGATTTTAATTGAAAGTTTAAAGAACATATTATTTGAATTCGAATGATTGGAAAAGCCTTAACTCTAAGCTCATCTTTGCCCCTGAAATATGATTTACTCCTCGAGCCCCATAATGAAGTGAGTAGACGTACAGGAAGGTTGGTAGAGAGAGAGCTAGAAATAGTTAACCATCCTTTTATTAAAAACAAAGAGATTCAAAATAGATAAGCTATTTTTCATCCTTTGAAACCCAAGATTTTGAGATGTTAATGCCATTTTGACTGTCGAGCCAAGTTTATCTTACACTAAAGGATTAGCTTTCCGTTAGTAATGATGAGGGAGTTTAGATTCACAAATACGCGCCCTTATGTCTATCAAATGTTACTTGTAAATGTGTATATGCTAAGATGTGTACGTCGATAGAATCCTTCGTAATAGGCAGGAAAGGAATGATGGGAAATTAGTTGCTATGATTCATAATTTTACTAAATGGTACCTTGCTGCTGTGAATTTTGAATTGCCTAAGTAAAATTAGGGGATATTTTCGCATGCATGCTTGAAAAACTAAATACTAGTGGTAGGATCTCGTTAAACATTGCGTAGTGTACCTACTGTTCCTCTTTCTCACCACTGTTGCCTAAGCCGTGCATTACTTGTATTCTATTATACGGATTGTTATTCGTGAATGGGGTGACAATGTTTTGGCTCGAACGAACCCTGATATACCTAGAAAGCATAAGGGTGAAAGAACTTGACAGACTTTGGAATTGTATGTAGTAAACAATCCCTACCAAGGTGAGTGACATAAGCAGTAGGACTCCTATGATCACCTGTAGGATAGGTGTACCTCATAAAACCTTAACGCGTACCTATAAGGCCATCGATGTGCTTGTGATCAAATGCCAATAAAATGAGTTTCGACAACTGCTTGGCTTGAATTTGATTAAACATGTAACTATATTAGTTAGAGTGATTTGGATTTATGTAGTTAGTTACACAACATGACTCTTAAATCATCATGTACAACCCATCAATACTATTTTCTTGTGTTATAATTGGACTGGTTGAACTCAATGTATGTAATGCGTGATCAGATGACAATAGAGCTACATTTGCATAACTCACGTCTATTATGCGCGGTCATTAATGCACTATAGGAATTAGGTCATGACTAGTTATGTGTTTTATGAACAAGTTGTTGTACTTCTTGGTGTTTACTTGACTTAAGTTGGTTTACTATATGAGTTGGTCATTTAGATAATACAACTTTTGTAATTCATAGCATGATATGACCTCTGGCTCATTGTTTGCCTTCCGTGAATTCTATGATTCCATGTTATAGCTAAGTAACTGCGTACGCCCGTATTTGAAGCATGATGAGACGACCCTAGAAACCTGCGTTCCTATATTCTTGCCCTTATTTGATTAATCAGAGTAGCGCAGCAGAAGCATGTAGGCCCATAAGCCATAGGCCCAGGACTCACTCAGGAGTATAACCATTTATTCGTACGAATCTATGACTTAAGAGACGATCAGTCCTAAATGAGAACTTTAGGAAAAGACTCCCTACCATTAAAACCATTGACTTACATTCTTACATTAGTACCTTCTTCCCAAATTATTCTTATCGACATGTTATGCTAGTTCATGTTATTTGTGATCCCAAAGGTGACTTGAATTCATATTTTAGAATGAGACTACTTTTATATGACCTTGAGGAGTCAACTGCCTAATTGTCCTTCGTTTACACTTCAATTCATAAGCAATGCAAGTACATAGAGTTGTTGCTCACTAGGTGGATTCAGTCTAGATTATCAAAAATCTATGTTTATTTTTAAAACAAGCTTAATATGGTTGTCCATGCCAACTCATTTGCCCCTTTTCAATGCGATTTGCCCTCGGCGCCTAAATAGAGTGAGTAGACACTTGAAGAGAATTGGCGAGGAGAGGACTGGATACCATAAGCCATTTTCTTTCGATTTAAAAGAAATACTGATTGCAAAATGAAACCTTTTGGAAACCTACCGTGTAGATCATAGTTTGTGTGTGTCCATTCTAGGAATGACTGAACATAGTTTGAGAATTTCAAGGACGAAATTCTTTTGAGGGGGGAAGAATGTAAGACCGGCATCCTTTATTTTATGTTAAGTTGGCTGCCTTACCTTCTACGTTATAAAGTTCGTATTTCTATTAACCATATGGGTTAAATTAGTATCGATGTGTTTATGTGAGCGATAATTTTATTAAAAAGAATTATTATTGCTGTTATTGATTTTTAAGTTAATTCGTGCTATTTGTGCTCTTAAATTATATCGGTAGTTTAATTTAGTCGTTATTCAATTTATTTAGTCGTTTCCCGAATACGAGTAGATTGTTAACCTTAGAATTAGTTTCGAGATTTATTAAAATCGAACATTGACGTATTTGGGAACCAATGATCAATGAGCGAATGTATTAACAATTGGGTTTAGAATAAGAGGTACGAGATTGGACTGGCTATTTTAGTTGACCGAGCTTTTAAACCTAAATGAAACCCAAAACAAAACAAAAAAAAGAAAAAGGAACATAAGGGGCCGAAGCCCCTTACTTTATCAAGACACACATGCGAGAGGGGGAGGGAGGGGTCTCAATCCCAGCCCCGATCTTCACCACCAGGAGAGAGAGAGAGAGAGAGGGGAGGAGGTCGACGGTGCGCCATCACGCCGGCAAACGCCCGGCCGTCGCACAGCTCGCACAGGAGCTGCAAGACCTAACCCCGATCAGCAGGTGTGAGCAGAGAAGAGAGGTCGAGAGATCGAGGGAGTGAGGGACTCCTGTGCCAGCGATGGTCGACACCGATGGGACGACGGCCAGGCATTGTCGGCAAGGCTTTCCAGCTGGTGGCTCCGGTCCGGCGACCCCTAAACCCCAGGAAAATGAGGGTTTGAAAGCTAGGGTTTTCAAACTGTTAGGCATGACAGCGGCAAGAGAGTCGAGATTCGGGTTTTGAAGCATCCAAATCGAGCCTAAAGCCCTTAGAACAGGCCCTTAGCTTGGAATCCAGGTGATGAATGAAAGACCATGTCTGCTACCTGACATAAGGCTACTAGTCGTTTCTGGAAGTGCTCCTGTGAAGCTGTGTTTTGTAAAGCTACCTGATTTCTTATTTTGGTCAAAGACGTGTATGAAGCAAGCATGTAGTGGCTTTGGCAGTGTTTAAACCTATGTAAATTATTTGAACAAGTATTTGTAAAGGTATAAGCCTCAACCCCGAGTGTGTGACTCGTGGGGAAAACTTCTAATTTATTTTGAATATTGTTGTAATGTCACAGGTACCCCTTAAATTTACAACGCGAATTTTACAAACGTTGCAATTATAGGCGGAACTCTTGCTGTTTTGTTCCAGAAATTCCCTAACTAACCTAGAGTTAGGCTGAATCTTTAAGAAAGTCTTTAGTTACGACAGCCTTAGAGGTCTCCCTTGAGGGATCCTGGCGGTGTAACATCTCTCAAGGGCTAAGCTAGTATGGGCAATAGCCAACAAAAAAGATGTGTTATGGGTGAAATGGGTGCATGGTCATTACCTAAAAGGGAAGGACTTGCCAAGGACAGTAGCTGGACATGGAAAAATATATGTTGTATTAAGGAGATGTTCAAGCTAAGGTGCAACATTCCACAGCAATGGGACTGGCAGGGCTGGGGAAATTATTCTCTCAGCAAAGGTTATCTTTGGCAATTGACTGTCAGTAGGAGAGTGGCATGGGTAGGCGTATTTAGGCTAGGACAGTTATACCTAGGCACCCTTTTATTGCCTAGGTGTATATACAGTACAGACTACCAACCAAGCAAAGGATAAGTCAGTATATTTCAAGTATGGACACACAATGTATGATGTGCAAGTTTGCTGCAAAGGATGATAGCCACCTGTTCTTTCAATGTGATTATGCAGCTACAGTATGGAGTAGACTGGGTAAATGGTGGAAGCTCCCAGTAACAGATTATGGCTTGTAAATGGCACTAAGCTTGCTCAAAAGTAAAGATCCTAAGCCTCATAACTAGATTTCATTTGCCATTTTTACAGCAACATTACATTTCATTTGGTGAAGGGGAGCCTTGGAGTAACGGTAAGGTTGTCTCCGTGTGACCAAAAGGTCACGGGTTCAAGTCGTGGAATTAGCCAATGACAAAGTCAGGTTAGGCTGCCTACAATTCACCCATTGGGGTGCGGCCCTTCCCCGGACCCTGCGTGAACGCGGGATACTTGTGCACTGGGCTGCCCTTTTATTACATTTCATTTGGAGTGCCAGAAATTTGGCAATCTTCAAACAACAATTCATTACTCCACAGCGCACAATACAGCTAACTCAAGAGCAGATCAGACACAGAGTTTTGTTCTTAAATACCATATCATGTTACACATATATAGATAGCATATTCCAATGAGAGGTTTTCTGAGTATACCACTAAATTGACAATGCTCCTTGAGGTGTAAATAGCTGCTTCTGGTGGTAATGAAATCTTCACTTCTTTCCAATATATATATATATATATATATATATATATATATATATATATATATATATATATATATATAATACATACATATTATATATATATATATATATATATATATATATAGATATATAATATATATACAACATACATATACATATACATCGATTATATATATATATATATATATATATATATATATCTATATATATTATATATATAATATAGATATATATAGATATGTATGGATGTATGTATGTATGTATGTATATATATATATATATTAATATATATACACACACACACACACATACATATATAAATATATATGTGTAGTATTATATTATATATATATATATATATATATATATATATAATAATATATATATATATATATATATATACACATACACACATACATACAACAACACCACCTCCCAGTGTGGGTCCCGCTTTCGCGGGGTCTGGGGAAATCTAGATGTAGGCAGCCTTACCTCTACCGGCATCTCTGCCCGTAGAGAGACTGATTCTACGAGACCCACAAAAACAAGATTTTTGTGCAAACATTTTGTAGAAGAGGGCTTTTGAGAAAATATTAAATGGAAAAACTATGGTTACGCGAATAAAACAGGGAGTCAAAACTAACCAAACCATGGAACAATAAAACAGTGGAAGGAAACATACCTTAGCAGAGGTAGGCAAATAATAAGTCATCCCAGAAGTGTGCACTACCTGTAAACCACGCGACAACACGGAAACCCACACCTAAACCTGCCCTACTGCAACTGAAAGACAAGTACAAGGCCGATTATCTGAGATCTAAGACCTTAATCCTATCCCGCTATAGTTTTCTATCCTAAGCCATGTCCTCCGTTAATCCTACAACTTTTAAATCCTCTCTAATCACCTCATCCAAACTCTTCTTTAGTCGACCTCTCCCTCTTTTACATATCTATATGTATCTATATAAATATGCATATCTATGTATATATATGTATGTATGTAGGAATGTATATATATATATATATATATATATATATATATATATATATATATATATATATATATATATGAATTGCACCTCGAGCCATCGTACTTTGGTGTAATCATTTTTGGGCTCGATCAGTTTGGAAACACATTTACGGACCCATTCAAGTTTGGGTATAATAATTTCTGAAACCCCAAAGTTTAGGTATGATAATTTACATACCCTTCTAAATTGCAAAAAGACCCCTAAATTTTTAAAAATTTACAATTTAACCCCAATATTTAAAAACTTACTTTCAAAAATTCTAAAATTGTGTTTGTGATTTTTTGCTCACTAATGGATCTCGACGTTCTCTTTCATCTGGTATCAGAGCCACGTGGACAAAAATAATTAAGATTATTAAGCTAATTAATGATTAATTAAGCCAATTAATCGTGATTAAGTGTGACTAACTACGTTTAATGCTGGAAGCATCACCTGCTTGTCATGGTCCAAATTATTTACATATTGTTCACTCACCGGAAGGTAATATCTCAGTAGCACCGCAATTAAACTATATTACTGATATAATTTTGGAACTAATAGTGGAATTAGCTAAAATTAAGATTGAACTAAAAGATCTTAAGAATCAGTTAACAGTTGTTTATCTTTCTCTTATTAACAAAATTAGACATAGCGAAAAAGCTACTCCTAAAATTAGCACTCCTTTTCAACATAAATATCCTTTTTAAAACCCAAAACACAAAATTCCATTTCCTTTACAAGAGATAAAAATTCAAAAAGAAGTAGGAGAACAATCTGGTGAAAAATTTACTGGAAAAAAAAGAAAAAGAAGATGGAGTATGAAAAATATAGTCTTGAAGATCTACAAAAAATGTTTGATAAAGAACAAAATTCCGAAGAACTAAATAAAATCATGAGCGCTATTAGTGATAAATATGATGTCTTGTCTGATGATAATAAAGAGACTAATAATGTCCAACTAGAAGAAGAAATATATTAGCAAATGAATCTTATTAAACTCGATGATCTTAATGCGTTACCATTAGAAGAAATTAAACGAAAATTAGATAAAAAATATGGTAAACTGGTTGCGGAAAATGAGATTAACGAAATAGGAGAAGAAATGGACTTACATGAAATAGAGGCTAATCTTGTTAATAATGTCGTTCCTAAACCTGAAGAATTTGGTGAACCTTCCAGAAGAAACACTCATTTCTTGAGACCTAGGTATGTTCCTGCAGGACGAACAAATAATTTTTCCTTCGAGTTTGTCCTAAGGAAAACCACGACCTATGAAGAGATTGACCTTACTCCAATTAGTCAAACTGGTTATATCTTAAACATCGATGGAGCTCGTAATAGAGAAGAAATATTTGAGCACTGAAAAAGAGGAATGAACAGTGTCTTAAATTTAAATGCTACATGGACTGCAGCAAACTTTCTAAATTATATCGAGTATAGTTTCTCGGGTACTGTAGCTGACTGGTACGATTCTTTAAGTGAAGATGGTAAAAATACTTCAAGAACCATGGAAACACCAGCTGCTATGTTCAGAGGTCTGTGTAAAGAAATTGAGACCGAATTCATCAAAGCTAAACTTGATTCTGAAGAAAAAGCACGAGAATGGCAAAGAAAAATTAATAACATAGAATTATGGGATATGAGATAGTTAGAAAATTATATTGCAGAATTCAGTCAATATTATTATAAAATTGGGCATATTGAAACAAATCTTGGCATGTTTTATGATAAATTGTCAAATCCTATAAATTCTATAATTAATGAAAAATACATGGCATGGTTTGAATGAATAGATGTTGTAGATACCCTCGGAGCGAGAATTTCCTATTTGCGAAAATGGATCAATGAACAATGTCTTGATCTTCAAAAGCAAAATAAGATTAAGAAGCAGTTCTTGACTTGTTGGGATTCACCTCACCAATGGAGAAAAGAATCTGAGAAAAGATGAAAAAGAAAATTCCATAAGAAAAAGAGCTTTAACAAGCAGAGGGGCGAAAAATACAGAAGAAAATATTATAACAAATCGAGTTCTAAAAAACATAGATTTTTTAGGAAAGCTGCTTATTACCTGGCAGGAAAAAACAATTGCAAGTGTTGGGCATGTGCAGAAGTAGGACATTATGCTAACGAATGCAAAAATAGGAAGAATAACAAACTTATTGAAACTTTAGAAAGTCTAGATTATGTTGAGCTTAATGAAGATGAAACTTTAGAACTAGCCCTAGGCAACAACAAAGGAATTGTTGAAATTATAGAGGACAATAAATATGAAGAAAGTGATTATGAAGAAACTAGCCATATGATGGAAAGTAGCTCGGTAAGCCTTGGTGATCTTCAAGGAGAAGAATTTGTGGTAGATAATAATCATGAAGAAGTTAAGGAAGATTGGGTTCTTCCCATAATCCAAAAGGACATGATCTATAAAAAATCTATTTTTCAAATAAAAAGCAAATACGTATGTGAAATGATGGAAGGAGATCTTGAGATCAAGGACTGTGAGTATAACATTGGGAAAGTTAATCTGATCAATTGGAAGAATATCCTTAAGCATAACAAAGATAGAAAGTATAGGTATATCCACGTAGGAAGTGTCCAAGTTCAAATTACTCCATTGCAATATTATGGTAAAGATATTGATCTTTACGCTTTACTTTGTGATATCAGACATACTAAATTTAATAATCAAATAATTACAGGGATAAAAACAAGTTTACATCATGGGTCAGTAGGTTTCAATTGTCGACCTGGATATTATGTGAGTCTAAAAGATAAATTTGCTAAAAACTTTATATCCCTTAAGATCAAAACAGTCGGGATGGACATAAAAAGAGGAGGATATCCGTTGCGGATATTTTGGAAAATCATCTATAAGTTAGATAATACGATAGACCCTAAGACTAAGGTAACAACGATAGAGGCAGAAAAATTTGAAAGTCCTACCCGATGCAGAGAATTTAAAGAATTAAGTCTAACCTTCAAGATATAAAAATCGATCATTCATGGATATTGAGCTTTGCCCATCCTACAAAAAGTAATGAGAAAAATGTAATAAACATTGATGAGGAGGGAAAAATCACCATTAAACCCCAGTTGTTAAGAAGTATGAGAACAAAGTCAGATTGGAGAGAAGGATCTTCAGCCGCTAAAGAAGAGCATAGGGAAGAGGATACAATTAGCATGACCAATGAAATGAGTAGAATGAGTTTGAAGCTGCAAGACCCAGTTTAGATCGATTAACAAGTATGGAAAGAAAGGTCATTAGATACAAGACTAGAACTATTAGTGAACCAATTTATGAGGATGAATTAGTTGAAAATATGACCATGGAAATATCCTATAAAGCTATCAATGCAAACTCCAATAGCATTTATATCCCAATAAAAGTATGTTTGGAGGGATATAATAAATATGGACTGTGTGCCTACATAGATAGCGGTTGTTCTGTATGCTTTGAAAAAAGAATATTATTTCCTGAATTTATGTGAAAAAAAGTAAAAAATTCTTTACAAGTAAGAATAGCTGATAATAGTGTTATGAGCCACAATGAAGCCATAGAAGGATTAACCATAGAATTAGGAGGAGTTCAATATATTATACCAGCTGTATGGGCTACTGATCAATCCTCTCATGATATGATTATTGAAAATAATTATCAAAGATTATATTCTCCATGCACCCAGACCATAAACCAAATAATATTTACGATTAATGGTCACTCAGTTCCTATTGAAAAATTAAGACTTACACTCATCACAAAATTGAATTTACACGCAGCCAGCGTGGTGAGAAGGTAATGCCTACACAATGTGAAGTAGCACTAACAATCTCATTACTCGAGTTATCTGTTAAAGAGAAGATAATTGAACAATAAGAAAAATTATACAAAGAACACTATTATGACAATCCTCTGAAATTTTGGGATAAAGACAAAACATTTGCTAAAAGCACTTTATTAAATCCCAACACTATCATCTGAGTTAAACAAATGGTGTATACCTACCAGGACATTCAATAGTCTAATAAACAAATCAAAGAACTTCTGGATAAAGGATTAATTAGAAACAGTAAGAGTTCTCACACCAGTCCCACTTTCATGGTAAAAAATCATGCTGAGGAAAAAAGAGAAAAAGCCAGAATGGTAATCAATTACAAAAAGCTTAATGATAACACTGTCTTTGATGGTTATTATATTCCTAACAAAACAGTCCTTTTCAACAGAATTCAAGGAGCCTCTTGGTTTTCGAAAATGGATTGCAAGAGTGATTATTGGTAGATAAAAATGGAAGAAGATAGTATTCCTTTAACTGCATTTAGTGTCCCACAAGGACATTATGAATGGATAGTAATGCCATTTGGTCTTAAACATGCACCTTAAATATTCCAGAGAGAAATGGATAACATCTTCAAATACCTTAATCATCGTTATCTAGTTTACATTGATGATATCCTTATCTTTTCTAAAACCATAGAGCAACATAAAAATAATGTTCTGGCTGTCATCCAAGGATGCATTGATCACGGTATTATACTTAAAAAAAACAAGTGCATTTATGCTGAACAAGAAATCGAGTTCTTAGGTCTAGAAATAAAAGTTGAACAGATTATTCTACAAAAACATATTCTGGAAAAAATAGAAAATTTTTTCAAAAAAATTGAAGATAGGAAGCAATTAGAAAGGTTTCTAGGGTGTCTTACCTATACTTCTGATTTTATTAAAGATTTAGCTAAACTAAGAAAACTATTACAGTAAAAACTCAAGAAAGATATTAGTTGGACATGGCCTATTAACGATACAAAGATTGTGCAAAATTTCAAGAAGATGTGTTAAAATCTTCCTGTCCTTAATTTGCCTGATGAAGAAGATGATCTAATTCTTGAGACAAATGCCACCAATGAGCACTGGAGTGCGGTACTCAAAATCAAAGAAGGAGAAAAACTCTGCAAATATTACAGTGGAAGCTTTAATAAAGCAGAATGCAACTGTCCCACGATGGAAAAAGAAATTCTTACAGTCACAAGGGGAATTAAAAAATTCTTAATCTTTTTAGCCCGTAAACCTTTTCTCATTCAAACTAATTGCAAAGGAATACTTGGTTTTGTAAAAAAGAGTTTATCAAATATGCAAGCGCAAGGGCGACTCCTGCGTTGACAATCATAGCTTAACCAGTTTTGCTTCTCTATTGAACATATACAAGGATCGAAGAACTCTCTGGCAGACAGTTTAACTCGAGAACTCGCCAATGGTGATCATCAAAGCCGACCTCCTGCCAGAAAAGGAGGAAATCCTTAATGAAATGCCACTTCTACTAGAACGGGTTATGCCTTCTAGTAAAGTCCTTATTGATAACTTAAAATTCCATACAAAAAGTAGATCACGCTTGGGTCTAATCTCTACTACCTATCTAATAGTCCAAAGATTTTCCCTTCTAGAATTACAAATTAGCTACCTTCGGTGTACTTATGATATCCAAGAAAAAATAAGTTCTCATATCCAAGAAAGATGGTTCAAGGAATGGTATGTAGCCTGTGTCGACTTTTATCATCATTATTCCTATGATATTTGGAAGTCTTGGAGTACAACGACCTATTTTTCCCAATAGATCTGGACTCGGTGGTACTTATTTTCCAGCCAATTCAATATCTTTCCGAGATCCTGTCTTTAAAGTCTGAAAATATGGGATGACTCTTTACTTCTCAGAAGTTCCAGATCCTAATTTCCCATTTTTCTCAACCTTAACTAAGTTCCAGCAATATATGTTCAAAAGGTTCCATTGGATTCTTAAATCTCCTGAGGTACCAACAAAAATTTCAATTCGCAGATACTTAACTTTGGAGGTTTATAACGCCCTGATTGAATATGAAAATAGAAAAGCCAAGCCTGCTCATTATCTTGTCCAAATTGTTGATTGTGATGATCCCAATTATCAACGATAAAATTAGATTCATAGAGATTCGGTACATATAGTTACTGATCCTACATTAGCAAGGGCTATTGGGTTTTTCAACATTTATCATCAATGCTGGGCATTGATTGAAAAAGGAAAACCGGTAATGCATTATGGAAACACTACTTTTGCCTATAGTAACGAATTTAATGATTACATAAAAGTGGACGGTGCAAAGTCAGAAGATATTTTTGATTATCTCTTTGATATTGAAACTGAAAAATTCTTATCAGAAGAAGGAAAGAAATATGTCCTTGAGTTGTTTGAAGAATATGATACAGAGCATCTTAACCAAATTAATGAAGATTCTGATGATTATCTAGATAATGATGGTCTGAAAAATATAATAGGAGATAAAGATATGCAGAATCTCAATAATGATGACTAGTCTTGTCATCATTAAAAGTTCTGAAAATGCTGCCCCATTATTGTACTATTTTGACAAGTGTCTGATCTGTAAAATAAAGTGTGTACTATAGTCGTCAGTTTACTATTGGCAACTGTAGCCATGTGAAAATTCTGTGGCCATTAGGGCATCCTATGTACTTCCATCCCTCTATAAATAGAGAGGTCGAGAATTGAGAAGGGACACGATTATTTGCGTATTCTTGAGCAAACAAGAAGTTGGGTTTCTCCATTTCTCTATGAAGGAGCATCTCTAATGATCAGGTTAAGTCCCTCTTCAAGCTTTCTGTTGTAATATTTCCACTTTCAATCTTTCAATAAAAGAAGTCTCCCAGTAGGGAACGTTATCCAATCGAACCTTATGTCTTAAATATTATAATTTCTTGATTAAAGTCTCACTATCCTTGAAAAAGATTAAAAACTTGACTAATGACTACGGTCTGAGGTAGGAAATGAAACGGATCTGTGCTGTACCTGATCTAAGGAAGGAGTGGTTGAGATTAGCAATCTCTATAAAGCGGAAGCTAGAAGAATGTCGGAGTCCAAGCCGACTAAGTTTAGATAACGGTTAAAACTCTTTAATTAAGTTTAAATTATTTTTGCTAAGCGTGGTGGGCCGTTAATCACAGAAAATATAATATTTGCGATATAAGTAGTAGATTGTGATGATTAGTACCATTAAAGTCATTATAAATATAAGCTTAATTTTGCAAAACAACCCATAACTCTGAAGTATTTGCATTTAAAGTTCTGTAGGGACCTAATAATAAATATTAAGACTCCAAAAATAATTTACACCAAACCTCATAGCCTCCGGAAATTATTTTCAAAGTTCATGAGGTCCGAAAATTAATACACCAAACCACAGGGGGCCGAAGTGCAAATTTTTCTAAATATATATATATATATATGTACATATCTATATAAATATAAATATATATATATACACACACACACATACATACATACAT
>JAKOGI010000107.1:1195035-1199933 GCA_029747015.1 Carnegiea gigantea | reverse complement strand
TGGAAAAAAATTTCATAAAATTATATATATGAAACTAATAACTATTCTTAGTATGATTTCTATAAATATATGACTATGATATTTCGTTCACCTTCCAACTTCAAATTTTCCAGTTTTTGCCCCCCAAAATTAAAATTAACAAGTAAAGCACCGTTTGATCATGATACTTAATTACGCATGAGGGGGAAAAAAAAAGGAACTTTTTAGCGGTAAAAGTGACGAAGTGTGTCACAAAAGCATGAACCCAGAAACACTGTCATCTTGACACTTGGGGTACCGCTTTAGTAACACGTGTCGAGTCCTCAACAGATAGGCATGGCTTTCATAGCATCATATTTATCACAAGACCGCACGTGTTTCCTTTCTATTTACGTAGACTTTCGTGAACTCCATGTATATCGTCTTTACAAATATATATTTAAGAAAGTAACCAAATTTGCTGGAGTATTATCTGAGAGAGTTTTTTTTTTTTTTTAATAAAAAAAAGTAATTAATGGGGTCAGCAAGGCTTATAATGTTGGCGGTGGCTGTGGCGGTGGCGGTGGCGGTGGTGACTGTGGAGGGAAACTACTCCATAGTGAGCGGAGGGCAGAGGGCGGCGAAGGGGGACGCATCGGGGGTGAGAGCGAGCGGAGGTGAACTTCGTCAGGAGGCCATGGAGAAAGCCGGGACCGTAGGCGGTTGGGTCAAAGACAAGGTTAAGAAGGGCCTCGGTTTCAACCAACAACAGCAGCAACCGCAGCGGTTCAAGCCTGCTGCGGTTGCTGCTGAGGAGGGTAAGGTTTAATGTGTTTTCAGTGTATTATTACTCTTAGTATGTAGTTTGATGTAGTTTTAATTTGCCTCTTTTTGTTTGTGTATAGAAAGATGTCTAGATGTTAAGTTAATTATTCGAACATACACCTCTAGCAAAAGGTTCTATGAATTTCTTTTTGGTGTCCATCAATTTTTTATTTTTTTTTTTTGAAATGTTGTAATTTGGTTAGGGGCTATGGAATACGCAACTGACACGGCCGGAGAAGCAAAGGAAACAGCCCAAGAAATTACAAAGGAGGCAGTAGAAAAAGCCCAAGACGTAAAGGACAAAGCGCAACAACAAGCCCCAGAGGCCTCAGAAAAGGCCGAGGAAGTAAAAGAAAAGGCCCAAAAACAAATGAAGGCGGCAGTCCAAAAAGCTAAGGAGGCCCAAGAGACCATGGCCCAGAAGGTCCAGGAGGCAAAGAAGGCTGCATCCCAGAAGGCGAAGGATGCCAAGGATGAGGCCTCGAGGTGGGCGAAGATGGTGGCCGAGGAGGGGGCCGAGGTCGGGGAGAAAAGTGGCTGGGCTAAGGAGAAGATCAAAGGTGGATACGAAGCTACAAAGAAGAAGGCTAGTGACGCTTTGCATGGTGCTAAGGAAAAGATAGTCGGGTCCCCTCAATGTGACGAACTTTAGTTTGGTAAGTTCTATTTGTATTATGAGGTGGTATAGAAGGTAGATTAAATAAAACTGACAAAACATTACTTTTGTTAAGAGTTCGTAGATTGCAGTGTGAAGGTGGTTCATGCTTTCATGATAACAATGAAAATATAACTGAAATTATATAATGACCTTTCTACGTGAAATTAAAACTTGTAGAGTACATAACTAAAGATTATATCATACACTCGGGAGTATATTCTTTCGGAAGTCACATAAATAAAATATATGTTAATAGCCGCTCATGTGATAAATACACAGTTGAAAAATGCATATGTATGTGGCAATAAAAGTACATATTTTCGGGTGTATATAATAATTTGCAGGTACATATAGACTAAAATGTCTGAAGTTGTCCAATGAAAAGTGGTAAAAGTTACGGGAGCATGAACTTTATTGCCAAATTTATTCAATCGTACTGAAATTTCACAAAAAAGAAGCAACATTTAGACTTAGCTTTTAATTGAGCAACTTAATTATAAATATTCAAAAATAGAATAGAAACTGCTATACAACTTGTTATCAATAATTTTTTCCTTTCTATAACAAAAATAAAAACAAGGGTTAGGTCAATATTAACACTCAAGGTTATAATGAAAATAATTTTGTCATCGTTGTGTTGTCTAATGGGCACTATTAATTTCATTTTACATGATGGTTCGTACATTCTATTATTATAATATTTAGTAGTTGTATTATAAGTTCCTAACCTACTTAATAAGATAGGTCTAGAGACATAATTTATTGGAAGTGGAGACAAGTAAAAATAAGGAGGTTTTGAATGTTAAAAAGAAAAAGAAAAAGAAATAGGGAAAATCAATGCTAATAATCCGAACTATTGCGGGCATGCACGAAAATAATCGGACCTGAGGAAATTACAACGAACATTCCAACCTTTGTTCCATGTTTTACGTAAATGTACTAACAACAAGTTCGGTGTAGCTTGACTTGGTTGCTCGAAGATGTGGAGCTGGATTTATCCGATGTGACAGTTGTTTTACCAAAGTTCAAATATTTGCCAAAGTCGCATGACATCTCACCATTTTGTCGGGGGAAAATAATTCTTAAAAAAAAGAAATTAAGCTTTTATTCTTAAAAACCGAAGATTTCGAACCTCAATTATTCCATTCCCTTTCCTAAAATTTCTGTAAATCACAGAAGCAAAGTGAGGGGAAAGTCGGGAAGAGCTTCAACCATGGTTGGTTAGTCAAGTTTGGTTAGTCAAGTTTGGCAAAAAGGGGTGGTTTAAGGTTCAAAAATGAAGTGGCTATCATGATGTTGCAGCTGTTCATCAGATTTGCAAGCGACCGCTAAACAAAGGGAAGAAATGTTTTGGGTGTTCATTTTTGAAGAAAAGTGAAATCTGAAATAAAACAGGGTTTTTTTTTTTTTTCAAAATTTGGTTCAATGTTAAAAAATGACAAAGATATATATGGATTTTTGTCACAATGTACAACAAGAGTGTGGCTCTTTCAAATGGGATGAGGATCAAGAGATGACCTTGATGGAGAAGAATAAGATTCTGCAAGAAAGGCTTGAGGAAGTGCTCGATCAAATAGAGAAGATGGGAATTGAGGTGGCTCATAGAAATAGAGAAATCAATGTTGATGAATGTAATCAGTTGAGGATGCTATTGGAAGAGTACTCAAGGTTACAAAGTAAGATTGTCAAAGAGAAGCTTAAAATGGCTAGAGTAGAGGAAAAAGCAAAGTAAATGAAGGAATAGTTGCTTGCACTGAAAGTGAAAGGACCAGGGCAATGTGTTGGGTGGATATTCCTTGTTTGGGTTTTGCTTTGTTGGGCACTGTCATATTGTTGTTAATGCAAGTGAATAGGGTAGGTATGATCAATGAATGGTGATGTATGTTCAGTAGGTTTACTAGGGCAGAAAGGTATGGTAGTTGGCCTCTGAATGCTTATGATTTGTAATGGTTTATGTACCTTAGCAATGAATGAAGGTTGTCGAGCGGCATCTACTAAAAAGGAAGTATAATGTATCTAATTTTTCAGTTAAGCTTATCAGCCACTTCAAAGTGAGTATAATCTATGAAAAGTGAGTATAGTCTGCAAAAAGAAAATAATTGCAAAATTGTTGCTAGAACTATTAAGAGGGCAAAAGCTTGACCAATGAATTTTTGCATAAACGTGTCCAATATATTGACCAACATGTTCAGAGCCCTACTGCATACTTATGGGCAAACGAAGTCACAAAAGTGAGTACAACGAATTTACCCTTTATGTAATGAACATACAGTCCCAAAAGTTATAGTCTAAATAACAAATGGAGTAGATATAGAGGGCATAACATGTTTGAACCAAATTCAAGTATCAAAAGTCACAGTCTAAACCCAACAAAAGCTACCAAAAAAATGCCAAGTATATGACTGTGGGATACCAAAAAGCAGTCCTCCTTCATGGAATCTTCACTGTTGTTGGGGTAGACAACTTGTGCTCTTAATTGAAGTCTGACGAAGCTTAGGTGCCTCCTGTTCAACTTGTGATAGTGATACACTAGATAAGGGGCCACCCACATAAAGAAAAGTAGCTGGAATCAATCACAAGCAGCGTGAAAAGATTTAAGCAGCTTTTACCAATCACAAGTAGCGTGAAAAGATTTAAGTATATTAAAAAGGTGGATTCTTACTTGTATGGCCCCGCTTCCTCAGCCACTTTCACTTTTTCTTCCTCTTCCTTTTCCTTTCCTTTTCCTCCTCTTAATCTAAGAGCTCGAGGGGCAGCAACCATGTCAGCAAGTGCAGGCTTCTTTCTTGGCCTTCCTCTTCCTCTTTTCTGTGAAGGAGCCGTAAATAGATGAAGATCTTTTTGAGGGCATTTTGTTTTGTTATTACCATACTGGTGGCAAATTGAACATGTCATAAAAATTCCATGTTTAGTCTTAGTTTGTCGTCAAATCATTACTTTGTCGTCAAGTTCAAAAATGTCATGCCAACTTGGAAACTTATATTCTTAAAGTCTATGTGTTCATTCACCTTCATCTTAGTTTTCCTTTTTTTCATTCTTTGCTCCCTGTATTCATCCTCCTCACCATTGTGAAAAAGTGTATCAAGATAATCAAAATCCTCACATTCATTGTCATGTTCACCATCACCATCGTCTGTGATAACATTCTTAGTTGGCTGATCTGAAATTTTTTTTTTTTAACCTCAATAGTCTTTTGTTTCTTCCATTCGAGAACTCTCCATATACCAATATCCCACTCCTCTTTACTAATTTCAATATTAGCATCGATAGCCTTATCTTCTTCCTCATATAATATTTCATACGTCACCTTCATCATCATAATTAGCAATGCAATCATCCTCAACATCCCTCGGTTCAATCTCATCTTCCGACTTTTTATCATCTTCAGGAATATATTAACTGCATGGAGATAATTCACTCATGGAATTCCCCCCTCCAAAATTAATTTATACCATGG
>JAKOGI010000107.1:1187535-1190035 GCA_029747015.1 Carnegiea gigantea | reverse complement strand
TTTAGTTCGTGGTGAGTGGGGTTGTTTTTTGTTTTTTTTTTTTTTGGGATTTAGTTCGTGGTGAGTGGCTGAAAATGGTTCTTTGGTTTGGGTTCAAATGGTAGAATTTTTGCTCAATGGTATCGTTAATTTTGCAGGGGATTTGTAGTTGTAATTTTGTTTGGTTTGGGTTCAAATGACTGGGGATTTAGAGTTGTAATTTTTGGTTTCTGTTCAAATGGTAAACAACCCCCCAATATTTTGCTGAACAGGGCAGGGGTTCATGATCAACGGACCTTGTCTATGGGAGTTGTTTACCAGTTGGAAGTTTAAGAATTGAGAATCTTTATACAGTGTATAAAGGGCTATAAGTACAGTTAAGGGAAAAAGAAGTGTCTGCGTATGGTTAGATGGGATAGAAGCATCAAGTGCCATTGGGTACCTACCTCTGACTGGGCATGTCTTGATTGTTGGCTGAGAATTTGTTGGACTTGTTCTTGAATTTTTGTGGATGCTCTGTTGTGATTGTATCTTGTGATAAGAAATTAGTTGTTCTAACTATGTTGATCACTGTTACGCTCCTTTGTACAGTCCGTCTTTTGCCACTTTCATCAGCATGGCTGTCTTCCCTGTTTCGGCTGCGTCAAAATCTAGTTAATTTTTCTAATGTTTGAAACTTTCTTTTGAGCTATGCTAAATAGCTTCTGAAATCTAAAACCTGCAGAATCTGAGGCCAGAGATACCACGGTGCTGCCCCAGCTCTTTGGCAAACGTAATGAAGAGATGCTGGGATGCAGATCCTGACAAGAGACCAGAAATGGATGAAGTGGTTGCAATGTTGGAAGCAATCGATACATCAAAAGGTAGAGGCATGATCCCTTTTGATCAGCGGGATAGTTGTCTCTGCTTCCGAAGGAAACGAGGGCCTTGTACTTGATATGGGTTTTAGGCAATTCATTTGTGCCTTAGCTTGTTTTATGGAATTGGAAGTTTGATATGGTACCTGTTGATGAAAGCCTGAGAAACCCCTTTAGAAATCGTTGTCGGATTAGTAGATGGTCTGAAGGCAATTTAATGTAATCTTGTGTAGATCATGGGAAATCCTTGTGACACAGCCATTTAAATTTATGAGTAATTTATCAGATTTCTAACAAGTTCAAATATATTCCATATATAACTATTTTGTCTCAGAAAATTTGCATGCAATATAATTGATCTGAATTTCCTAAATATAATTCTTGCAAACCATACACTAAACTGGATTTAGTCAGGCATTTATTACATTGTGCAATCACAGCAGCGATGAGTTAAGAACATGATTGTAGAACTTGTGGTTTTATTTTGAAGTCAAAGGCAAAATATTGTTAATGATGAAATGTATCATGCTATAAAACGTAAGTCATTTGACTTGATTTGTACCACTATGAGGTTAGCTTGCTGAAGACACTTACGAATCCTTTTCAACTGCTGGAAGCTAACACCTGAATTTCATTAATTCAAACAAATTGTTATACAAATGCAATGTATGGTTACATCTCTACTCTATGAAGTTTACTCAAGATCTGAACAATTAAAACGCCCAGCCTGTGAACTTAATCTGCTGAAGACGGCCCAAGTTACTTGCAATAGGGGTTAATTCTGCTACTTGTAAGCTTGGGAGTTGCATTCATGTACATCACACATTCGAGATGTTCAACCTACATAACATAGCAGAAATAATTAAAGTAGGGAAAAAAACCATTGTATTTGTTAATTTATGTAAAAAAATTAAAGGAACTATGTTTACCTCGAATTAAGAGAGCTTAGTGGGACACTTACGAATCCTTCAAAACACACAAAATGTGGCAACAAGGAATACCTTCACATTCAAACATCTTACATGAGCAATATGCCACATGATTAGAGGGGTTATATACAACCTGTCTCTTAATAGCTCTATTTCGGCTATTATCTGCTATAGTGATCATAAGCCCCTCATCTATTGGTTGCTTATCTTCAACCTCACACTCCATAAAAGCATTCCAAAACTCTTCTTGAAACTTATAAAAATTAGCGTAAGTATAGATTTCACCTGCATGTCTCTCCAAATCTTTCGTAGTCTTCAACAGAGGAAGTGGTGAAGAAGTTTCGTTGTCTGCCTGCAACTGACTGTGTCTTTGCAATTCCATTGCACTCTCAAAACGCATCCAAAACTCAACTAAACTCAAATGTGGATTTGTGAAATTACTGAAGAATCGATTCTCACTTTCAGATCTAGATGTAGTTCTCAAAACTGCTCCCAAAAACAAATATCTGAAATAAGCAGGTATTCACATATCTCGAATATCATACAAATGTGACAGCCATGCATTATTTTGTAAACCAAATTCTTGGATAATTGCTTGCCACTCTTGTTCAAATTCGATTGCATTTTCTAAATTGTACACACATGATTTGAATCGATAAAGGAAGTCATTGTTACTGTTCAAAGAGCATCCCACTTTCTCAGACAGTTTTCTCATGATATGCCAAATGCAAAACC
>JAKOGI010000107.1:1167105-1182435 GCA_029747015.1 Carnegiea gigantea | reverse complement strand
GTGTGTGTGTGTGTGTGTGTGTGTGGTGTATATATATATATATATATATATATATATATATATATATATATATATATATATATATATATATATATATATATATATATATATATATATATATAGATACATACATACATATATACATATGTACGTAAGTACGTACGTGCGTATGTATGTATGTTGTTCCCATCAGGTACAATAATTTCTATGATTTAGAGGAATTCATAAAACTAAATTCAACCAGACAGAGTGTTCATTGGATTAAGTTCAAGAGTTCATACTTTACTGATAAACAAAAGCTGCTTGATGGAAATGACTGGAATGAGGGATTGAGGGATGCAACAAATGAGCTAGGATTTTGGGTTTGTGAGTTGTAAGTCACGTGACTTCATGTATCGGCATAGTAAATGAGTGAAACAAATTTTGCATATCATAGTTGGGGATAGGTTGGGGTATAGGACTCTTTTTTTAAACAAAATGCCAACGTTCAATGTTGAAAACTCTACTTAAAATTTATTTTACCCCCTAAATAGTTCGGGCATAGGGCAGGTATAGGGCGGGTAATGCCTATACCCGAACCTATCCCTATACTCATACCCGTTTTCAACATACGCCACATTCCGCTTTTTTTAAATTTTTTGTACCCCTGCCCGCTATAAATGGGGCGGATTCGAGGTGAATTGTTTAGATTCGGATATAATTATCATCCCTAATTAGGCCTTGGGTCCTCAAATTCACACTTGACAATTTGGGGAGATCTTCTGGGCCTACTTTAGGTTATGGCTCATTGGGCTTAGGTTTTGGCATAGACTTTTTTGGGTTTAGGTTTTGAGATTGGGCTTCTGGCCGAAGGAGTGAGGCATAAACTTTAAGATCAGGATCAGAGATAAGTTAGGCTTTTTGACCTATTTCAGAGTCGGCCTTTAGGGGTTCTGCATTTCTCTCTTTGGGAATTTGGGTTGAAGGTTTAGAATTGGGCTTAGGTATCGATGCTTACCCCTGCCTTATTTGACTCTTCTCCCCTCTATTACTTGAAACTATTGTCTTAAACCTTGGGCTTCTCCTTTCAGGTTTTGGGTTTGAAGGCTTTTGTGGCGGACTTGAAGTCACTGCAGGCATCATTGGGTTGTGTGACTTTTGGGCTTGAGGGAGGATTTACATTAGCTTGGGTTGTGTGACTTTTGGGCTTGAGGGAGGATTTACATCAGCAAGGCTTACATCTATTGAACTAGGTAAGGATAACACTTCTTCCACTACCTTAGGTTCATAAACCCCATGAATAAGATAGGCAAGCATATCTTTAGGAAGTTGTACACAAGCCATCGTATTAAGAAAGTCATAGTTAGAATAAAGTTTCCTAAGGCCTTTTTTCAGAGACATCCCAGATACCAAATAATATATCTCATCCACATTATCAAACACAAGGTCCTTTGCATATTCTTTTATCTCAAAGTATGACAGCTTATCAACCTCAAAATTATATATAATAGTCATGCCACCTCCATCATACTCCAACTTCGCCGAGTGAATAAATCCTCCTTCATGGTGTATTCGTAGAGTAATTGTATCATTAGCCGCAGCTATTGCATAACCAAATAACAAAATTTAGATTCAAGGCTCTTTTGAAACTCACAACATATGACAATATAGAAATAAGGCAAATGCAACATTATCTATGAAAACTCTACCCTCATATTCATATTACACGAAATTGATGCTGACATTCACCAAAATATTATTATTGTGAAAACCCTAAACTAAGATCGCAAAGCTGCAAAATTCTTCTCAAGTATACACAAATTTTACTAAAAGACATTGTAGTTGCTCACAATACAACAATATCCACCCATATTTCTTGTTTTGATCAATGATCCACCAAAAATTCAAGTCAAGCATGCAAAATTAACCAAATTAAACCCTTAAATTTTGCATCTTCAACCTCGTCCTTTGTTTTCCCTTTCAATTGGCCTCCTCAACTTTTATATTATCTGTTCAGCATCCTCAATTTCACAAGAAGATCGAATTTTCGGGTTCGCGTTTTGATTTTTCCTCACTCCTTGCGAGCAAGATTTCAAGATGAGAGATAAAAGTGCTTGATTTCAGGGTACACAACCTCTGTTTACTTGTGCGGGTATTAAAAAGTTGAAGAAGAGATGTTTAATTTTAGTTTCTTTTTCTTAAGAATTATTTTGCGCAAACAAAATAGTGAGATGACATATGACTTTGGTAAACACTTGGACTCTCGTCAAACCATCTCCACGTCAGATAAATCCGGCTCTACGTTATCGTACAACCGAGCTGGGCTACACAGAACTCGTTGTTGGTACATTTACGTAAAATATGGTCAAAGGTTGTAATATTGCATGTAACGTTCTCTGGTCCAACTATTCGCGTTCATACTCCCAACGGAAAGAAAAAAGGAAGTTGGGTCTCTTGGCCTATCTAATAAACAGCTACGCAAATTTTGCAATAATATTAATTTTTGTTTAAAGGTAATCATTTTAAGTGATACCTAAATATTAAATTTGATTCAACTCACATTTATTTTAGCTAGCTAAGACATTGATGGAATGATAATAAGGGATGACAATTGATTGAATTCGGATCGCATCTTTAGACGTTCCAATCCAATCCTATTAGTTAACAAAATTATGCAGGGGAGAGGAGATTAGTTAACAAAGGAGGGTGTATTGCGCACAAAAGTGGCCGTTATGCAAATTCTTTTAGGGTTAGGAATTAGGATTTTTTGTCTTCAAAACGTAAAAATTATTTTAAAAAAAGACATCGAATTGGAGGGGTTCTTCTCTAAATTCAATAGAATCATAATTGGATTCAGATTATTTTTTATCGAATTCGTATCAAATTCAAATGAATAACCCATCAATAATTGATTATTAAAGATTGAACTTGATTTACGTTGCTTGTTTTCGAAGCAGCTGATATCTTGATGAAGTAAGAGTAAACCCAGTGGTGAGCCAATTTTTTGGCTCACTGGTAGGGGCCTACCACTGCTACAGCAACCTTCTCTCCAATTTTTTGCCTCACAATCCTCGCTCTCTCCAATAGAAGGCTCATTGTTTTGCCTCATCAAATAAAATAATACATACGAACCCACTCTACAACACACAACTTTATTTTTAAAATTAAAAAATCTAAAACCAATTTAAAATATTTAAAAAATGATTAAATAATTATAAAAAAAACTTGGCCCATGAGAGACTGCTCATGGCAGCAAGCCAACCTGCAAGGGACGTTTGATGAGCCATCCACTGCACAGCCTTGAGCCAACAACCCCCTCCCTCATCTCTCTCTCTCCTCGCGCGAGTGGTACGCTGGACGTGCTCTAATAGCCACTCACTCACTGTCAAGGACTAGTTGGACTCTAGTCTCGATAAAACACGGGCGACATTAGGATAATTTACATTTGGGTGCATCGAGTTTTGGTGTAATTATTTTGAAAACCAGCTCTTTAAAAACTTTACTGTCAGGATTATCGATTTTTTGTGTTATTTACATCTAGGAGACAGGTCACTATTTGAATAAATAAAAATTTATTTTCAAGTCCCTAAACTTTTCATATTTGCAAATCTACCCTCAATCCTTAAAAACGTACTTTCGAATTGTGTTTGCAATTTTTGCCCACTAATAGATCTCGACGTCCTCTTTCATCTGGTATCAGAACCACGTGCACAAAAATAATTAAGATAATTAAGCTAATTAATGACTAATCAAGCTAATTAACTGTGATTAATACTTGAATCATCACCTGCTTATCTTAGTCCTAATTATTCACATATTGTCCACTCACCAGAAGGTAATATCTCATTAGCACCTCAATTAAACTATATCACTGATATAGTTTTAGAATTAAAAGTTGAAATAGCTAAAATTAAGACTGAACTAAAAGATCTTAAGAATCAGTTAACTGTTGTCCATCTCCCTTTCATTAACGAAGTTAGATATAGTGAAAAAATTAGTCCTAGAATTAGCACTCCTTTCCAGCATAAATATCCTTTCCAAAATCCAAAAAACAAGATTCCATTTCCTTTGCAAGAGATAAAAATCCAAAAAGAAATAGGAGAACAATCCAGGAAAAAATGGACTGAAAAGAAAGAAAAAGAAGATGGAGTATGAAAAATATGATCTTGAAGAGCTACAAAAAATATTCAAGGAAGAACAAAATCCAGAAGAATTGAATAAAATTATGAGCGCAATTGGTAATAAACATGACGTTTTGTCTGATGATAATGAAGAAACTAATAATGTCCAATTAGAAGAGGAAATATATCAGCAGATGAATCTGATAAAGTTAAGAGATATTAATATTTTACCATTAGAAGAAATTAGAAGAAAACTTGATAAGAAATATGGTAAAAGGATTAATGAAAACGAAATCAATGAGATTAGAGAAGAGATTGATTTATATGAAATTGAAACTAATCTCATTAAGAATGTCATTCCTGAACCTGAAGAATTTGGCGAACCATCCAGAAGAAACACTCACTTCCTAAGACCTAGGTATATTCCTACAGGACGAACAAGCAATTTTTCCTTCGGGTTTATCCCAAGGAAAACCACAACCTATGAAGAAATTAGCCTTACCCCAATTAGTCAAACGGGATACATTTTAAATATTGATGGAGCCCGTAATAGAGAAGAAATTTTTGAGCACCGGAAAAGAGGAATGAATAGTGTCTTAAACCTAAACACTACATGGACTGCGACAAACTTCCTAAATTACATCGAGCATAGTTTCTCTGGCATTATAGCTGACTGGTATAATTCATTAAGTGAAAATGGTAAAAATACATTAAGAATGATGGAAATAACAAGTCTGTGCAAAGAAATTGAAACTGAATTCATCGGAGCTAAAATTGATTCTGAAGAAAAAGCAGAGAATGGCAAAGAAAAATTAACAATATAGAACTATAGGATATGAGATACCTAGAAAATTATATTACAAAATTTAGTCAATATTATTACAAAATTGGGCATAATGAAACAAATCTTGGCATGTTCTATGACAAGCTACCATATCCTATAAATTCTATAATTAATGAAAAATACATGACATGGTTAGAACGAAAAGATGTTGTTGATACCCTTGGTTCGAGAATTTTCTATTTGCGAAAATGGGTCAATGAACAATGTCTTGATCTGCAAAAGTAAAAAAAAATTAAGAAGCAGTTCTTGACTTGTTGGGATTCACCTCACCAATGGAAAAAAGAATCTGAGAAAAGAAGAAAAAGAAAATTTTATAAGAAGAAGAGCTTTAACAAGCAGAGAGGCGAAAAATATAGAAGAAAATATTACAACAAACTGAGTCCTAAAAAACGTAAATTTTTTAGGAAAGCTGCTTATTACCTGACAGGAAAAAACAACTGCAAATGTTTGGCATGTGGAGAAGTAGGGCATTATACTAACGAATGCAAAAATAGAAAGAATAACAAGCTTATTGAAACATTGGGAAGCCTAGATTATGTTGAGCTTAGTGAAGATGAGGCATTAGACCTAGCCATAGGTAACAACAAAGGAATTGTTGAAATCATAGAGGACAATAAATATGAAGAAAGTGATTATGACGAAACTAGCCATATGATGAAAAGTAGCTTGATTAGCCTTGGTGATCTTCAGGGAGAAGAATTTGTTGTAGACAATGATCATGAAGAAGTCAAAGGAGATTAGGTTCTTCCCATAATCCAAAAAGACATGATCTATAAAAAATCTATTTTTCAATTAAAAAGCAAATACGTATGTGAAATGATGAAAGGAGATCTTGAGATAAAGGACTGTGAATATGATGTTGGGGAAGTTAATCTGATTAATTGGGAGAATATCCTTATGCATAACAAAGATAGAAAGTATAGGTATATCCATATCGAACGTGTCCAAATTCAAATAATTTCATTATAATATTATGGTAAAGACATTGATTTTTACGCCTTACTCTGTGATATTAGACATACCAAATTTAATAATTAGATAATCACAGGGATAAAAATCAATTTATGTAATGGGTCAGTAGGTTTCAATTGTCGACCTGAATATTATGTGAGACTAAAAAATGAATTTGCAAAAAACTTCTTATCCCTTAAGATTAAAACAGTCGGGATGGATCTGAAGGAAGGAGGATATCCGTTAAGGATATTTTGAAAAATTATCTACAAATTAGATAATACGATAAATCTCAAGACTAAGGTAACAACGATAGAAGTAGAGAAATTTGAAAGTCCTACCCCCATGCAAAAGATCCAGAGGATTAAGTCCAATCCTTAAGAAATAAAAATTGATCGTTCATGGATATCTAGCTTTGTCAATCCTAGAAAGATTAATAAGAAAAATATAATAAAAATTGATGAGGAAGGTAAAATCATCATTACCGGCCTATTATATTTCGCGTTTTAGATAGATAGATAGATGTAAGGAGCTGTAAGGAGCTGTAAAAAACTGTAAGGGGCTGTAAGAACATGTAAGGAACTGTAAGATTATGTAAGGAACTGTAAGGATCTGTAAGAATAGATATAAGGAGTTGTTGAATTGTTGAAGAGTTGTATAGTATAATTTGTTTTACAATGAACATTTTGGATGAAAAATAATGATATTAAAATAATATACCTATTAAAAATAAATAATTAATTAAGTTAATTACACAACAATAAAATATATTATCACCTACTACTAGATTGTAAATTTGCAAGGGCTTTGTGGGAGTTATCCTTTAGTTGCTTGGGAGTCTCCTGGGTTGTCTTGGATTTATTGAGGAATCATCTTTTGGCTTGGGAGGGTGCCTTTGGTAGGAAAGTTAAAGAGAAAAGCGTCTTATTGATCCCACATGCGATTTTTTGGGCTATTTGGCGATAGAGAAACAAAAGAGTCTTTGAAGGAGAGGAGATGCTCCTTCAACAAATTAAAGATATTCTTATCAATATTCTTTTTTTTGGGATAGTGAAAACTTTTGTGATTCTTCTTTTGATGTAATTGATTTTGTGGATAGGTTCCATCTCAGGTGTACATAATCCTTTTGTAGGATGCCTGCTTACATCCATCTTTTTGTATATTTTACAGTTTAATATATTTTACTCTTTTTTCTTATCAAAAAAAATAAAATATATTAATCCCCATAAATTTGGTGAATAAAATTCCATCCAAGATTTTTTATATGAATATTAGTTTGATCGAATATGCAAAGTATAACCAAGAAAAAAAAAAATTTTTGGACAAAATTGAATACAACTCTTCAAATAAATTCCTATTTTAAGTAAATAATTTTAAATATAAATAAATGTATGGTCATCTATAATAATATATATTTCATGTCGAAACTCAAATATAATTTACGTCGTTATATTATATTTTTATGTTTATGTAAATGTTGTATTCATAAGATATTTATAAATTTTGTATATTAGTAGTATTATTAAAAAAATATACATATTTCTGTAACTAAAATAAATGAATATTATAGAAAATCTATGAGATGTAAGGAGATGTAAGGAGATGTAAGAAGCTGTAAGGAGATGTAAACTCTTGGTTAAATCCTAAAAAATGCGAAATAGAACAAGGCCTAAACCCCAATTATTAAGAAACATGAGTACAAGGTCAGATTGGAGAGAAGGATCTTTATCCGCTAAAGAAGAGCTTAAAGAAGATAACACAATTAGCATGACCGGTGAAATAAGTAGAATGAGTTTTGAAACCACAAGACTCAGTCTAGATCAATTAACAAGTCTAAATAGGAAGGTTATTGGGTACAAAATAAGAACTATTAGCAAACTAATTTATGAGGATGAATTAGTCAAAAATATGACTATGGAAATATGCTACGAAGCTACTAATACAAACCCTAATAGCATCTACATATCAATAAAGGTATGTTTAGAAGGATATAATAAATGTGAGCTATGTGCTTACATAGGTAGTGGTTGTTCTGTATGCTTTGGAAAAAGATCATTATTTTCTATGTGGAAATGAGCTAAAAATCCTTTACAAGTAAGGATAGTTGATAATAGTGTTATGAGCTATAATGAAGCCATAGAAGGGTTATCTATAGAATTAGAAGTCCAATGCATTATACCAGTTTTATGGGCTACCGATCAACCATTTTATGATGTGATTATTGAAAATAATTTTCAAATATTATATTCTCCATGCACTCAGATCAAAAACTAAATAATATTTACGATTAATAGCAACTCATTTCCTATTGAAAAATTAAATAAGGCTTACACTCATCAGAAAATTGAATTTACACGCAACCAGCGTGGTGAGAAGGTAATGCCTGCACAACGAGAAGTAGCACTAGCAATCTCATTACTAGAGTTATCTGTTAAAGAGCAGATTGTTGAACAACAAGAAAAACTATGCAAAGAATTGTATTCTGACAATCTTCTAAAATTTTGGGATAAAGACAAAACATTTGCTAAAATCACTTTGTTAAATCCCAATAGTATCATCCGAATTAAACAAATGGTGTATACCCACCAGGATATTCAAGAGTTTAACAAATAAATCAAAGAACTTCTGGATAAAGGATTGATTAGAAATAGTAAGAGTCCTCACACCAGTCCCGCCTTCATGATAAGAAATCATGCTGTGGAAAAAAGAGGAAAAGTCATAATGGTAATCAATTACAAAAAGGTTAATGATAATACTGTCTTTGATGGTTATTATATTCCTAACAAAATAGTCCTTTTCAATAGAATTCAGGGAGCCTCTTGGTTCTCGAAAATGGATTGCAAAAGTGGTTATTGGCAGATAAAAATGGATGAGAAAAGTATTCCTTTAACTGTATTTAGTGCCCCACAAGGTCATTATGAATGGATAGTAATATAATTTGATCTTAAAAATGCACCTGAAATATTTCAGAGAAGAATGGATAACATCTTCAAAGACCATAATCATTGTTGTTTAGTTTACATTGATGATATCCTCATCTTTTCTAAAACTATAGAGCAACATAAAAATGATGTCTTGGCTATTACCCAAAGATGCATTGATCATGATATTATACTTGGTAAGAATAAATCCATTTATGCTGAGGAAGAAATTGAGTTTTTAGGTCTAGAGATAAAAGCTGGATAAATTATTCTACAAAAATATATTTTGAAAAAAATAAAAAATTTTCCTAAAAAAATTGAAGATAGAAAATAACTAGAAAGGTTTCTTGGATGTCTTACCTATGCTTCTGATTTCATTAAAGATTTGGCTAAACTATAAAAACCATTGCAGCAAAAACTCAAAAAAGATGTTAGCTGGGCATGGACCACTAATGATTCAAAGATTGTCTAGAACTTCAAAAAATGTGTAAAAATCTTCCTGTTCTTAATTTGCCTAATGAAGAAGATGATTTAATTCTTGAGATAGATGCCAGCAATGAACACTGGAGTGCGGTACTTAAAATCAAAGAAGGAGAAAAACTTTGCAAATACTGTAGTAGGATTTTAATAAAACAGAATATAACTATCCCACGATGAAAAAAGAAATCCTTGCAGTCATAAGGAGAATTGAAAAATTCTTAATCTTTTTAGCCCCTAAATCTTTTCTCATTCGAACTGAATGCAAAAGAATACTTGATTTTGTGAGAAAGAATTTATCAAATATGCAAGCACAAGGGCGACTCCTGCGTTGGCAATTATGGTTTAACTAGTTTTCCTTCTCTATTGAACATATACAGAAATCGAAGAACTCTCTGGTAGATAGTTTAACTCGAGAACTCGCCAATGGTGATCATCAAAGCAGACCTCCTATCAGAAAAGGAGAAAATCCTTAATGAAATGTCAGTCATACTAGAACGGGTTACGCCTTCTGATAAAGTTCTTATTCATAACCTAAAATTTCATATAAAAAGTAGATCGCGCTTTGGTATACTTTCTACTGCCTACCTAATAGCCCAAAGATTTTTCCTTTTAAAATCACAAATTAGCTACCTTCGGTGTCCTTATGATATCCAAGAAAAAATAAGTTCTCATGTTAAAGAGAAATGGTTCAATGAGTGGTACGTAACTTGCATCGACTTTTATCATCATTATTTCTATGATATCTGGGAATCTTGGAGTACAATGATCTATTTTTTCGACAGATCTGGAGTTAGTGACATTTGTTTTCCAGCTAATTCATTATCTCCTAAGGATCCTGTCTTTAAATCCTGGAAATACGAGATGGTACTTTACTTTTTAGAAGTCCCAGATCCCAATTTTTCATTTTTCTTAACCTTAACTAAGTTCCAACAATATATGTTTAAAAGGTTCCATTAGATTCTTAAATCTCCTGAGGGACCAACAAAAATTTCAGTTCTCAGATACCTAACTTTGGAGGTTTATAGCGCTCTAATTGAATATAAAAATAGAAAAGTCAAACTAGCCCATTATCTTATCTAAATCGTTGATTGCGACAGTCCTAGTGATCAACGACAAAATTGGATTCATGAAGATCCGATACATATAGTTATTGATCCTGCATTAGCAAAGGCTATTGGATTTTTTTAACATTTATCATCAATATTGGGCATTAATCGAACGAGGAAAAATGTTAATACATTGTGAAAACACTACTTTCGCCTATGATAATGAATTTAAAGACTACATGAAGGTGGAAGGAGCAGTGTCAAAGATATCTTTGATTATCTCTTTGATGTCGGAGTTGGAAAATTCTTATCAGAAAAAGGAAAAAAATATCTCCTTGAATTATTTGAAGAATGGGATCCAAAGCATCTTAAGCAAATAAATGAAGATTTTGATGATTATCCAGATAATGATGGTCTGGAAGATATAATTGGAGATGAAGGCATGCAGAATCTCAATAATGATGACTAGTCTTGTCATCATTAAAAGTTCTGAAAAGGCTGCCCCATTATTGTACTATTTTGATAAGTGTCTGGTTTGTAAAATAAAATGTGTACTGTAACCATCAGTGTACTTTAGACAACTGTAGCCATGTGAAAAATCTTTATATACTGCAGCCTTTAGGGCATCGTATGTACCCCCATCCTCTCTATAAATAGAGAGGTCGAGAGCTATGGAGGGACACGGTCATTTGAGCATTCTTGAGCAAAAGAAAGGTTGAGATTTTTCATTTCTGTATGAGTAAGCATCTCTAATGATCTTAACTTAAGTCCATCTTCAAGACATTCCACTATAATATAACCATTTTCAAACTTTTAATAAAAGAAATTTCCTAATAGGGAACGTTATTCAATCGAACCTTATGTCTTAAATATTATAATTTCTTGATTAAATATTCACTATCCTTGAAAAAGATAAAAAATTTGATTAGTGATTGCGGTCTGAGGTAGGAAACGAAACAGATCTGTGCTGTACCTGATCTAAGGAAGGTAGGAATGAGATTAAGAAAGGTGTACTGTAACCATCAGTGTACTTTAGACAACTGTAGCCATGTGAAAAATCTTTATGTACTGCAGCCTTTAGGGCATCCTATGTACCCCCATCCTCTCTATAAATAGAGAAGTCGAGAGCTGTGGAGGGACACGGTCATTTGAGCATTCTTGAGTAAAAGAAAGGTTGAGATTTTCCATTTCTGTATGAGCAAGCATCTCTAATGATCTTAACTTAAGTCCATCTTCAAGAAGTTTCCTAATAGGGAACGTTATTCAATCGAACCTTATGTCTTAAATATTATAATTTCTTGATTAAATATTCATTATCCTTGAAAAAGATAAAAAAATTTGATTAGTGATTGCGGTCTGAGGTAGGAAACGAAACAGATCTGTGTTGTACCTGATCTAAGGAAGGTGGGAATGAGATTAGCAATCTCTGTAAATTGGAAGGTAGAGAAACGCCAAGATCCAACGCCGACTAAGTTCAGATAAAGGTCAAAACTTTCTAATTAAGTTTTAATTATTTTTGCTAAGTATGGTGGGCCTACAACCACAAAAAATATAATATATAAGATATAAGTAGTAGATTATGATAACTAGTATCAGTAAAGTCATTATAAGAAGTTAAATCAAGCATATTTTGAGAAAAAAACCCTAAAAATAGCTTATTTGCGTAGCAAATCCTTTCCAGGAGCTTTTCTACCATTTCTAAAAGTTTAAGGATTAAATTATAAATAAAAAGGGCCAAAAAGTCACTTGTTCTAAAACTAGAGATATCAAAGTATAAAAATTTTTAAAATCAGATCTAATATGTGAATACACTAAAAATGGAGATACTAAATTGTAAAATTTTCGCCACAATGAGATATCTATTGGATAAAAGACGCAAAATTGTTCCCTGATAAACTATATGTAACTACGTGTCACATGTGACTGGGAAATTCATGATAAAGGCATGACGCCAGCCATCAGGCTTCAGTACATATCCATTTTCAAGGTTGAACTCATCGTATATATTTAGTTTCACTGATATTTGGGATATAAATATTTTAAATTTGTAATTTTAAAAGTCCATATTGTATTCCCTGGGCTTCCAAAAATATATTAACAAATGGGGGAGAAATGGCATCATCATCATCATCATCATCATTATTATTATTATTATTATTATTATTAAATAATCTAAATTACAGCTCAGATGTGTAAAATAATTTGAGCTATGAAATTTATACTCTATATATATATATATATATATATATATATATATATATATATATATATTTTGAAGTTATTTTCATGGTATATACCCTTTTGTCAGAGATGAAATCGATCATGTTATAAAAATTTTGATACATGTAAGTAAAATTTTAAGTATTTATTTTTATTTTAGACCAATGCTTAAAAAAATGTGAAGGAAAAAATTTGTCAATATAGTAAAAACAAAATTAAATATTTCAAATAATGTCCGGAGTAAGACTAAATATCTAAAGTAAAATCTCAAATAAATAAATTACATTGAAAATAACATCTATAATATTCATAAATAAATCCATATGTACCAATATTTGAGCCATGTCATCGTGTTAAGCAACGTAATTCAAGCGGTGAAGAGCAAGGGCTTGTTCGTTTTCAGCGTTTTGAAAGAGCTGTTAGCAGGTGGGAGTAGGTAGGAGTAGGTTAAACTAGTTTGGAGCATATTTCACTAGCAGTTAGCAGGTAGGAGCAGGTAGGAGTAGGTTGGAATGGGTAGGAGCAGGTTAGAGCAGGTTAGAAGTAGGTTGGAGCGTTTTGGAGTATTTTTATTGTGATTCTTCTAATGTTATGATTATCGATGATAATTTATATATGTTTAATACATTACATTTTTGTAACAATTACTATATAATAGATTTACGAAAATAATATAACAGAAAAGTTAAATGTCATCGTAATCCATTACCAAACGTTAGTCTATGATGACCATATGCCTTTCTTTATAACTAAAATTAGCATATATTGTAATTATTATTTTTCAATGTTGAAATCATATTAACTATTACATCTCCACATTTATTCATTGCTTGCTTATTTCGCGCATCATACAATCCAATGTCAGGGATGATTTTAATGTTTGCTGGCCTCGGTAAAATTGGTGTCCCCTTTTTCATGCATTCAGATGAAGTTGTATAGCGCGCAACATTATATAATTATATCAATTTGTTGTTCTTGAGGCATTCTGTGCTTTAAGATCTTCCAAGCGTTCTTTAATGCTCCAAACATTATCTCGATGAGGTTGGAGCAAGTAGGAACGTGTTAGAGCAGGTTGGAGCAGGTTTGAACAGGTTGAAACAGGTTTGACTAGTAGGTAGCAGATTTGAGCAAATTGGAGTAGGTAGTAGGTGTAAAATACTGAAAACGAACAGGCTCTAAGTGTGCACAACATAAATGTTTGAAAATTTTGACATACATCGCTCAAATCACAGACCAATAAAGACTAACTAAACTATTTAGAAGTAGTACTCACCAAATATAAGATCTTAACGTCAGATAAAACCATAAATTAATTTGTTAATCAAAATATGTGTCACATGGGAATAGGAAATTAACCAATTTTAAAAGTCAAATAAATGCGTCATATTATAATTAACCATTAATTAGGAGAATACGATACAGACAGTTCATGCTGGTTTTCACTGCCAGCGTTGAATCGGCAGACTATGGATCCATAAGACGGGGGTGGGGATGGTGACATGGCATAATAGCAGCCCTTAGATAGAAAATTAACAATAGCAAATTAGCCGTGTTGTATGTGGAGAAACTCCTATACTGTTACTGTAACGACCAAGACTCGAGATCCAGGTACGGCCTCCATGAATGTCTAGACCTAGGATGTTCACAAAGAAATCTGAAACCAACAACTCGAACAGAAAAAAGGTGACCTCACCCCAAACTCTGGCACGAACCAAAATTTCCATATAAGTTGGTCCATTTTTTTCGATAATATCTTAGATAAAACCCTTACAAGAAAGGCTACATATGTTCTCAAGTATTTACCAATCTTTCAAAAAAAAAAAAAAAAGAAAAACCATGCAACCCTTCTTCTCCCGTTCTCTTCGATCGACTTTACATGGGTGAGTCAAAGATGAGCCTTTCAATCAGGGGTAAATCCATTATTGGACACAATTGGTGTCTACAACATATATTATTTCTTTACAAGAATCTTCAAAATTTTAATAAAGACACCCATAAAATTAATTAAATAGTATTAATTAGATTTAAAAAGGTTTAAAAATGAGCAGTCATGCAAAATTGTTGAGTACACTACTATTTGTAATCTATATCTATATCTACATCTGCGTCTTTAATTGATTTATACCTTTACAAAAAGCAAATGAAAAAGATGGTTGTCATACTTTTAATTTTCGGTATGCCCTTCTTGATATCAATAATTAGTTTCCCTTTGTACACCAACTTCATTTTCTTCAAACCCCTCCTCCCTGTCTCTCGCTCTCTCCCACGCTCACTCTCTCTCTCCCCACCTTGGCAGGCATGAACCATCTCTCCATAGTGTTTCTGGATATCCAATGTTTGATTTACATGGAGTTTTAAGGTGGTTTACTTAAGGTGCCTCAAAACATAAAGACTATTGAATCACTCTAGAGGGGCAAATAGGGTGATGATGATCAAAGTTGCAAATTAATCGAAAATGAATTGCGAAAAAGTAAACGCGGACAAAACACGTTATTTATAGAGATTCGCCTACGCCTAATAATCTACCCATGGGCATCCCTTGACGATGATATTTTGAACCTTTTTCTTTTATTAGTGCTGTTGTTTACACACGATTCACTAATCGTACTACATATGGGTTGACCCTACAACTCTAGGTGTCTCACGTACGCGTTACTCCTCAACCGTACTTGGGTAGTCGACCCTCCGACTAATCAACCCAACCCGATACAAAGAAAAATAACAACTATAAGAGACACTTATTTGGTAGAGAATAAAATAAATATACC
>JAKOGI010000107.1:1149605-1162105 GCA_029747015.1 Carnegiea gigantea | reverse complement strand
AGAGTAACAGGGCAATTGTTTGGACATTAGTTTGAAGAGGTTTTTGCCAATTAAAAGAATTAGCATTTTGGACCCAATTAGACAGCTAATCTAGATATCTGACAATCCAAAATTTTGAGATAACCCTTTGATTTGGAAAATTAATTCAAAAGGTTCGGTTTACAAGCTTTTTGAAATTAGCTCAAACAAATTCTTTGGTCAAGCCGTTCTTTTATTGTTGTGAATATTTCATGACATTTGTGGTGTTGTTGGTAATTATTCTGCTTGTATTTGACATGTGGTGTTTCATCTTTTATGGTCTTTTGAACTTTTGTAATTTTTTGCTCATTTGACCAATCAAGGTCTTCCCCCCCAAAAAAAAAGAATGTGATGTTTTAACTACATTATAATAATACTAGTTTTGATTTACACACAAAGTGTGCAGACTAAAAAAAATTATCGATAAAATAATTGCATTACGAAAGAATTATAAAATACTAAAACTTTTATAGTCGAAGATAATAGCAATCAACATTCAACAGTAGTGAAACAAGATGTAAATGGTTTTGAAAAGTAGAGAGACGAGATTAATTTCTTATACGATTGATGTTTTTTAGAATATAAAATCATTTTTAGCTGATCAACCATTGACGGCATGTTGAATTATTGTACAATCTAAGAAGGATTATTATAGTATCGAAAATTCAACCACATAGATCATTAATGTGACTGGGCTTCTTAGTTATTACATAGAATGCATGTAGAATTATAAAAGATCATTTCATTAAAAGTTAAAGGATTTAAAATTAGAGCCATACTCAACTTTCTTTACAACATAAAAAGATATGTTATGTAATTGTACAGGACTGTGAGTAATTATACAGTATATTAAGAAAAAAATATACATGTATGGAAGAATTGGTAATTCACATAGGGGATTAAGAGCATTTCAAAATAAATAAATAAAAAGGATAAAAGGGTATGTTTTGCAACTTTTATTTAGGAAGTGGAAGCCATGCGATCAGTTAAGAACTTTAGAAATATTGTAATGGGAATAAAGTCTAAATTGTCTTACAAGAACAACGACGACAACAATAACAACAACAACAACAACAAAAACAACAGCAACAAAAGTTGTCGCTATAGTATATTGGTAATAATATTGTATATAATTACGATAAGAACATAGATTTATTAAAACAAGTGAAATACAACATAGTAATGGAAAATAAGATTTAAGCAACTATAAAATACAGTTGAAGATTAGACATTTAAAATGCAATTGAATTTAGCTGAATCACCAAAATTATTTGATATTGTACACATAATGTTTTGCAGTGACACTAATAGCACAGTTTAATTAAAAAAACGTGAAAATATAACAAAAGTGTCGTTGAAAATTGTACCTTTAACATGCAAATTTTATTTTATTTTTGCGCAGTTAAGCTATGTGGTATTGGGATATATAATATGTATCATTTAATAGAATAATTAAACAACAAAGTTAGATTGGATAAAGAAAAAAGGGTAAAAAGAGGTAGATTCCAATTACACGTGCAACTACTTAAACGTATCGTATTCCTAGGATAATAGGTTCATAATATTGCAATCTAAAAAACTTTTTAGTTTTTTCTCCACAAATATCGTCCCCACTTTTTCCTTGTAGATAGAAAGGATTGAGCGACACATATTTGGGATCCTGTAACTAAACACTGTTATATAACTACTTTATATGTACAAATAATGGTATTGCAGATGCCTAAAAATTACATCTTATTTTAATGAGCCCGATGACGAAAATAATAGCTCAACTTGAATGCTTAAGGGCCAACAGAATGATAGCCCAAGAATAAGCAAAAGAAAACGGAGGCAAACCAAGGCTGCGGGAGAAACTAGCCTAATGGGCAAGTCTCAGTGTGAACCCAGTCGGGTTCCACACAAGAAAAACCTGCCCGGGTTCTTGTTCTCTGCTTTGTCGAGGCCTATTTTTGTTAGACGCAGTTAGATCGACCCCCACTAGAACTGAATTTCTGTGTTCAATTAAATTAATTTTGGTTAATTAATTAGAGTTCTAGTTTATCAAGTTAGTCTATTTATATTAACTGGAATAGGACTAGGACTTGCTTTCCTATGCTGATTCACGTAGCCTTCTCAGTAGCTATAAAAAGGGGGCTTACCCTTTGGCAGATAGGACGACGAAACATCATTACAGTAACACAAAGTGAGAGAGAAGAAGAGAGATTCAACATACATTTTCTAAAAGCAAGAATCAGTGTTTAGAGTGAGAAATCAAACATCAATTCCATAAAGCGTCACTCTGCTAGGTTCCTAGAGAATTCAGGTAGGGTTATTTTCAGGGTGCGTTTTTTAACCTTCTCTCCTTTCTCTGTACTCCTTTTCATTGAATTTGGTGATTGCAATTTGGCAAAGATATAATTTTCAGTTAGTTTCATCCCCGCCCGCTATAATAATTTGAACAATTTTTCTTTTTCTTACTTTTGGATGAACATTGGGTTTCGATTATATGAATAGTTTTAATTTATTGCATGAGTGTATGTTAGTATGATTAAGTCTTAATTTTCCATGTTGATTAGTAAAGGCCGTTAGTGATGACAGGTGGTCATGAGATGCATCCCATCACATCACCGTACTATAGCCCCCGAATCTAAAACCTTGGTTCAAGACCAAGGAGTTAGGATCATCCCCACACTAGGGATTGCTCGAGGACCTTTCTAAAACCCTTTTAAAGCAGCGTCAATTTTTCCCTTGGTCTCCCAATCGATATGATCTGCTTCAAAGAATGCTATAGTTTGTAAATTTTCCTAAAACTCACAGACGACTCTATTAGTTAAAGTTTAATAAGTCTTTTTCTTTAGTATTTTATCCAATATCTGCTTCTGCATTGCTGAATTTGGAAAAACAAATTTGAACCTTGGCAGTGGAATCTGCCTGGACCAAAATCAGGGTTAGAGTTTGTGACAGATTTTTTTCCTTATATTTTTTCTCTACTTTTTAAAATTATACTTTTGCATGCTTTATCTATTTATTTATATCAATATATTAGTTTACAATATATAATATTCTCTCTATTGCGATGTATATATTTGCATGGGTTGAAAAATATGTGTAGTAAGGAATTAATAAAACAAAAAAAAAAAAAATCAAATGCAAAATATGCCATTGCTTGCTAGAAGCACTAGATGTTTTTTCCATCATCATTCTTATAATTGACGTTGCAAAAAAATGTCTAGTAAATTTCCTAATGTAACGCCCCAACTTAATCACTTTCTAAATATCTTTATTAATAAGCATTATGCATCAGCCGAATGCACTATCAAGTTAGGGCATTACTGCCGTCCCATAAGGACAAGGCTGTAGATGTAGAGCCGACTAGATAAGTAACATCTATCAGTTATAATAATTGCACCAAATAAAGTCTAAGATTATTATTAAACATTTCAAAGTAGGCATCACACCATGATTTAATCACATCCATAAGGGATTTACATTTCATTGAGGCTGCACACGTGCTCAAAACATGAGTCATTTTCCAAGTCGTTAAATTGACTAATTTAGGTAGAGGATTAGCAATCACTGCTTTGACACTTTTCCTAGACCCTGAACCTCTACAGATTTCTGCTTCACTTTAAGTTGCTTCTCCTTCCCTAAAATAGTTTGGAAAAAAACAAACAGTGGAAAAAAACGAGCTATAGCTCAATACGTTGCCCTTATATAGTCAATTACTATTTGCAAGGAGGCAGTGAGCGTGCGCGCAATTTTAAAACTATGCTTGTTAAATGCCTTTTGAGGAACACTGCGTTTAGCATTAACTATGAAATTAATTGTTTTTCAACCTGAATGGGGACCAGAACATATGAACAGTAGTCACGGAATCAATCAACAATGAACTATGAATTTTCTGTTCAACGGAAAGGGCCCAAATAACGAATTCTGCTAGCAGAAACTATGAACAATGAACAATGAACATTGCATTGAATGATGAACAATGAAATGCGTCCTCAAAGTTCCAGCGGCCGAATAAAGCTTGGTAATATTAGCAAATGTAAATTTAGACATCTTTGAAGGGTACAAGTAATAATGTACCTTTAGCATTTGTTTATACTCTTTTCTTTTTTTCTGTTCCTCCTTTGAGGTGTCTTTCTTGAGCATAGATTCAGTGGCACTCTGTATTAATTAAGAAAATTAATGCTCGTGAGTCTTGAATCATTCGGGTCACACTCTTAGGCTTTGTAATGGAAAGAAGGTATTTTATTCTTCTTGTAAATCCTTTTTCATTCAATGAATGGCTTATAAAAATGTGGTTTGGCAATATTTCTTTTAGAATTGTGGTTCATTTAACCATCTTTAGGACTCATTAGCTTCTTCACCTCATAGCTTACATTTCTTGGTTTAGAACCCAAAGTAATATACACAATGTGTTACCACACTTTACTGAACCAACACCCTTAACTAGTGGGTTGTTCTTTCGAGGCTGAATCTCAATCCAACCCTCTTTTTTTCAAAATGGTGTCACTTGGTTCCAATATCCTGAATATAGCTAATAGACTTTTCTCATTCAACATTTCTATTAAAATTTCTTTTGCAATCATACCTCCACACCCATATTATGACTATTGCTAATTGCTTATCAATTCTTCCCCTACATGAATTCTTTCTATCACCCCCAACAATTACATAATTAAAATACAACAATTCATCCCAACATTCACATAAATAACCATTGACATATGAGGTTGAATATAATAGAAGGGTAAAATTTAATTACCTTCAGAAAACTAGAGGAGGAGATAGGTGCAACCAAGGGGTCTGCAGAGGAAGAGACAGTGGAGCCAAACTGAACTAGCGACTTGGGGCGGCGGTGAGGTCAGGCGCCGAGGATCGAAGACTGCTTCTGGTTAGGGGGTGTCACACATGGGAGAGGAAAGGAGGGTTGACTCTGTTGGGTGGCTTATTTCCAAAACTCACATGCCATTTAAATAGCCACCGCCTCCCTCTTAGATTAGTAAGGCTCTTTTTTTAATGTTTTTCTTTTTTTTCTTTGTTTGGATAATTGCTTTGTCAGATCAAAATTAATGCGAGCTTATCCACTTGTCACATCAAAATTAGTGCGAGCTTATCACTTTGTCACATCAAAACTAATATGAGCTTATCTTAATTTCTTTCCTTTTACACATGGCCCAAAACTAGCCATACATTTGGCCAGTAGTAATTCGATGGTTTTCTTTCTTTTCTTAGCTATTACGAAATTGTATGGTTTGGTAAACTGCTAACCTTGCTTGAGTACAGACGCATATATACAATAAATTGTGTACTTTTGAATAATTATATGAGACTTTATATGGTCTGGAGAAAGTTTCGCATTAAAGTAATTTCTTAATGACACATTGCTTTATTTATCAGTAGAAAAATGCGCAACTCACAGCTCTGATTAGTCATAACCATGTGACTAATGTAACCAATTAAACATGATTAAGTGATCGGGTGTTACATCTTCTCCCCCTTAAAGAAATTTTCGTCCTCGAAACTTACGCTAAACATACCTTTTGAATAAATGTAAGTAATAATATTTCATTTCATCTTCAGTATCCCATGTAGCCTCCGAGGCTCTATGATCGGTCTTATATGACTTTGACAAAAAGTATAGCCTTGTTGTGCAATTGTTTTACTCTTTAATCTACTATCTTCAACGGTTTTTTTCATAAGTTAACCCGTCAACCTCAACTTCTTAGGGTTCATAAACTATTGCATGAGTTGTATCATGCATGCAATGGCAAAGTTGCAAAATATGGAACATATTATGCATATGCTACAATTCAAATGATAGGGCTAAGCGGTAAGCAATTGGGTCAATTTTCTCAATGATATCATAAGGCCCAACAAATTGCGGGCTTAACTTTCCTTTAACGTTGAATCTCGGTGCTCCTTTAATAGGAGAAACTTTCGAAAATAGTTTATCCCCTTCTTCAAACTCTAAAAGCCTCCGCCTTTGGTCTGCATATGCTTTCTGTGTATCTTGTGCTGCTTTGATGTTTCATTGGATAACTTTGACCTTGTTCGCTATTTCTTAGGCCATTTCAGGTCCCAAGATTGGAGTATTCTCTAAATCATTCCAACAAAGGGAAGTTCTACATCTTTTCACCATATAAAGCTTCAAAAAAAGGGGGGCCCATTTTTATAGTAGCTTGACAACTATTATTGTACAAAAACTCTATTTAGGGTAAATACCCCTCTTATGTTCCTTGAAAATCTAATACACAGGCTCGTAACATGTCCTCAATGAATTGATTTAGCTTTTCTGTTTGTGCATCCGTGTCGAGATGGCAGGAACTGCTAAAGTATAACTTTCTACCAAAGGCTTTCTTTAAAGCCTTCTAGAATCAAGTTTGAAACCTTTTCTGTATGAGACAAATGTCTTGAGGTACACCATGTAACCTCTTTACTTTACTAATGTAAATTCGAGCTAACCTATTTACTTTCCAAGAATCATGTATTGCTACAAAATGAGCAGCCTTGGTGAGTATATCTACTATCACCCAAATGGTGTTCTTTCTTGATCCTGTTAGAGGGTACTCCATTATGAAATCCATCAAAACTGAGTCCCATTTCCACTTGGGAATTTTCAATGGTTTCAATTGACCATTAGGTCATTGATGCTCAGTTTTTTGACTCTCTAACAAGTAAGATATTCATCTACATACTCGACTATGTCTCTTTTCATGTTGCTCCACTAGGAGGTTTGTCTCAAATCTCTATATATTTTCGTTCCTCCTGAGTGGATGGAATACTTTGTATTGTGGACTTTAGATATTATCCATTTCTTTCAACTCGATCCTCTGAGGTATACATATTCGATTTTGGAATCTAATAACTCCTAGTTTGTCCCCTACAAAACGTAATACCTTTCCTTTGCTTATGTTTGCCTTAATCTTTTCTAACTCTTCATCTCCCACTTGTGCATGTTTAATTTTATCAAAGAGGATAGGTTGAACCACCATACCACCAAGAAACGACCAAGGTTCTTGTAGTAGCATAAGTTCTATGCCCACATTTTCCAAACCCTCAGAATCTTTGGTTGCACCATTGTCACAACGTACACACTATCATGTATTTCAACACTCAATACATCGGCAACCACATTAGCCATTCCTCGGTGGCATTGCATTTGGAGGTCATAATTTTTAGGAAGCTCTAACTGCCTATATTGCCTCATATTCAATTCCTTTTGAGTGAAGATGTATTGGGGACTTTTGTGTCAGTCAAAATCTTGCAAGGCCCACCATAAAGATGGTGTCTCCAAAGTTTTAGCGTAAAAACCACCACGACCTGTTCCAAGTCATAGGTGGGGTGATTTTGCTCATAAGGCTTTAGTTGTCCAGAAGCACAAACTATGATGTTTTCGTCTTGCATTAGGACACATCCTATGCCTTGTCTAGAAGCATCCTTATAAATGATGAATTCTTGAAAAATCTTGCACAAATCATCTATTGTATCCGGCCATACCCAAGAAACTTTAAACCTCAGTAACGTTAGTAGGTCTTGGCCAATCAGTGACTGCCTTTACTTTTTGTGGGTCCACTTTGATCCCTTCTTTAGATATCACATGTCCCAGAAAGTTTACTTCCGATAATCAAAAGTCACATTTTGATAACTTAGCATGAATCTTGTGTTTCCTTAGGGTCTGCAGCACAATCCTTAAATGGTTAGGATGCTCCTCTTCAGTTTTCAAATACATTAGGATATTATCAATGAAAACAACTATAAATTTATCTAAGAACAGCCTAAACACCCAGTTCATAAAATCTACAAAGGCTGCAGGAGCATTGGTTAATCTAATTAGCAACATCGTAAATTTATAATGACCATAGTGAGTCCTAGATGTCGTCTTAGGAATATCCTCTGGTTTGATTCTTAATTGGTGGTACACCAACCTAAGATTAATCTTTAAGAAGACTCTCATTCCTCATAGTTGATCAAATAAATCATCAATCCTAGGTAATGGATACTTATTCTTTATAGTGATCTTGTTCAGTTCTCTGTAATATAGACACAATTTCAAAGTTCCATCCCTCTTCTTCACAAATAATACTGGTGCTCCCCACGAGGTTACACTTGGTTTAATATAGCCCGTTTGCAACAAATCTTCTAATTGCACTTTCAATTTTTCTTTAACTCTGTTGGAGCCATCCTATATAAAGGCTTCGAGATAGGGTACGCTCTTGGTTCCAACTTTATTTCAAAGACAATCTCTCTTTTGAGTGGTAGCGCAGAGATTTCTTCTAGGAACACATTTAGAAATTTTCTGATCACCAGAATATCCTCAAGTTTTATTGCCTTTTTTCTATCTTTCGTAACGCAGCATAGGTACACCTCGTACCCCTGCTTAACTAATTTCTTAGTTGCCTTCAAGGATATTATCGTTCCTTTCTATTATTGTTGTCGAAAAAGCACATCTTTCTTGCTCCTTTCACTTTTAGGGATAGTCTTTGCTTTTGGCGATCAATCTTTGCTCCATGCCTTGACAATCAATCCATTTCTAAAATTATATCGAATTTCGATAGATCTAACTATATTAGATCTCCCTCAAACTCTTCTTGATTTAGTGTCATTAGGCAATTCTCGGACATAACACTACATTTTAGCCTTTTTTCGTGGTTAAATTTACATCCAAATTTGCAACATATTTATGTGATTCCACCCCTATATCAGATACAACTTTTGATGAAATAAATGAATGTGTAGCTCCCGAATCAAAAGAAATAACAAGTGGTGTTGAATTAAAGCATACCGGTCACAACCATTTCTGAGTTGTCACCCTACTTCATATTGATTACATAAACTCTACCCACCTGGTGGCTGGTCGCAAGGGTGGGGGTCTTATTGTCTTTACGGGTTGGAGCAGGGCCATTATCCAATTGGGTAGGTCTAGCAATTGACAATCAGATGATTTGGATCTCCAAATCAAAAACAATGATTTGTTCCCACCCTACATTCCGAGGTGTTGTGGTTTGTACAACCATAATTGGTGCAATGCTTCATAGTGGGAGCTGGGCATCAGGGTTTTGGTCTCATGTTGGTATGTTTCTCATAGGAAGTCCCTTAGCCTGAGTATCTTTCGAATTGCACCATTTTCCTAGAGTTGGCCTGGTTGGCCATTCTCAACTTATTTTTCACCTGTTCGATTTCTGTCGCTTGCTCATGCAATTCCTAACTTGTTTATGCGGGTTGTCCCGCCTACTGGCTCTTATTATAAGGCGCTCGGCCTTCTTCAAATCTTACCACCCTCATTGGATATGTGGCTACATACTCTAAAGCAAACCTTGAGAATTCAACAAAGCGGCTTGCATACTCCATTACTGACAAGTTATCCTACTTCAGGGTTAAGAACTCCCCCTATTTTTGCTTTTGTAAGTGCATCGAATAGAACTTTGCTCATAATACGTAGCCGAACGTACACTAAGTGGCCTCAGAATTTTGAAAGGTGGACTTAACTATTCTCCACCAAATGTCAACCTGTCTAATAAGATAAAAGACTCCAATAGACATACATTTATTATCAAGACCTCAACAAGATCAAATATCTTTTTCATCGGTCTGATCTATTCTTTCAATAAAATTGGGGCTTCTTTGCCATCATATGTTTTTGGATTCTATTTGTGACCCGATAAAAGAACTCATTTTTTTTTCATCCTTATCAGATGAAGAACCCTTAAGCTTCTTTGTTACTTCAACCATAATCTTTGCCATTAGTTCCGGATCTAATCATCTAATAGTCTCTTTTGACCCTTAATGTTCTCAGGGTTTAGGGATACAGTTACAGCTTCCTGGCTTCTTTGAGGGGTCACTACCGGGGAACATTGATTGGCAGAGAGGGCTAACACAGATTTTGTGTTGTTCCCTTGTGGATTGTTTTTCAGGACATTGTCATTTGGTTCCACCATTCTGTCAAACCTATATGCAAACATTTAGCTCTCGCTTATTCGTATCCCTTGTGGTTACACCTTTATGCTTTCTCTTCATCATTATTTGTTCATGTGCTACTCTTCTTGTGTGACCATAATTTGCTACCTTTGCTATTCATGCTAGCCAGTCAAGTGCTACCAATTAAACCTTATTGTTATATTCTTCTGGATTCAATTGTTGACAATTTCCTTGGTAAGTAATTTAACAATTCTAGTACTCATACACATAAAACTTACGTGCATTTATAACATGTGTACATCAGTCTACCATGAGAATTGTCTCCATGGTAGATACACAAAAGGGCCCATTCTTTGAAGCAAAATAGGTTAACAAGGTTAGATAAATCATTATTTCATTTCCTAATTCACCTCCTCAGCAACCTTCCATATCCAACTCCTTCTCTTACTTCCTTTTCTTGTTCCATCCCCTGGTCTTGTAGTATAGGTCATTATTGTTACTAGTTTCAGATCCAAAGCTCCAAGACTCTTTCTTAGTCTCATCAGAGCTTATTTCTATCACCTCAAGGGACTCGGGAATGTTGATTACACTCACCATGCTACCTGAATCACTAGAATCACTATCATTCTCTCATCCCCAGACATCATACCCGTAAACCTCGGCCCAGATATCGAGTATATCGATCTCATATTCCTCTATATCAATTGGTAACTCTGGGATAAGTGACGACGAGGAAAAAGAGTCTTTTTCTTATGGAGGTTTTGGGACAAGCAAGGGACCTCGAGGGTTCTCAGGAGGTACCACTTCAAAAGGGTCCTGCCCCGCCATCTATCTGTACTTTTTACATAGTCTTACGCTTCTTCCTCAACCCTAGAGCTTGCTCATTCATTCCTTACACATATAACCTTATTCTTGTGAATTTATCTCATTTGCTAAAACATACATAAAGCCTTAGCAATCTAGACCCCAAATGACGACATTAATATGGTCATGCTGGCATCTATGTTTGCTCTGATACCACTTCTGTAACGCCCTAACTTAATCACCTTCTAAATGCCTTTATTAATAAGCATGATGCATCAGTGGAATGCGCTATCCAGTTAGGGCATTATCGCCATCCCATATGGACAAAGTTGTAGATATAGAGCCGACCAAATAAGTAACATCTGTCAGTTATAATAATTACACCAAATAAGGTCTAAGATTGTTATTAAACATTTCAAAGTAGGCATCACACTATGATTTAATCACATCCATAAGGGCTTTACATTTCATTGAGGCTACACATGTGCTCAAAACATAAGTCGTTTTCCAAGTCCTCAAAATGACTAATTAGGGTAGAGGATTAGCAATTATGTTTTGGCCCACTTTTCCTGGACCCTGAACCTCTGCAGATTTCTGCTTCATTTTAAGTTGCTTCTCTTTCCCTAAAACAGTTTGGAAAACACAAACAGTGAAAAAATGAGATATAGCTTAATACGTTGTCCTTGTACAGTCAATAACTATTTACAAGGAGTCAGTGAGCGCGAGTGCAATTTTAAAACTATGCTTGTTAAATGCCTTTTGAGGAACACTGCATTTAGTATTAACTATGAAATTAATTATTTCTCGGCCTGGATGGGGACCCAAACATATGAACAATAGCCATAGAATCAATGAACAATGAACTATGAATTCCCCATTTAACGGAAAGGGCCCAAACAATGAATTCTGCTAGCAGAAACTATGAACAATGAACAATGAACATTATATTGAATAATGAATAATGAAATGGGTCCTTAAGGTTCCAGTAGCCAAATAAAATGTGATAATATTAGCATATGTAAATTTAGACATCTTTGAAGGGTACAAACAATAACGTACATTTGGCATTTATTTATACTCTTTTCTTTTTTTCTGTTCCTCCTTTGAGGTGTCTTTCTTGAAAATAGATTCAGTGGCGCTCTGTATTAATTAAGAAAATTAATGCTCGTGAGTCTTAAATCATTCCGGCCACACTCTTAGGCTTTATAGTGGAAAGGAGGTATTTTATTCTTTTTGTAAATCCTTTTTCATTCAATGAATGGCTTATAGAAGGATGGTTTGATAATATTTCTTTTAAGACTGTGGTTTATTTAGCCACCCTCAGGACTCATTAGCCCCTTAACTTCATAGTATTTCTTGCCTTAGAATCTAAAGTACTATACACAATGTATTACCACACATTACTGAACCAGCATCCTTAATTAGTGGGGTGTTCTTTCGAGGCTGAATCTCAATCCGACCCCCTTTTTTCAAAATAGCATCACTTGGTTCCAATATCCTGAACATAGCTAATAGACTTATCTCCTTCAATATTTCCATTAAAATTTCTTGCAATCATACCTCCGTACCCATATTATAACTATTGCTAATTACTTATCAATTCTTCCCCTACATTAATTCATTCTATCACCCCCAACAATTACATAATCAACATACAACAATTCATCCCAACATTCACATGAATAACCATTGAATGAAAGGGTAAAATTTAATTACCTTCCAGAAAACTAGAGGTGGAGATAGGTGCAACCAATGGGTTTGAAGATGAGGAGACGGTG
>JAKOGI010000107.1:1039605-1144605 GCA_029747015.1 Carnegiea gigantea | reverse complement strand
CACAGGCCCAGTATGGTGATCATATTTTTGTTTGTTATTTTTGAATATTTCACGTTCAACCCTTGCAATAAGTTATATTATGATTGCAATATTCTTCCTTAAATTTTTGAGGGGTATATATGGATATATACACTTTGCTTGCTTGCATTATGTTTTGGCTAAACTTTCCTTGTTGATTGAGTGTGAGTTAAACCATGATATAATGCATCAGTTCTTGACCCCGTTCGACAATAACAACGAAGACAATAATGACAACAATGACAAAGACAACAACAATAATAGTACTAGTGTAAATAATCATAGAAATTGTATTTATTTCTATGATATCTAATAGTACATACTCATATTTATGTTTGTATTAAAAAAGACAACATGATAATAATCATGAAAATCTAAAATATTTATTATTTCTTAATAGTTGTGTATATTACATTATTTATTGATAATAAGGTGTCATAAGTAAATATAAAAAGGTTGACCTGTGTTTGACATCATATGGTAAATTATTTTTTTAAAATTTATTTATGCAAACATATATTGTAATATGTTAATTTGTAATTGATAAAAACTTATTAAAATAACTAATATCTAATATTAGCATCAAACTTGATAAAAGATTAACTGAAAAACATGAAGGATTCTAGAATCCTCTTCCGCCAAACACTAATAAAGATATCTCTAAAACCCACCTCACACATTCTCCATTTATTTCAATCATGTGTTTACTTCCTCCAGACTCTTTAGCTCCTCTTATCTCTGCTGCTGCTGATTTTAACCACTAATAAAGATATCTTTAGAATCCTCCTCACCCATTCTCCATTTATTTCAGTCATGTGTCTCGGCTTCTTTACTTCTCCCAAACTCTTTAGCTCCTCTCATCTCTGTCCCATCTCTACTGCTGATTTTGTTTCAATTTCCCGGTGGTTCAATCGTTGGTGGCTAAATCTTCACTATGTTTCTCGGCTGTCGCCTCCCTTGTTGTTTATTTCAATCCTCACTTTCTCTCTATTCCGCCGTCTCCCTCTATCTTTCATCATCATCAATCAATTCGCTTAGGGTTTAATTGTAACGGTTTGCGAATCGGTTTTCTCATGCATTTATTCTGTACCCAGATCTGCCGAGTTAAGTTCAGTTGAGTTCAAGCTCTTCATCTGAAGGTTTTCAGAGTTCTAATTCAGGGAAGTGGTTTAATTTTATGTGTTATCTTGTGGTTGCATGATTGTGTTTTGAATTAAACCTCCCGTCCCTTTTTTTTTTTCTTTTATCGCAAAAGGTGGATTGAGTTCAGATCTATGATTTGGGACATCGGTTTTTGTTGAATTGTTCTCTTTAATTGCAATTAGTGGGTAGCGTTCAGATCGGTGATCTGGCATTTTTTTTTTTTTTTTGATGAATTGTTCTGCCAATTCGATCCCTTTATGAGAAGGCATCTTGAGTTCAAATTTTGGGGGCTGGATTGATTTTCTGGCTTCTCGTTGTTTGAATGAATCCCATTCCATTTATTTTTCTTTAATAGCAAGAGGTGGGTTGGGTCCAGATCTGTGATGTGGTACCTTGTTGGATGAATTGTTAGTTTAGATATGTGAATTAGTATTGTATTTTTGTTGCAATTTTCTACCTATTCGAGCCCTGCATCAGAAGCGTATTAATTTCAATTTATGGTAATTAGCTTTATCGTTGGCTTCTCTTGTTTTTGAATTTATGCGTTTTGATTTAAACATTGCGTGGCCTTTAATCTTTCCGTAATTGCATGAATGGCCTTTGAACTGTATGCATATTAGGTAATGGAAAACAGAAGGTAAGAAGGTAAGTTGCTGGTACCTTGAAATTGGTGGAAATTTGCGAGTAATGGGTTAAGCTTCTGCCCTAGAACAGAATGAAGTCTAATGTGAGTGGTCATGGAAGCATAGGAATCTAAATTCTTACCTACATTCTGCTCGAGTTAATTGCAATTTCAGTATTAAGCTGTAACCGTTGAATGTTAATAACCTATGTTTGATTGAAATTAATGCCTTCGGATTTGAATGGCAGTGACCTTCAAGGGTAGAAGACGTCGGGGTCGCATGAACTGAAAATGAAGGCAGCCGTGAAGTTTGAGTTGCAACAATGTAGCGGTAAGGATCCAATCGTTTAAGTGTGGGTTGTTTACGCCAGAGATGGATGGGAGATTGAAAAGTTCTGCAAATGTTGTTGTATTTTGAAAATGTAGGGTGATTTAATCTCAATTGTATCTTTAATAAAAGTATGAGGTGGTTAAATCCCACTCAAATAATTTGGCTACAATTCAGGGGAAAGCAGTTGCTGCAGTCGTGGGTTTCTCACTATAGTTGAGGATGTGGTGGCTGTAGTGTCATTATAACTGCTCATTTGAGGGCAGTTAAGGTTCATAGACTCAGAGATACGTGGGTGCTGGGAAAAGGTATGAAGCATTTTTGATTTTTAATTTGGTTGAGGGGTTGATTTCTGGCGGGAGTGAACCATATGCCAGCATCTTCTATTTCCTCAAACGTGAACAACTTACCCATTTCTGTATTTATATAATAAAGATTTGGTCCCTGATGTCAAGTTTATTTCTTATGTACCTATTCATAAAAGAAATATTATTTCACTCCTTCCTAAGGCCAAAATTGTGAAACTAGAGCTATAGGGAAAGTGTGATTCCCACGCCCCCTCCCGCCCTATTTTCTCTGCCCCTCGGCCGCAAATTTCAATATTAAGTTATATTCTAATAGTACGTTGAAAAAAGAACATCTATACTCTTCCTGATATGGAAGTCTAATGCAGCTCTTTTCTCTTCTACCTCTTTCTGGCTGTAATGTTGCCTTTATCTGTTTCTTTGTGTTATGCCTGAATGCCTTATGGTATTTATATTCGATTTTACCTATCAAATTATCGGGAAAAATGCGATATTATTGAAAAATTGATCGAAGAAGAAGCATATGAAGAAGCGAAACGTGGGGATAAAAACCGTTTAATTAAAATTTCTGACCAAGTTCTCATCCAATAAAATAAAATAAAATAAAATAAAATCTGACCAATTGAAGTGAATCAAGTGATCGAGGCCTATGCAGTTCTCTTTTACCAAAAAGAAAAAAGAAAAAGAAAAAGTTTTGAATGATTAATAAGCACAAATTAGACAGGGGGTGTGCATTCTACTTCGATCTCGGAAGATATGAATGCAAAGCTACTCTATATTTTCGATCAATATTTTTTTTAAGTACAGTAGATCTTACATAATTAAGAATGTCTTAGTAGACATTGCAAAACAAAATATTTAGGGAGATTTTCAATGATCATACGAATAATTAATTACTTATTTAGGGCCTGTTTTTTTCGTGGGTAAATTGGGTGGGTAAAAGGGTGAAATAAGTTGAAGGAGGTTGAGGTGGGTTAAGGTAGGTTGAAATTGGTATTTTTTTTTGAGGTGGGTTGAAATTGGTTGAAGTTGGTTGAAGTTGGTTGATGTAGGTTGAAGTGGATTGAAGTTGACATATTTTTTATGTGGCGGATTGAAGTGGGTTAAAATAATGAGAATGTAATTAATGTGTGATAATTTATGAAGTTATCGAAATTTCGTGAAATTTCGATTTATTCTTTTTTATTTTTTATTTTTTTAATTTTTACATTTTTAATTTCTAATTTTTAATTTTTAATTTTTAATTTTTATTTTTTATTTTTATTTTTATTTTTATTTTTATTTTTTACTTATTATTTTTATTGTTTCATTTTTCATTTTTTATTTTTTAATTTTGTATTTTCTTATTTCTTATTTCTTAATTTTTTATTTTTTATTTTTAATTTTTAATTTTAATTTTTAATTTCTTTTTTAATTTTTAATTTTTGATTTTTAATTTTTCAATTTTTCAATTTTTATTTTTAATTTTTTAATTTTTTAATTTTTCTTTTTTGTTTTTTGTTTTTTAATTTTTATGTTTTCATTCTTTATTTTTAATTTTTTATTTTTATTTTTTATTTTTTATCTTTTATTCATTTTTTATTTTTATTTTTGTTTTTGTTTTTATTTTTTTATTTTTAAATTTTATTTTTTACTCATAACTTTTTATTATTTTATTTTCTTATATTTTAATTTTAATTTTTAATTTTTTATGTTTTTATTTTTGTATTTTTTATTTTTTGTTTTTTGCATTTTGTATTTTGTATTTTGTATTTTTTAAATTCCTTTTTATTTTTTATTTTTTATTTTTTAATATTTATGTTTTTTATTTTTATTTTTTGTTTTTTATTTTTTAATTTTTGTTAATTTGTTAATTTGTAATTTGTAATTTGTAATTTGTAATTTGTAATTTTATATTTTTTATTTCATATTTTATATTTTTTACTTTTATTATTTTATTTTTTAAATTTTATTTTAACTTTTTTATTTTTATTTTTTATTTTTTATTTTTTATTTGTTTTATGCTTTCATTTTTTATTTTTTTAAATTTCTTATTTTTTATTTTTTATTTTTATTGTTCTTTTACTACTGATTTTTAGCTTTTTATTTTTAATATTTAATTTTTAAAATTTTAAATTTTTATTTTTATCTTTCTTATTTTTCCATTTTTAATTTCTAATTTCTAATTTTTATTTTTATTTTGTATTTTATATTCTTCACTTTTTACTGTTTATTTTTTAGTTTTTTATGTTGAATGTTTTTATTTTTAATTTCTTATTTCTTATTTTTTATTTTAAATTTTTTACATTTTAATTTTCTTTTTTTATTTTTTATTTTGAAATTTTTATTTATTATTTCTTTTTTTACATTTTTTATTTTTTGTTCTTTATTTTTTATTTTTTATTAGTTATTTTTAATTTTTTGTTTTTAATTTTTAATTTTTTGTATTTCATTTTTAATTTTTTAGTTTTTTATTTTGTATTTTTGTTTGTTATTAATTTTTATTATTTATTTTTTATTTTTTTCTTTTTATTTTTGTTGCAAACAAAAGTTACAGAAAATTCCAACAAAATAAAAATAAAAAAATAAAAAAATTAAAACATAAAAAAATAAGAATTAAGAAATAAAAAATAAAAAATAAAAAAATTAAAACATAAAAAATTAAGAAATGTGAAATAAAAAATTAAAATTAAAATGTAAAAAATAAAAAGTAAAAAATAAAAATAAGAAATAAAAAAATAAAAACATGAAACATAAAGACATAAATACATAAAAAATAGAAAACAAAAAATAAAAAATAAAAAATAAAACATAAAAAATAAAAAATAAAAAAATGACAAATAAAAATTTAAAATTTAAAATTTAAAATAAATGTGAAAAATAAAAAAATAAAAAACGAAATAAGAAATAAAAGCATTAAAACATAAAAAACATAAAATATCAAAAAATGAAAAATAAAAAATAAAAAATGAAGGAAAAAAATAAACAGTAAAAATTAAAAAATAAAAAATAAAAATAAGAAATATAGCATAAAAAATAAAAAATGAAACATGAAAAATACAAAATAAAAAATAAAAAATAGAAAATAAAAAAAACACAAAATAAAAAAATAAAAATAAAAACATAAAAACATAAAAACATAAAAAAAGAAAAAATAAGAAATAAAAATTAAAAAATTAAAAAATTAAAACATAAAAAATTGAGAAATAAGAAATAAAAAATTAAAATTAAAATGTAAAAAATAAAAATAAAAAATAAGAAATAAGAAACAAATAAATAAAAACATAAAAACATAAAAAATGGAAAACAAAAAATAAAAAATAAAAAATGAAAAATGAAAAATAAAACATAAAACATAAAAAATTAAAACGTAAAAAAATGACAAATAAAAATGAAAAATGAAGAATGAAAAATTAATGTAAAAAATAAAAAAATAAAAAATAAGAGATAAGAAATAAAAACATAAAAACCTAAAAAGCATAAAATCATCGAAAAATGAAAAATAAAAAATAAAAAATAAAAAATGAAGTATAAAAAAATAAAAACAGTAAAAAGTAAAAAATAAGAAATTAGAAATAAGAAATAAAACATAAAAATAAAAATGAAAAATGAAAAATGAAAAATGAAAATGAAAAATACAAAATACAAAATACAAAATAAAAAATAAAAAAATAAAAAATAAAAAATAAAAAATAAGAAATTAACAAAATTAACAAAATAAAAAATAAGAAATCGTAAAAATTAACAAAAAAATAAAATATAAAATATAAAATATAAATTATAAAAACAAAAAATTATAAGAATAAAAAATAAAAAATAGAAAAATAGAAAAATAAAAAATAAAAAAATGAAAAATGGAAAATGAAAAATTAAACATCAAAAATTAAACATAAAAAATTAAAATTAAAATTAAAAAAATAAAAATTAAAAAATTAAAAAATTTAAAAAATAAAAAATTTAAAATAAACCTAAAAAAATATAAAAATCAAAAATCAAAAATAGAAAATAGAAAATAGAAAAATAGAAAAATCAAAAATAAAAAATAAAAAATAAAAAATAAAACATATAAAAAATAAAAAATAAAAAAGAATAAACACAAATTTCACAAATTTTCGATACCTTCATAAATTTATCACACATTAATTATATTCTCATTATTTTAACCCACTTCAACTCACCACATAAATAATATATCAATTTCTACGCAATTCAAACTACATTAATCCACTTCAACCTATTTTAACCCACCTCAAAAAAAAAAAAAAAAATACCAACTTCAACCTACCTCAACCCACTCAACCTACTTCAACCTACTTCACCCTTTTACCCACCCAATTTACCCACGAAAACAACAGACCCTAAATCTCACATGATACTTTACAAATTATTAAAATTATGAAAGGGGTGGGTTGAAGTTGATTGAAGTGGGTTGAGGTAGGTTGAAGTAAGTTGAGGTAGGTTGAAGTGGGTTGAAGTTGGTATTTTTTTTTCAAGTGGGTTGAAATAGGTTGAAATAGGTTGAAGTGGATAAATATGGATTGACCCACGAAAAGAACAGGCCCTTAAAGTGACTTCACTTTTCTATTGCTTGGAACTTTTAGTTAGGTTTTTTTAGGGTTTTGTTTAGACTATTGTTAGACTGATATTGTGTAATATCTTAGTTATATCTTAGTTTCATTATATGTATGCAACTTAAGAATCCAACAATCACAAAACTTAACATTTAAAAAACAATTTTGTTTAAAAAACAAAAAAGAAAACATGTAGCTTCTATTCTTTCCTTTTTACCTTCATCTTTATTTATTGCTATTTCATTATTGGCTTGCCTTTTTTTCCAAGATATTTGTTTAGTGTGAACTTCCATCTTCGTGCATTGAAAATATAATAGAAGAAATTGATTAAGTTACCCATTCATATTGCAGAAAAGCTCAACAAATTACACCTCCTATTGGAAGAACAACGAACTCTTAGTTTACCTCTACCTCTTAATACGTGGACATTATAGGAAGACGTAAATTTCTCCCAAAACCTAAACATAAAGATCAGCCCAATAGTACTAATTCCCCTCAAAAAAAACACTTATTGTAAGTGATGAGAATTTACATTGCATTTTGGATAGTATTTATTTCTCAACTGTGCAATTTCTTGAAGCTGATTTTGTTACATAGTTTTATAATGGTGCAACATATCATGGATGAATGTGTTTTTCACTTTCAAGTCTTCCAGCATCACTCAATTCGCCCCTTGAATTAAAACAAAAAAGAAAAATAAATACATTAACGCTTCGCACTGTTTTCTAGTCGTTACAACAAAGAATAAGCACCACTCAAGCCTATCAATGCGCCACAACTGCACTTCACAAAAACCAAAAAAAAGAAACCCGGGATAAAAAAAAATAGACCCTAACCAGCGGCAAAATGCGTGAGGACAGCACAACATAATGCAGACTCTCACTCTCCCGACTTGGCAATTTGAATCACAAACTTGCAAATCCCCGATTCAGAAGTTGCTGGCAGAGAAAAAAGAATGCAGACCATTTACATACAGATTTGTCATTTCCATGGACCCTTTCCAATTTCCTCTCGCTGGTAAAAGAGACTCCATTACAAGCAGCAAAAGACCCAGATTCTAGACAGGATGATTGTACCTTCTCTTTACAGAAGAATTACAAATCGCTGAAATTTGATACAAAAAGAACTCAGGTTGCGATACCCATAATTAATTAAGCTAATTACCGAACCCCATCTGGGGTAAAGCCGGGGGCGTGTAAGCTGATTGTCATGGTGCCCAAAGAACAGACACCGAATTCTTCACAAAATCAAACTGCACCATGGTATCCCATAAAATGCAAGCGTCCAAAAATTGCAAAAATCTGATTCGAATCATGACGAGTGAAAAGATCCAGAAGATTCCTAAGGGTAGACTAACCGGACAAGTCAACATCCTTGCCGTGATCATCCTCACGAATGTGTCTTCTTAACCGTCTCAACCAGATGCCATAGTCCATAGGATAGGGGGTCCCACAAAGACTGTCAACATAGTCAGCAAAAGCTTTCAGGACGGCTGAGATATCTCCTAGTTTCTGTTGTATCAACCTCCTTGACCAAGCCCTCTCCCTCCACTGCAGTGCCCCCTCAACCGAATCCAACTCAGGCAACTCTCCTCCAGCACAAAAGTAAAGCATGTAAACAAGGCTCTCTGCATCTGATGCCGAGCACAACTTACCCTCTTGAAGGGCGTAAGTGGAAGAAAAGTGAAGATTCATAGTGGGCCGGTCTCTTTCTTCTAGGACAGCATGGCCCCACCCAATCAAGACGAAGTAAGGATGGCTCACACCTGAGGTGACATAAATCACATTTTCCGGGCGAATGTCACCATGTCGGACGTTGAAAGCAGCAGCATCTGACAATGCTGACAAGCAGTCATGGCAACACTTGATAGCCTCATCTGAGCTAAGGCGGCCACTCCTGACTATATCAGTTAGAGTTTCTCCAACAGGCCTAGTCACCAAGACAGGTGTCCCACACCATGGGTGATCACAATCCAGACCTGAGCTTGAACTTTGACAGTGACCCGAGTGAGTTATCCTACCAGACACAATCAATTGAGGCAAGTACTTGCTTAATGCACCTTTCTGCTTCATTATTGTCAGTACCTTAGTTTGCCTCTGAACATGGTACCACAGATTCATGTCCTCCCAAGCAGGCTCCACCTGAGAGGGAGGAGAACCAATGTATAAAAACAGAGCTTCTTGGGGATCCTCAGGAGCACTTGCTATGTAATAAAGAAGTTCACCATCATTGCGGATTTCGCAAATCTGATAGCCTTTCTTATTGTTAGAATCCTCCACCCACAAGACTGACCCAACTTCCAGCTTCATCTGCTCATCTTGCTCCACTTGATTGTAATCTTCTTGAATTTCTTTAATTTCTGGGGAACCATGCCTCTGTTGATAACGGAATAAGCCATGTCCATTCACGGTGGTGTCCGCAAGTTGTCTCTCTATCCTTCTTGCTTGAAGCCGGGAACTGTGATCAGCAGCCAAGTCTTCAATAGAATGCTTGGGTGCTCCTGCCAACTGGAGGATAGAATGATAAGTAGCAAAAAGCACCTGAAGAGCGCCTATGTCTCCCCAGTTAGCATTCCCAAGCTTGTTCCATATCCTGTCAATTGGTGACATGGAAATATGGGAATGATGTTTTATCCATTCTGCTGCACATTCATATACATTATTTGCATTAAAATCCAACTTGTTCACATCCCCTTCAACTTTTATCACACCAGCACATTGGGAATCAACCAGAAGCACAAACGCGGGGCTTGGACATTGACAAATACCCGCCTTGCTTAGGCTTCTAGACAACATTATTCGAACAGCAAAATATAGAGCATCACCTAAGATGGACAGAGGGGGAAGCCGCGCCCCGTCTACGGCAAGGGTTCCAATATCAGGCGTCAATAGGGCAAGCTCAAGAACTTCCTGCCACCTCCCATGCGGATGTCTGGCATTCTTAAGCAAAATGGCCGCTGCACAGAGACCTCCGAGCCTACCATTAGCAATTGCCCTTTCAGCCTGGTAGAATTTCATATTCTCATTGCAGAGGCACGCTACATAGAATGGTAATGGCTCCCCCTCACTCCAAAATGCTTCCCACAAACCCTTCACACATGCATGCAGGAAATCCTCTATGGCAAGATAAGCTGTAGCTTCAGCACTATCAGATGTTGAAGCATATATAGCACTGGGCATCCGGATAAGTTGCTGGAAGCATATTCCTTCTAAGGCATAATCAAATTTTTGAAGTTCTACCAGCTCAAAAGGCGTGTCAAAGGACTCTATTCCTGACTTATCTGATATTTCTTCAAACCAGCTCTCCAGATTAGATTTAAAAACTCGACAGTCCACAAATCTACGCAGAAACTCCTTCCGTTCTCGAGATCTACTACCTGATGATGCACTAGACTTCTTTGTTCCAGACCCAATGGACTCCTCGTCAGGGGAGATGCCTGTTATCAATTTAATATATATGACATCAGAGATCAATTACAAATTTCAAGCAATGATAAACTTGAACAAAATGATACAACACCACATGTCAAAGACAAGCTAGTCCATAAGAATGGAAACCTAAACAAGAAAAACCTTTTTATACTTTAACCATCACAACCCAGTAAGTGCAGTGCTTCAAAACTGTAACCTGGAACACAATTTTCTTGAACTGGATAATGTCTCCTCTTGATAAAAAGTGCTATAATATACTATAGAAGGATAAATAAGAAGAAACAAAGAGAGGATCCTGACTTAATTTAGACCTCACAAAGATAAACGCTTGGTTCTTTCCCATGAAACAAACAGCTGATTAAATATCAACCCCAGTCGCGACAACAGGGAGCAGTACAGGACTCAATCATCACAACCGAGTCAACAATAACAGTAGCAAGAGGGTTCCAAAATGAGTAGAAACAGAAGAAACATTGCAAACTCGGAGACTGCCAACCAAAATAAAGTAACTGTGGTGTTGTTCAAAATCCAGTTTTATTCTCAAATCTCAAACAAACTATGACCTGCATTTCTGCATACCAGAGAGACAACCCATTAAAAATTTGGTAAAACCAATTTCTCAAGCACTAACCAATAACCATTGCCTCAATGCAATAGACGACATGTATCTGCATACCCCTCTCTCTTTTCACGAAGTTTGAGCAGGATGAATAGCTCAAAAACAAGGTAAATGTACATTGTCATGGTAAGCTTATGCAGCTCTGAAGCAGATTTTTTCATTGCCATCCATGAGCCTAAGTGGGAGTTGAAGGAAAAGTAATATATTTGTGTGGCCTTAAGGGCAAAGGATACCTCCTAAAACTTGAAAGACGTACAATAATACTAGTCAAATGAGAAACAGCATCTTCCCATGCACTTTCACCTCAAACCTTCAATCATTTCCACACATTAAAAGCCTCTTTCAAAAGGAGAGGGAGGGGGGAGGGGGAAAGGGTGAATTTCTAGTCAATAATTTAGGCAATCCCAAAATGCATATATATTTTGATTAGTAAACAAGCGTTCCCTTGGAAGCTCATATGGAAGTGTTTGGCTCCTTTAAAAGTTTCAGTTTTTAGTTGGGAAGCATCCTGTGGGAGTATTTGACGAGCAATAATTCACACAACAGGGGAAAATCTTGGCAAAATAGATTTTGGATCTCCTGATGAGTAGCCGCTTCATTGTCATTTTGCAAGAGCTCCATGGTAACTAGTCTGTAGTTGCTTGGGTGTTTCTTGGTTACTTCAAACTCTATCAAGAACCAGCCTTGCCTTGGAGGGGTTCTTTTTGTTTTAGTGTAGGGAAGCTAAGAAGAAGAATGTCATGGAGTGAGAGAGATACAAGAGTCTTTGACAAAGTGGAGACGCTCTTTCAGAGCTTTAAAGATAATCTAAACAAGACTCTAGTTTTGTGATCATGGGAACTTTTGTCATTCTTCTTTTGATGTTTTAGATTTTTTGGATAGTCTCCACATTTGATGTGTGATCCTTTCGCATAGTATGCTAGCTTTGCATCCAACATTCTGACCATGAGATACATAATTATTCTTTTTTCCTTATAAAACATGGGTTCCTTTCTCCCATCCTTTTTCTTCGCGATTCTTCCCCTTATTAATATGCTAAGCAATTAACAAAGAATCCCAACTTTTCTGATTGTATCCGGCCGATCTCCATACAACACCAAATAGGAGCCTAAACTTTTTCCCACTTCCAAGTTGACAACTAAATTCAATACCAATGAGTTAAATATTTCACTCCCCCATATCTCTTACAAGGTCTGCTTCTTCCCTCAGTTTCTCCAGTATCACGTATGATCATAGTGCTTTGACAGACCCTTTTTCTCTCCTTTATGCTCTAGATGTCGCATGTGTATCTTCTCTTCGCATTATTGTAGCAGAATTCCTACTGTGTCTTCAATCGCCCTTTTTTTAATCATCATTCCTTTTGTGAAAGTGGCTATCATGTTCATTTCTGCAATAAACTTAGGTACTTAACAGGTTCTCTTTAAGGCGCTCCTTTGCAAACAAGATTAGAGAGGGGTCCTGATTCTAGAAAATTTTCAATCGACTCTAGCTCTCCAACCCTGAAAAGCTTCTATCCCCCCCCCCCCCCCCCAAAACAGTTCTCTAAATTCAGTTTAACAAGTTTACTGGGAAGCTAATTTGGCAGTGACCACCTGTAAACTGCAGTGTGTTTGCAAAGCCTCACAATGATAGATTAACATAGAGGATCTGTAATAGGAGTTTCACCTGGAAAGGGAATTCGAATTTACGAATCATGCTACCATTGTTTCGAGTTAGATTTTCACAGCTTCAGTTTCCCATGGATGTCAAATCTGATTTTCACAGCTTCAGTTTCCCATGGATGTCAAATCTACCAACATTGCCTTTCGGCTTAGGATGGCTTCTTCAGCAGAAAAGTATACTAAAGTGAGAATAATTATTCCTTATGCCTCCTCTTCGATAATTTGGGTAGAGTAGAGTGCGCTTTGACTGCAGACGAACCTTAACTGCATCAACTTTGTATTTTTTCAGATAATAGTTCACTTTCGTTCTTCTTTGTTAGGAGCTCTTGAGTTTGTTAACAGCCATTTCGTGGGTTATAATTAGTTTCTAATGGGTTACTTAGTTTGCATCCAACCTTGTTGGTCTCTAAACAAAAATTCGCTTTATCAAACAAGACAAAAACTCCAACCACACTTTGCTCTGATATTATAGCTTTATTGCATCGAATAGAGGCTGACTAATTTCCAAGCCACCGAAAAAGTCACCTCCTTTTCATCTTTGGATTATAAATGACCAAAGTGAAATGTCAAATTAAAATTCCCTCGATTTTTTTGTTGTGCAATAGACAATTGATGCCCTTTTTAATGTAGAGTCCAATAGAAACAATCTTTTTACAACTCGATTGTAGATCTATGGTTGCAAAAAACTAACCCCTCCTTTGTGCACAAACATGCGCTCATATACACACAAGCACGCACAAAACCAACATTTAAAAAGAGACCAATGGTCACAAAGAAGGGACGCTGGCAAAACTTCTCTCTCTACCTCCCCTCATGAGTAGCATCCGCAAAATACAGGCATTCTCGGACCACAGGTAACACTGCAACATGTTGGCTGGTAAATTGTCCAGTAGTGGTACAGTATAGGCTGGTGGTAATAGAGAGTCTATGGACTGCATGGTGATTTTGGTGGTTAGGCAAGGAAGAGAGAGCGAGCGATGAGCGAGAGAGAGAGAGAGAGAGAGAGAGAGAGAAGACGGTGGGGGAGTTGATAGGTCATTGAGGGGGATGCCTATAAGGGTCTTAGGGAACTTCATTACAACATGTGGGGGAAGCGGAATTTTAAAAAAAAAAAAAAACACCAACCAAATGTCAACAGGAACTATATTCCCTGCCCCAATGTTGATCCATCACAATCGAACGGCCCCTAAGAAGCATGGAAACAAGAAAAACGAAACTGTGCAGGCTGCACATGTTTATGAACACATTGCTTTAGACATATCAGAACTTTGCATAGGATCATTGTCTGAACAGTAAGTTCATTAAAACACTAACCAATGCAAGCAAACAAGACAATGGCAGAAGCATCATATTCATCCCAACTAACAGAATGCTGAGTAAATGCCAACATTTTGATGTTTGAGTTTCTTCTTATGTTAGAGTAGGATATTGATCAGTCTCTGCCCCCCCCCCCCCCAAAAAACCAAAAAAAAAAAAAAAAGAGCATCATGACTAAATATAAACAGAAACAAATAAAACTGAATAAAATCCAAGTTACAGGGAAATATCAAGAAACTAACCTGCTGAACTCCTTGTATGCAGATCATAGGAGTATTTTGACATTGCAAAAAGAAGCAAGAATTTTTTTAGTCTTGGCTACTTATTCCTGTGGTCCACACAGGAACTTGGAAACCGTTTAACACAGGACGTCTTTATTAGAAATTGACCTTTGATTTGCATCAGCACTTCGATTCAACCAAAATTCCGATGCTGCTACAAAAGAGATTATAACTGGAATTGCACACTACACCACACAAAGGTTTTGAAACCAAGAATCCATGACTAAATATTGACCTGCAAAATAAATTAATAAGTTTATTGACAGAAGAAGGAAAACATATGCAGCCAAACAGCACATGGTCAAGCAAACTTCCAAAAATAATAGCCTCACTAGCAGAAATGCAGTCAGCAAATTATGAAGCGACAATTTTCATTATACAGGAAAGATGAGACGAGCAGAAGATCATCTGAAACCCAAAAGAGGCCTAAACAGAAAAACCCATGAGGTCAATGGCCCATAATCAGATCAATGAGCCAGACACCCCCGCCCCCCCAAAAAAGGATAGATTATTTTGTCTACCTTCGAGCACCTCAATAGTTCATTTTTAGATTTTATTTCATATTGTAATTGTAATTGAACACAATATGAATTATTTACGACTTACGCAGGGCATGTTTCAAGATAGGGGGTTGTGCAAGTTTACGATTAAGGTTGCAAACCTTAAGTATCTTGCTCCTTGCCCTTGCTTTGGCTACTGAACAAGTAGGGATCGTCGATGTGTCGTATTGGCTTCTACTGTATTTGCGCTTTTGTATGCCAGTAGTGTCATAATCCTCGCACGTGATGTTATTATCTAACCTATTTATATTAAGCGTTTATCGTTTATATTACCCTTTCTGCTTCAAACGAATTCAAACTTCAAAAATGTTTTCTCAAAATTTTTTATGCCTCTCTTCTTGGAATCGGTCTCTCAAGTGGTATTATGAATGCTTGCATAGGTAAGGTTGCCTACTAGTTCTCCCTAGACCCTATGAAAGCGCTAGGAGTTGTTTTCAAATTTTAATTGCAATGAACTAAAGTAAAATGCCTCAATAAATTATCTGTTTTTCATTTGCTGGAGAATAGCATATAGCCAATGCTTTTAAAATCAAGGGTCTAACAGGAAGAGCCTATCTGCAATTCAAGACAAGATATATACATCTTGTCGTCCCTTCCACTGTGACACACACACTCCATGTAGGGGGCATTTATATGGTTTTGATAGCAAAAGGGATATATTTGCATGTAACATGTGGAGAAAAAAGAAAAAACGCCAACGATGCATAGCAAGCATCTAAAAAAGAACTCACTAACTACAGTCTCGCTCGGTTTGTCTACATAACATATAGTATCAAACAGGATAAAAAGAAGGCCTCATCCCAATGTACAAGATTTTGATGCACTTGCCCTTAGTGACAAGGATTGGCATTCATCACCCATGAGTAAACCTTCATTGCTTTCAAATCAACCCAAAGTAGCATGAGTCATCATCATTGCTTTCTTCTCCACCTTCCTCCCGCAGAAACCCTCTAAAGCCAACAAGACTGTGAACTTCAAGATGCTGCTCAAACTCTCAAGGGTTGCCATTTTGGCGTTCATCCAAAGTAACTGTCCCAAACTTAACAGCAAGAGTTTGAACTTCACACATGCCACTCAAACTCAAGGAGCAACCAAGCAACCCAAGATCAAATCCCATAAGGAAAATGCAACCCGCAACACAACAGATTATGTCCAGCTCTGCAACACCATTTGGAATATGTAACCACAATTATGAAAACAGCTCGCTCCCAGGCATGAGGCTCAACAAGGTGGAAGCCTCCCCAACTCAGCATAGCCAAGGCTCTGCAAGCCTCATTGAATTCTTGAGCACAGAGGCAGATTCCACACTTCGGGGGGGGGGGGCGTTACAGGCCTTTAAAGCACTAAAGTTCTTGATACAAAGTGTTATAATGAAAGGTAGTCTCTATTTGACATTGGCACAATTTTATGGTGTCATAGAACTTAACGAAGTGAACTTCCCCAGAAGGCTTTACCTTTGGAGTTACATCTCTGGTAAGTTAGAACCTTCCATGTGAACCTTAAAATCCTGAACAGATAATTGTTCAAAATTCTTCCTTGTTGAATGAGCGAATGCAGAATGTGGACATCCAAGCACCATAACCTAATATTCTGGCCCTTGATAAAATACCAACTGCACGTGCTACACTGCTACAATGTCAATTGACATTCCCATGTCTGCAATATTCAAGACCAACCCAAACCTAGCAGGATTTGTCACCTATCACTGAATCCATATGTCGCCAGACATCTATGATATTCCTCCATCAATGGAAAGAAATGTTGATTTTCTTGCATGATTATTTAAATGAGTTCATGACGCATAATACTTGCTACTAATAGTCAATTCTTTAAAAAAAAAAAAAAAAAAAAAAGCTAACTGTGAAAGGGGAGAATAAAGGGAAACTGAAATTGTTTTTAATTATCCTCAATTAGAAACTTAAGCCAAGATTTACACAGACCAAAAAGGCAGCAAAATTATGAGCTCAAAAGCATCAAGTTAATTATATTTTGCTTTACTATAGTAACTTCAAATTTCTAAATATATAATGCAGCTATATTAGAGTGTGCAGAGAATTATGTACCAAAACCACAGGTCCTCAGGCACACGACTGCACGATAACACTGAGAAGAAAATTTGACTAAATCAAGCAAATACCTTTACTGAGTATCAACATACAAAATTCTAAAATTGTCAAAAATAAATAACTTCAGACAAAAAAATTAAAACCCCATCTCCGTCAGGTAACGTTGTGCAGCATCATTGGATGTTATCACCACAAATTGGATCCAAATTAGCAATCAGAACCCTTCCCTCTCCGCTAATTCAGTGAAAAACAAGAGGAATAGCAAACCCATAGTTCGTTCCACAAATCCCAAAGTCAAAACTTTAGTCAGCTAGTGAATTATCACAACTGGAGTAGATGAAAAACAGACATCATAGTTTCTGTTAAATGTTCCCAAAATTGAAAATGATCCAAAACAGGAAGCAGAGCAAAAGTTGTTACTTGTTAAACCCTAAACCAGCTGCAGATCAGTAAATCCCAAAATCATACTTTGAAAACCCCCTTCAAATTTATTCAAATCAAACAAAAAAGTGAGAGAATTCAAAGTTGAATAACATACCAAATCGATTGAATTGCCAATGCCGTCTTTGCCAAGGCCTCGGCATAGTGGTTGAGCAACGTTTCTCTCGCTCCTCCTCTCCTTCTCCCTCTCTCTCTCTCTCAATCCCTCTCTCTCTCTCTCTCTCCCTCCCTCCCCCACTATTCGAGCAATCTTCCGATCTTTTTGTTCTTTTCTTTCCTTTACTGTTCTTTTTTGTTCCTCGTCCCTCCTCAAATCCTTTTTTTTTTTTTAAACTTTTGAATGTTTACGTCAATGATTAGGAAGACTTGTGTCTTTCCAACTCTCTTTTATAGTCAAAGGGGCTAATTTCACAAGGCTTTCCCGAAAGCCCTAAATAGCGCATCAGTTTTAACAGGGGCGCTTAATGCCCTTATGATTTTATTTATTTTTTTAAAAAAATTAATTTAGGTTGACCTGTTTATATATATATATATATATATATATATATATATATATATATATATATATATATGTATGCATATACGGGTGCATATTTTACCTCTCTTCCCTATTTTTACTTGTACTTAGCTACGCTTGTTATTCGTTAAATTATTATGCACTGTAGATATATAACTAGAGATGGAAAAAGCTGACCCGATACGATTATCGATCCAAACCCGACACGAAATTAAGTGGGTTTGGGTACGAAGTTTGAATCCGTTTAATTAAATGGGTTGACACGGTAAACTCGTGTAATTAATTGGGTTAGGTTGAGGTTGAAAATCTCGACACGAAAAAAAAAATTATTTAAACGGGTTAAATAGATCAATCCGTTTACCGTTTACTGTTTACCGTTTATATTTTTAATGGGAATTTAATATTGGGCTTTGGGCAATTGGACTTTTGGGGGGAGAATTTAAAATTTTGGAGTTCAAAGACCAATTGGTCTGCTAAGTTTCAAAACCCAAAAAAAAAATTAAAAAAAAATTGGAGTTTTAAGTCTTAAAAGCCTAATGCCCGGTTGCCCACTTGCCTCTTACTATATACAATCTCTTAATTCTAGAACTCTCTCTCAACCCTAAACCTAACTCTCTCAAACTCTCAGCTCTCATTCTCTCGGTCTCGAGTCTCGACCAGTCTCAACCCTAAACCTCCTCCTCAATTCCTCTCAATTCTCTCAGTCTCGCATCCTCATCCCTCACATGTTCCTCAGCCCCTTTGCTACGAATTTGATCTTTTCTTATCAGTTCGCTGGCACGTTGTTGTATTTGTACCGCCGGTGAGTTGTTTTGCTCAAATCTCTACGAATCTGAGAGTTCTTTTCGATCTTTTGAACAAGATCTAAACTAATTTTCTCTTTGATTTTCAGTACTGAAGGCTGAATTCGCCAAGTTCATCTTCTCACAACAAGATTGAAACTTTTAGTTCACCGAGTATGGGTATGTCTATATCTATTTCTTTTCTCTCTTAATCTCATGGTTATACGAATTTTTGAGATTTTTTTTTACGTTTTTTAACTAAATCAGCACATAACACGACCTCCCTCTTGAACTTTCATTTCGTTGCGGTTGATCTATCAACCATGTAACTTTTCGATAAGTAACATCATCCCTGTTCTCTACTATTCTCATATTTGAATGATTTCTTGAGTTGGTTTCATGTTTTTGAATTAAATCTAATCTGAATTCTGAATCGTACTTGCATCACAAAATTCTATTTCAATTCTGAACCATACCTGTTATTTTGAATTCGCCAAGTTCTATATCTATGTTTTTTTATATGTTTTGAGGGTTTGTAAAATGGATATATGTAGTGATTAATCTGTGGAGTTCATATATTTAGATGATGATATGGCCAGTGATTCAATGAGTTGATTTTAGGGTTTATATTCAATTTTTATGATTTTAGGGTTTGCTACTTTGCTTTAGATGCTGATGATATGTGCAATGATCTATTTAGATGATGCTACTTCCAGTGATTAATTTGTGGAGTTGATTTTAGAGTCGATTTTAGGGTTTAGCTGATGATATGTCCAATGATTAATATGTGGAGTTGATTTTGGAGTTGATTTTAGGGTTTAGATGATGACATCATCCCTGTTATATGCTATCCTGTTATTCTGAACTCTATTTGCTTTGTTTATATTCAATTTTTATGGTTCTAGGGTTTGCTTTGTTTCTCTTCAGTTAGCACAGTTATTCAGTTAGCACTTTGTGGATCATTCATTAGTTTATTTTGTAATCCAAAGTGTACTGCTTTCAGAAATAGCTACAATGGATGATGATTCTATACCTATTGAAGTGGACTCAAATGGGGATGAAGAGGTGGCTGAGATTGATAGCATGCCTGTTCAAAAGACCAATGTTTGGGAACATTATGAATTTCTTCAACCTTTTGAAGATGGTAACTTGTTTTGTAAGTGTAAAAAATGTGGGCAAGTTTACCCTGGGGATAGCAAAAATGGAACTGGGAACTTGAAAAGGCATTTAAATATTTCTAAGAAAAGGAACTTTAGAGATATTGGTCAACTCCTTCTGGAGAGTAGATTTGGTTCTTTAGGGAATAGGCGTCCTGAGTTTGTTCCAGATGAATTTTGTAAACTTATGGCTGCATGCATTGTCAAACATGATTTAGCTCTTCAATTTTGCGAATATGAGGGTGTGAGGGCCTTATTTTCTTACTTAAAGCCTGATGTTAAAGTGTTTACAAGGAGAACAACTAAAAGTGATGTGCTTAAGATGTTTTTACATGAAAGGGAAAGGTTGAAACAATACTCATTCCTTCTCTAGTAGGGTTTCCTTTACATCAGATTGTTGGACTTCAATCAATACATATGGGTTTATTTCAGTTACTACCCATTGTGTTGACCATAATTGGACTTTGCACAAGAGGATTTAAAACTTTTTCCTATTACCTCCTCCCCATAACGGTGTATCTATAGTTGAAAAAATTCTTCTTCTTTTAAAAGATTGGGGGATTGACAAGAAAGTTATGTGCTTGACTGTTAATAATGCTTCATCAAATGATATTTGTGGAGATATGTTGAAATGCCAACTGAGGCTTTTGTGTGATGGTGATTATTTTCATGTCCGTTGTTGTGCTCATATTCTGAATTTGATTGTGAATGAGGGTTTAAAAGATATGGATGAGGCTGTTTATAAAATTAGAGAGTGTGTTAAGTATTGTAAAGGTTCTCAAGCTAGGAAACAGCGATGTCTTGAATCAGTAAGGATGTGTGATCTTGTGTATACTAAAGGTTTGCATCAGGATGTTCCAACTAGATGGAATTCTACATTTTTAATGCTTGAAAGTGCTCTCTATTATAAGAAGGTGTTTAATCATTTAGAGGTGGCCGATGGAAACTTTGTTCATTGTCCAAGGCATGATGAATGGTCTAAAATTGAGAAACTTTGTGGTTTTTTGAAAGTTTTTTATGAAGTGACATATGCATTTTTTAGGTCAAAGTATCCTACTTCGAATCTCTATTTTCCTAATGTTGTGAGAGTGAGAATCTTGTTGAAGGAGGAGATGGAAAAGAGAGATGGTCTTATGAGGAGCATGGCAACCAGAATGTTTATTAATTTTGAGAAATATTGGGCTGAATTTAGCACTATTATGGCTATTGCCACCATTTTAGATCCTCAATATAAATTTCAGTTTGCTGAGTGGGCCTTTAAGAAGGTCCATGAGGCTGATCATGTGATTGAGTTGTCTTTGTTGAAAGACAAGTTGTTTTATTTGTTTGATGAGTATTTGAAAGGTGCAAAGGGGTCTGGTTCAGCTACTAACTTACCTTCTAGCATTGGCAAAGCTTCTATTGTGTAAGGTTCTTCCAATCCATAGATGGAGGTATAATTTTCTTTTATTAAAGGAAGCTATTGATTATGTCAACTTATTATATTTGTTTTTATTTTTTAGTTTGAAATTTACTTATTCTCCTCTTTTAGGACTTTGATCAATATTCAAGTGATGTGTCTAAAAATGTGCCTAAATCTGAGTTGGAGGTGTATTTGAGGAAATCAAACTGCCCCTTGTTGAGAATTTTGATGTTCTTGGCTTTTGGAAAGAGAATAGGTTTCGCTTTCCCGTGCTTTCTCAAATGGCAAGAGTGCTTGACTGTTGCATCTGAATCTGCATTTAGTATTAGGGAGAGTGCTTGATGCATATCGTAGTTCACTTAAGTCAGAAACAGTTGAATCTATTATTTGCCTAAGGGATTGGCTATATGGTCAAGAAGGTGATGTTTCTTTCTAATTTTTAGTCATCGTTCATTGTGTTTCTGGTTTTGTATATTTGGTCCGTTACTTGATTGTATAACTAATTTTGTTTTTTTCCCCTTGTTGTCTTTTCACATTTGAATCAGCACTTATGGCGATGGAACACAATTTGGATGATTTGTGCGGGGATGTGATGAGTGTGAACCTAAGTGATGAAGGAGGAACTTCTCTTGCATCCAAGAGTGAGGCTGGCAGTGAAGTTGGGCAAAAATATGGGTTAGATAATTAGGTTGTGTTCTATTTAATGGACTTGATCAGTTGGTTGTGGCTTGTTGCTGGTTTTTGGTCATAATTTCAGACAATTTAGCTTGTTCTAGGTTTGTAATTAAAGTAATTTGTGACTTTTAGTAGTTGCTTGTTATTTGTAGTTCCTGGTCTATAAAAACTAAGTTGGAGTTACACTGTTGCTTGACTGCTTGTTGAGTCCATTCTGTTGGATTATGCTTTTGCATTTGGGTGATCAGTGATCCACCCTGGTGAGTTGGTGTGCTGCAAGTTTGATGTCATTTTGCAGCTGGAAAGTGTATAATATTGTGTATCTGTGTGGGAAAATGCTTTTTTGGTTTGAATATTATGCTTCAGTTAAACAGGTTGATAGTTAAACGGGTAACCCGAACCTAACCCGTTTTATCCATTTACTTAAACGGATTAGGTTTAGGTCAACCCGTGTAATTACTAAACAGTTCAGCTTGGGATTTTCTGACCCGTTTATTAAACGGGTTGGTTTCGGGTTAGGGGTATTCAACCTGTTTAAGTTCGACACGAATACGAACCCGACCCGACACGACACATTACCCAGCTCTATATATAACACATATGCTGCATGTGCATCTCACATGAATAAAAGAGTAGTAAATGTTACTAAATGAAGAACTTACCTTATATATAAGTTGTTGAAGTGTCCTTATTTGTTACAGTTTTAAATTTTTCAACATTGATTTTACATTACCTCAGTGCCATTTGGATCTATCGATATTGTCATGGCCAATAATAGAGTTAGTGTAAATCAAATAATTAGTCATAATCTAGCAGATTATGTAATCCTTTTAGTGAATCTTAAGACAAAGTGATCCAAGCAATACTCCGCCAATCACTGTGTTACGATGCTCTTATGGTTGATGAAAGTAAATCCAAATTAGTAAAAATACTTTGATGTCTATATTTATGATTTTGCACTAAAATTACTTCTCACAACAATTTTCTTTTTCCTCCTTAGTGCTAGAGCCTAAAATAGTTCACACATCAGGTTATTGTTATTATTACAGAATTGATCACTCCTCTCACACATACAAACAAAAAATTTAATATAAAAACTTATATAAACATATATATATTTTGGGGTCTTTGTTTGTTGAGTTTTAACCATATATAATAAATATAAAGATGTGTAAGAGGTTGAGAGGCCTCTAAATTCCATTCCTCAAAATTCTGTGCATTCCCGCCCAAAACCTTATAAACTTTTTTTTTTCAAATTTAAAAAAAGCAATTACAAATCTATTATCTAATATTATTATTATAATAAAAGAAAAATCAGGTTGGCTTAAATGGGAGTAAATTTCAAACTTTTTATTATTTACAACCGTTGATTACTATTTTGAACAATCTCAACCCTTAAATTTTTCTTGGTAACCGCCTCAGTCAGGCTTGGTCACATCCCTTTCTAACTCTCCCTCTGTCCCCCCTCAACAGATCTATAACCACTTATTCTCTCTCTTCACAGTATCCCACCCTTTTAAGACTGCGGCCTGTAACTTTCTTGTCAATGTGAATTTATCAGTATCCCCTCTCCTTCCCAATTCCCTCTCTCCCCCCCTTCTCTCTGTCTACATTTCATTGGAAGAAGGTATTTGTAGATAGTATGCTTCTCCGCCAACAACCAAGAGCCTCAACGCCTAAGCAACGTTGAAGATGCGAGATTTGATGATGTTGACGAAGAATTGGAGAACGAGGAAGTTGGAATCCCATCTCACGAACTAATCCCTAACCTTTATTTCATAACCCTAAATTCCTCCATCACCTCCATCGCTGCTCCCAACCCTGCTATTGTCATAATTTCCGAGACGGGCTTCCTCTGCCGGTCTCTCCTCCGATTACCTCTGTATACCGCCAAAATTTCCATTGAGTAAGTAACTCTAATTGCATTTTGGCTTCGAATTGAAGCTTTAATTGCATGTCTTTTTCAATTTTCCTACTTGATATTTAGGTTTTAGTCTCTGTTTTTCATTATACTTTATTTAGAACTATAAAACGCTCATAATCTAAAGACTTTGTTCTTTGGCTTGATTGTGTAGGACTGAGGTTATTTCGATACAGGGGCTATTGCCATCTTCATTAACATTGCTGAAATTGTCTTCAATGACATCCTTTTTGTTTGAAAGGTAATATACAAAATCACCCAAATTAATCCTAATCCCCAGTTACTTCCCCTATTATCTCCCTTTATTTGATTCGTAGAACTTCATGACACCCTCTGTACCTTTGTGGTATAGGCCTCCAGAAACCCTCAAATCTAATTCATCTACAAATTCTTTGCAATACTTTTCTTCTCTAAGTAATTGACTTTTTGCAACTGGTCTTCAAAGGTTGTTTATGCATAAGGTGTGTCTTCATTGTTTTGTTCCCATGCTTCTTCATGAAATTATTAATGCGAGTGTTTTTACAGTCTTGTGTTACTTCATGTGAACCAATTAGTATATAATTTATCTTCACTCCTTCCGTATATTCATTTCCCCCCTCCTCTGCGGTAATCATCATCAATCCCTTCAACACACTCCAAACAAATTTTTTGTTCTCCTCTTTTTGGTTACTAGAGTTTAATATGTTTGGTTTTATGAGTACATTAATTCTAAGGTCTGATGGAATCAATTTCTATATGATTTTGCAATCCAAGGCCTTCCCGCACCCTGTCTAGCAGTGGTCAGTGGGATTTTTTGGGTATGGGTTTAAGTTATGATTAACCTTTGAAGCTTTTAATTTTCAAATTGTGGTATTTATTTTGAGAGCCTTCTACGTTCTACAATATTGAGATAGGTCTATGAGTTGTAGACATTCAAATATTATTTTTCTGTGGAATTACTACTATGCGAGGAATGACTATATTAGAGGGACACAATTAGCCTATTTTAGCAGCATGATATAGTTATAGTTTTTCATGCAGAGCAAGATACAATAAAACACTACTTTTAGGAAAGTTTTGAATTTGACACTTTATTCTAGCATCTAATCAATTTAGTGACATGAAGCGAAGTCCATAGTCATACAATTCCCCTATTCTGTTTAACATTTCCTTCTGGACTCTTGGCTTTTATGCAAGATATATAGGTTCACGTTTAACTGAATGCTAGTTGCTTTTATTCATAGAGCTTCAAGTTTCAACATTTGTAGGATGTTCATAATAGAAGCTGAAAAAGCAGGCTGTTCGAAATGCTGAACATTAAAATGTAAGAGTGCATGTAAGAGGTATATTCCAGCGAGTCTTTTTTTTTTGGAGGGGTCTAGGAGTGAGTTTTAGAATTACAAAGAACTAGAAATGCACATAATTTGGCTATTTTCGTTTAATTTTATGAAAATTATTCTGCCTGAAGATGCAATTTGTGTATGTGCTATGGCTTAAGCTTATCTTGGCTATTTAATTTTGAACATGAATATGGATAATTTATTCGGGTTCTCTGTAGGGAAAGGCATAATCAACAATAAAATCATAGTTCAGGCATATATTTCTTATTCTATGTTCTTACCATGGTGTCACTTGAATCTATCACAACTATTATCTTTAAAAGTTTTTTTAAAGATCAACCATATTGATTATGTATAGAGCTCATGAAAATTCGTGTACACTCATTGACAAAATGATTGGAAGTTTAAGAGTGAGATAAGTTAAAGATGAGGTTGTTTCAAGTATGTTTCTCTATTTCTGCTGAGCAAAATACTCTTACATGTGTTGTTTATTCTTGGTTTAAATATATGTGACTTGGGTCTGCATAAGTCTCTAATCCTTCTCCATCTTGACATCTGAACTTACAAACATACAGTCATCATAGGCTAATTTTCGTATGCCTAATTTCGCATCTTTGTATGTTGTGCACAATTATTGTCGGTATCCAAACTGTGGATTTACATCTTTTTTGCTGGCTTGCATATCTTTTCTCTATCTTTCCAAGTTACGCAAGTTGCCTATTGAATATTAGTGAAGTTGGCATGTATGGAAATTAATTTCACTAATGCGTTAGAAAGTATTATATTAGTATTTGTAGGGTAAGAAAATTAGACATTTTTATAGAATTAGGGATACATTTCTAATGTTTTCTTGATATTCACATCTCATTGGCTTCAACAAATCTCTTGAGTTTGGCAAATTTTCTCCCTCTTGATCTACTGGATTGATGTTATCTTTTAAGGTTTACAGTTTTGAGAATGTGAGAGATTTGCATGTAATTTGGAGTTGGAAGTTATGAGAGTAAGTTGGTTGTGGGAGGTGAAGGGGAAAAAAATAAGATGGAGGGGAGCATTAACTAAGCCTTTGTATTGATGACTCTTAGTTCCTGAGATTGGTTTATTTGCTAAAAAATGGTGTTCCTACACGTTGATATTGCTTTGTAACATTCTTTTCCTTTTTGAATCCATTGATAAAAGACATGGAAGGATACATGAACAAGATGCAGACAGATAGATAGAAAGAGTTTTTTTTTTTTTTTGGTTAGGGGGGTAATATTATTAATTTGTGATACTAAGAGGCATAACTTTGATTTGCAGTGAGGTTATAAAATGTAAATACGAATATTAGATGCCTGGTTATTGAAGGTAGACATCTCTGTCATCCCCTCTTTTTTTTTTTTTTAATTATCTTATAAAAGGCTTCTTCTACTGATCTTATATTTGCTCATTAAGTGAAAGACAAATTCATACCTTCAAGTAGGAATGAAAACATAGCCAATTCATATGTTGGTGTGGTTGAAGGCTTGAAGCCGTGCCCCCTCCAAAAAAAAGTTTTTATGGTATCCAAATTAATATTTTATCAACGTGGTTAAGAGATTTGAGGAGGGAGGTAACATATGTATGAAACGCTATGTTATTTGATAGGTTCTGTTGAGTGGGTGCAGAGCTTTTTTTTTAGGCTTTGTTGAACTCCAGTGACAACATGACGAGTCTTTGCATGGTCTCACGGAGCAACATGGGTCAAGCTTAACTTTGTAATGAGTCACAGCATTGTAAGATATAATGTTTTGCCAATGTATGAAGTCTTAGTTGGAAAATGATTTGGAATACATTCTACGAGTGTTCTATAGTGTATTAGTTTATGGGTATTGCAGTAATGTTGCCAAAATATAATAAAAGGACTTTGAATTTTGAAGCTAATGGAATTGTAGGGTTATTTTTCTTTATACCGTAGAGTTGAACATATTTTCCATATTAGAAAATAAATAACCTTAGATAACTATGTAATGTGGCCCTATTTAATTTCTTCTTTTTTTCTTCTATCATTTTTTATTTTCTTCTTCACTCACATCATTTTGTTCGACTAAAAGTATTTTTCCAAAAGATTGTTGACCAAAGACGTAAATTAAACACACCAACTCATGTACCTAAATTCTGTTGGTCGGCTGGTATCACATTATCAGAATGATAGCTACCTTGATAAACCACATATTGATGTGATGTCATCTTGGTTACCTCTATAAAGTTTCTTTGACATCTAAGAACATCAATTAACAATGACCAATTAACTCATATCCCCCCCCAAAAAAGCCACGGTCAATAGAAAAAACTCAATTCACATTGTCCATACGATTCCAAAAAAATTGGTTCTGAACGCATATTGTGGCATTTCTATTTGACATCTTTTCAATTCAAGTTCCTATACTCTTATTTTAATGGAATTTCAATACTTTGCCAAAGCTTATAACTTGACTGTATGGTACTTCAAAAGTATAATAGAATAATTTTCAATTTATAGAATATCTAAATTAAAATGTATTATAACCCTGATTTTTATTTTTAATTTGTTTTTTTGTTTACCCAGAGTCGTCATATATTTTACTTTAAATATTTTGTAGATTGAATAATTATTTATGATACTCTAGAACTTCTATATATTTATCGAATGATTTATTTATGATACACACATGCACACCCCCCCCCCACACACATATATACACTAAATGAATTGACATTACATATAATACACGAACAACATATCCAACTTTGTACACGCACACACACACACGCACGCACGCACACACCCACACACGCACACCCACACCCACACACACATATATATACCTTTTCCACAATCATATAGTTTGTAATTGTTAATCCCAGCGGTTATGCACGAAGTTGCTGTATACATAACTTTTTCATTGAGTTGTTCCATTATTTCCTCTAAATTATAATATTAATTATGTTTGTAATAACTATCTGTTTATTATTTCAATAACATATTTACACATTGTCTATTACCCACGCTATGCATGGAGCATTTATGTGTTAAAAGAATCAAATCATGTTATTTTGTTTAATTGAAATGATAAAAAGCTAAACTAAGCTCCCTTTAACGATCTATGGGCACAACTCGTGGTTTTATGGTACAACTTCAATTTTATTAAAGAAATTTTGGAGAATGATATAATGTATCTCATGAGTATTAGACAATAATACTTCCAACTTTGAACTTAGATGTCCGTGCACCAAACTATGGGTCTATTTACTATTTATACTAAGATCGATTTTAAAGATGTTTTTACTCAGTGATGTAAGTGCATATTCAATATATGCAATTGCATATACTAAAAAATTTTTACATTTAAACATATATAATTGCATACCATTGTGAGAGTGTTGTATTACATAGATAAAAACACACTAGAACTTGAATTCGATATATGAATGGTAAATAGGCTAATAGTACGGTGCATGTACATCAAAGTTTAAATTTGATAGTATTATTATAGCATTATTGTCTAATACCTCCAAAGTACTGTATATTATTTTCTAAGATATCTTTTATTAACCTGGCTTTTCACTTTTTATTCACATATGAGTATATCACTAACATCAAAATTTTAAATGGTTTTCCACATTAGTGAATTGTGGATATGAGATTTGATATATGTAAAAATTTGAAGTAAAATAAAATTGAACCCTGCAATCCTTATCTAAATTATAATTTGGTTTAGCAATAACAACACTAAAGAAATTGAGATCACTATTATTCAAAAGATGAACTGAATTATGCTATAATTTAATATCACAAAAATAGTTTTAAAAAAAGTATAGAACTGAGACATGGCGTTGGATTAAGGCCCTGTTCTTTTCGTCGCTAAATTTCAAAATATCAACCTCAACCCACTTCAACTCACTTTCACTATTTTAACCAAGTTTAATTTATCACATAAAAAAATTCAACCCACTTCAACCTACTTCAACCCACCTCAACCTATTTCAACCTACTTTACCCTTTTACCCACCCCAATTTACCCACAAAAAGAACAGATCCTAAGTCCCATATACCTTCTCTTGCCAATTTGTGCGACCTACAACAAACTTAGGCCTCTGCAAAAACCAAGAGTGAAAATAGAATTGAAGAAAAGGCAGTGGATGACTTATTTTATGAGCTTGCTATAATTTGACATTAATCTACACATCCCACAAATGGCTTAGGGATCAAGAGAAAATATTTGAAGATGATTTATTTGTAAGCAAAACTCTATTATTTTACTTGACAAATAACCTCAAAATTCACACCTACGTTATTACACTCAAGGCTCTGATTCTTATTTCCACACCTTTGCTTGATCGACATCAAACTCATCATGTCCTAATATGTTCACACCAGGTGAGTAAACTTTCAAGTATTCATTTGCTTGAAAATATAAGCTCATGTATAGGGCATTTAAATGACAACTTTCAACAAAATTAAATGGTAATATAAAGTATGAATTTCATATATTAAAGTACTCAATCCAAGCAATAGTATGTGCAAAATGTGAGCATTATACATCAGCTATATTGAAAGCATTCCATATAAAATGTTGGACTAAGCATAATAAACTATGCATGTACATCAAACACACTCAGCATTTTGATTCTTCCTGAATTTTATGGATGAAATAAATTTGCAATATTTTATTTCATGCCAAAAAATATAAAGGAAAAGCTTACTTTAAAGTATATATGATTTAAAAAAGGCAAATCTGATCATCTAGAAAGGGGGAAAAAAAAGAAGGTTAAAGATGTTTTAAACTAACTTGCTTAGGTGAATGATATTATGAGAGTTGAAATAGATTTGCTCAAAAATTGTTATGACATTTAGATGTGTAAAACAAATAATTTGGTGATATGAAGTTATCACCATATAAATGTTTTTTTTTTTTTTTTGGGTTGCAAACCATATAAATACTTAATAGTTTATATATAATGTGCATATAATCCCCTTTTTTGGTTTCAAAGGGGAATTTTTAGAAGAAGATAATCCATGATCACTTAACAGTTAAGACCAATGCTGTACATCAAGGGCACCTGCATAAGCAATGTCTACAAATTAAAACATCCATCTTTCACGGGACATTCTCCATCTTTCAACACCTGCGAAGGATACACAGACACTATTACTTGCATTAATGGCACGATGATCACAACTCAGTAAGAAGGACACTAAGGAAACAAATTTGAATTCATTAGGATAGATTCCAGGTGCAACTCTATTTCAGCTGCAAAAGAGTAAAGCTAGATTATCAAAACTATTCAACTTAAGCGATACATGGTAGGAGAAGAAGGCTGAGAGATTAAGCAAATAGAAATAGCCAAATGATAGGATATCTGGCTAATAATATATTATGCCCTTGATATTTCTGAGGTTGTCCAACTTCTCTCTAATAGAGTACACAATTCAAAGGTCTGTTAAGTTGCAACATTTAATTTGAAAGAAAGGCAAACAAATAAAAAGAAAAGATTATATCCCTTCATATGCCCTTAGTTAAGCCCTTTCTTTATCCAGCTACCTTCTTGAAATTATGTGCCTGTGTGAACACAGTTTTGTTCAATTCACATCGAGAGTTCCCATGGCATTGTCTAAGCCATATGCCTGTTTGAGTTTTGTGAATCAAAGCCATCATATCATTTCCAACAAGCTAATTCTCTTCAAAGTAGGATTGCTCAAGACTTAAGAGTTCTGTCCTTGATAGGGAACCTATATTGTAGACATTTAGAATTTGTTGCAAAAGTTATCATAAGTTCAACCTATCATAAAAGAAATCAAGACATGATATAGACATTAAAAAGGCTTAAAAAAATAAGCTAGAGAAGATAACCTTTGGGGACATTTCTACAAACAGTTAATGGATATAATTATATCCTTCACAGGGAAATGAATTGTTCAAGCAGTCACACATACCCACTCTTCATCAACTTGTGCATACTCATTGCTCTGGCAAAACACCATCTAAGTAAGAAGAAAAATAATCAAAAACCATTTTTGTAACTTATCTCCTCTGATTATGCAATTCATAAGTGACAGACCAAAATTGGTCATCGCTCACTATCACTGAAAAATATCCACTACACAGTGGTCTCGCCTCTCAATCATCTCCGCTGCCAAGTCATACATATACAATGTCATTATAATTTATAGCACATACCCAATGCAATGCCTACGCAAGTCTAACCTCATATCATCTCCAACTTTGAACCTGATCCTTGCCAATAGTGAGTTTGTACATGTAACTCTAATGATTAGTATCAAAGTTGTACCGGCAACAGGAGATACTAAATTTGAAGCAAAGAGATACATAGTGTTTATACCATAAAATCAAATGAAAGCTTTGGACTTTGTTGATGGTTAAACATTAGATAGTTAAAAGACAACTTAGAATATTCAACTAAAATTTGCTGCTATCAACTATTCAAATATAAAGTATGATCTCCTGAATTGAATTTCATCCCAACCAAGAGAAAGACAACAATGAGGGGTGGACGGAGATTAACCCTAATTTGTCTCAAGGATCTTACGCAGTTTAGATGCAAATGACGCTGCATTAGAGGGTGAAGAAGTGCTCTGTGCAAACAACATTTCTTTATCCTACGTAATTCAAAAAAACAAATCAAATTAATCACACAAGAAGAATGGGTAGAGATGGTGTGATAGGGATGAGGGATTTTTATAAGAAAGCCAATATAGAGACCATGGGGTGTGTTCCTCTGGTTCCTCCTCTGTTCTTGTCTATTTCCACTCCAAATGCCAATTTTTTTATATATTTTAGAATTTCAAAGGATTCCACCAGCAATAATTAAAATAAAGTAAAAATATACATAGTGATTAATGTGGGTGAGAAAAGATGAATTATTGCAAATCCTAAACTCCAATAAAGATCTGCACTCAAAGAAAAAGCAAAAAAGATGGGCTAGTCGTCCCAGTGAGTAATCAACCCCCTAAACAACATATTTCTAAGTTATAACCCAAACATCACTTACGACAACCCCTTTCCTTCTCCATGTAGTCTCTACCTATCTCCAACCCCAAGCCCTAAAATCAGATACCACCCCCATTATCTCTCTCCTTGATTCATATTCCCATGACAATGAACATCAGGAAAATGCTAGAATAATTGAAGAATTTGAGGCTCCTACCTAATTTGCCACCCAATGTGCATCGAAATACTGCTACTCCGAGTTTGAGGATTTGCATTTGTACCCCGCTTGATACCTTGGAAGAAAGAGACAGGAGTTAATAAAAAAAAAGTAGAAGCATTGAAACTAAAGCCCATCATATCACATAGCAAGGCAAATTCACTTAGAATTCAACAATAATCTAACACCTTTTCCATCTGCACATAATAACAGTGCGGAGAAAACTTATGGAAAAATCTTGCAAAGTAACAAAACTCAACCCAAATATATATATTAGTTAAACAAAATCAAAGTAGAACAAATTCAGCGTAGCATCGGGAACAAATTAAAACTTCAATTGATAGATTGCATTTCAGAGAAATAAAGACAGACAGAGTTGATCCAATTTCATCACTAGAACCCCTCAGTGGAGAATTAAATCATGGAAAAATTTGAGTAAGCAAGATCATGGACTGAAAATTCAATATTTCAAGATTGGGAGGGAGAGAGAGCAGTTAATTTGAGATGGAGAGCAAGCAGTTAATTTGAGATAGAGTGTGGGTAGAAATCACTTTCATGGAGTGATGGAGAGTTTGAGATAAGAGGGTTGTGAAAGATAGAGACATAGAGTCTGAGATAGAGGCGGAGGAGCGGGTAATTTATTGAAGCGCTTTTTGAGAGTCCCAAAACGTGGCCTTATCTGATAAGGAAAAAGGGTATAAAACTATTTGATAAAAAAGAGTTGTATAAATTTATAAACTAATAGCTCAGATTCACTTGATGATAAATTTTCACGGTTAAGATTACATGGAACTTCGAGAATTTAATGTCATTGCACATTTTGACAGTTTCAAAAATATTGCTATTACGTATTAGATAGATTATATAAAGATTTTTCATTTTTACGGCATCAGCCCAAGACAAGAAGATTCATTTTGCCAAATTTGGAGTAATGATTTTAAGGTATAACATAATATTGAAAAATATATATAACACGGCCTTTTTCTTTTATTTGGTCCTAACGCCAAGTTAGTTAGTTTTTTTTTTTTTTTTTTTTTTGGGGGTGTGTGTGTCCTGAACTCATAATTGTAATTACCTACATATCCAATTTTTGTTTAGGAATAGAAAGTCTTTGTTATGATTTGGCTAATAGAACAATCGTGGAATTGAATTGATGGAATACCTTGCAAATAAAATGGCCTTACAAGTCTTAGCAATGTGTTCAACATTTGCAGGTAGACAATTGTTACAAAAAAAAAACGTATGTTCTAGTTTTATAACTTTTGATATAATTGTTTTTATAACAAACGCGTTTTAATGTGTATTATTTTGATTTCTGATGTAAATGTTTTTATGTAGTAGTTTGGTTGCTGCAAAAAAATACATTGCTCAAAGTACGTTTTAGAGGCCCAAAAAAGTGTTGACTCAACCATTGGATCAGATCAATCAGTGATATTATGACCATTGTTTCCGGAGGTGATGTTTTAAGTCGTATTTCCAAAGTCGTGTTTATGGAAATTGGCATCAACACCTACACAAACATCAAATTAAAATTAGATGAGGGGTCTACAAAAGTTTTAATGCAACATTGAAAACATATATTTCATTTTCACTCTTCCATTGTTAAACGTAATAAATTTTAATTATTTAATTATTTATATATTATCTATGCCACTCTATACAGACTTGGTACTACCCATTGGATGCAGCAATAGTACCATACTTCAGATTGATCCGTGCAACATATCAATGTACATCAACATATCAATGTACATAACCATATGTCAACAAGAATTATGTGTTACTCCTTGTCTAAGTTTAATTATTTTCCACTACGAAGACGAAGTAAGTACATTGATTTAGCTATTGAATATAGTCTTCTTTTTAAAAAATATATATAAATTCATAGTTTTTTCGAACTAGCTTGGAGTTCCTATTAAACTTTCTAAGCTATTCAAAAATATCATTGAAATTTTTTCTTGTCTAAGGGTGCAATAAATGATAGAATGGTATCCTCACTTTTACTACAACTGTTTTATGGACTCCCGCATTTGTGAATGTTTTTCAAGGCACCATCACCTTTGACGTAAGGTTTTTTTTTTTGGGGGGGGGGGGGGTAATCCATCATGTGGGTTGATTGGAGATGTGAAATCTCAAAAATTGTCCTTGATGGATTGCTAAGGCACTGGAAGCCATGAAGCAAAAGAGGAGGGAAATAGAATTGTTTATGACAAGTCAAAACTTATTCCTTAATAAAACCAAACCCACCTCCTTCCTTCCCTCGTACATTCATTAAAAGAGCTCACCGACCTTTGTCTTCCTAGAGTGTGAATTGAAGAAATGGTACGTTTATCAAACCTAATGTGTATAAAGTGAAAATCGTGTCCTCCATATCTGTCTCTCTTTGTTTGTGTTTGCCTTTACATGCATGTGCGATTTATTGTGGCAAAATCTGAAAAAAGGGTTGCACAAATTAAAGAAGGTCAAAAAATTTTTGAACATTTTACTGAGAACCCACTTCAATTTTGTTCATAAGCCCACTTCAGTTTTGTTGACAAACCCATTCATCATCTTCATCACCAGAACCCAATCGAAGAAGAATAAATGAGGTTATGTTATGGAAAGGATTACAAATTTTCCCCCACAAAAACAAAATATAATGACACGCTTTTCTTTTTTGGGGGTTCAAATGTATAGGGATTTAAGTTTTAGGGTTTAACTCGTAATTTTACCCGGTTTGGTTGCTACTACTGACGGTTGTTTTTTTTTTTATGATGTGCTTTGTATATGTTGCTGAATTGAGTGTAATTGGTTATTTACGCGCAGGATGTTGAAGTAAGGGATTTAATTGTTAATTTTAAGGGAAAATAAATACAAGTTCTTGATGTTGTGTTAGAGAAATATCATATGATTGATCTATTAAGTGGGGTAGAATTTCTTAGGCATGTTGGGTTGACATGGCACCCACCTACTAGAGAAAAGCAGAGGTTGCCATTGAATGTTGATGATAATTGGGCGAATTTGTGTACTTCTTGGGAGAATGAGAATGTCAATGTAGCAATACCAATACATATATATGGTTGAACTAAGAAAGGCTTCTGCTACTCAGTTGACTGATGCAAGTCTTGATATGTTAGAGTAGTCAATGGCCATAAGCTAGCCCCAACTAGGACCAAGTGGCCCATGATTAAGTGATATTGACAGTGATTCTGATAAACTGATGATACGAGGGGGGAGGGTATATTACTAATGGTCCAGGTACAAGTACAGTGGTGGATGCTAAGGATCCAAGTTTGAGCCAAGCTAATAAATCCAATGTCACAACCTCAAAATTGTACCAACATCCTTATAGAACTACTACAAAAGCAGGCCCCATCATACTGAACTATGAACTTTGCGTCTCCGAAGTGCTAATGCTTCCCGCATGGAGAAACTATAAACGTCATTTATCTTCAAAATTGATGGTAGAATACCATACATTAGATCATTGGGCCTGCAACATAATACATCCCAGGTTCAATCCCAACCCAGCCAAATCCAAGTCTGGTCATTTATCTTCAAACCAAAAGACAAGTGCACAGATCAAAACCAAATATCATGTACTGTATTTGCCTCCTAAACCTATTTCACCCATATCAAAATCTAAATGTATGATTTCCAGGCCTGTCTCTCCCTCATCTCCAAAAACAACCCAAACTGGATCCAGACCAGACTTTCCCGTCTCTGCCTCACCTACACCAAACCGAAACCCATCCGCTCAGTCCCCAATCTTAACCAAGCATGTCTCCCCCACATCCCAAGGGAGAGCCCAAAACAGATCACAACTAACCTCTCCCCTCTCTGTCTAACCCACATGGAACCCCAATCCATCCATAAAGTCCCCAACCTTACACAAGCCTATCTCCCCCCGCATCCCGAAGGAGACCCCAAACCAGATCACTGCCAACCTTTTCCCTCTCGGTCTCACCCACACTAAACTCTAACCCATCCACTCAGTCTCTGACCTCACCCAAGCCTGTCTCCCCCACATCCCAAACCAAATTCCAAACTAGTTCCCAAAGCAGACCCCAAACCAGATCCCAAACCAAACCAAACCAAGCTCACCAAGTCCTGTTTCTTCAATGCCAAATTCTGTCTCTTCTTTACTCGAGCTAGATCCTAACCAACCCTTCATGTTCACCCCCTTAGAACACCAACTAGGAGGACAATAAGGAGTTTATAGTCTTCTTCATTTCACAGTACAAAACTCTCCACTCCCTAGAACACCAAGGGATGCTGAACTAACCATGTCAACATTGTTATTAGAGGATTTAGCTGACTTGGATGTAGTTAACCTAAACAGAGAACCTGAACCATAAGAAGGTGATAGTGATGTAGGTTTGGGGGGTGATGTTGTGAATGGAGAGCTTGTAAATGATGATGTTGATGATGATAGCCAAGATGAGGACATTTTTTATTGATAGTCATATCCCATTAGATTATGATGATGATGTATCTCTTGATGATGAGACCTTCTCCAATGACTTTGATAATGACATAGATTTAGAGGCTAAGACTGAGTACAGGACAGAATTTCGAAGGAAAATTATTCAAGATGATGATGATCACATGCTTTTGGTCAACAAAATGGCTAAGATATTGAAGAGAAGGGTGATGTGGAGTAGGAAAAGATGGCAACATTAGTTTGGAACCTGGCCACATGTTCATCTGCAAAGAAGATTTGTTGACCATAGTTAAGGAGTACATTCAAAAAGGCATTGCTCTGTAAAAAATAAAAAATAAAAAGAAGAGGTACACATAGAAAAGCAGTAATCCTAGATGTACTTGGAGGATTCACTGCAGTGTGTTGGTGGATAAAGTTACCTGGATGGCCAAGACAATTCATGGCAACCATAATTGTGGGAGAACTTTTAAAAAAAAAAAAAAAAGGACAACATCATCTAAATGGGTTGCTAAGCTACTGCTTCCCGTATGTAAGACTTTTTCCAAAGATGGAAACCAAGGGTATGCAAGAGTATGTTATGAAGAAATTTAAAATACATTTTCCAGGATACGCATGTTGGAGGGCTAAGAAGCTTATGAAAGTTAAAGTTGAGGGTAAACATGAAGAGGGATATAAGGGCTTGCCAAGCTAATACATTGAAGAATTTAAAGCAAGAAATCCAAAATTAGTTTGCTTCATTAATTGGATTGACCAAGGCACAAGAAAAAATCCAACTCTCAAGCATCTCTTAGTTTATGTTAGGGCTACAATTACAGCCTTCAAACAGCATTGCAGACCACTTATTGGTATAGATGCTTGTCACTTAAAAGGACCATTTAGACGAGTGCTTTTTGTTGCAATGACACTAGATGATAACAATTGTCAGTTCCCTTTGGCCTTTGCTGTTGTTGAGAAGGAGTGTGATGAAGAAGAATGTTGTTTCCTTCATGGCTTGGTTAAGGGCACTTAGTGCCATTGAGGATCAATCAAGGTACACCATTACATCTGACAGACATAAGGTATAACATTTTTTTTTTGATGAAGAACATGGCCATTTTTAAATTTTTAAATAGATACTAATGAAGCCTTTGATTTTTGCAAGGCATTATATCAGCATTGAAAAAAGTGATCCTGCAGCTTCAAGAAGAGTTTGTGTAATTCACTATTACAAGAACTTTGCTTCGCTTTACCTTGGTAATTAAGCATTGTACTTAACATTATGCAGGGGTTATGTTTGTTTTATTAATGAGTAGTTACAATTCTTATTTTTATGTGAAGGTGCATGATTCAGCGCTTTCTTCTACATTGCTTCCAATGTCTACTCTTCCTTTGTTCATCTTAAAGCAATGCAAAGGATTACGGAAAAGGATCCAAGAGCACATCACTAACTTAGAGATAATAAGCTCTCAGAGCATTGGGCTTGATTCAAATTTGCTGAGTGTATCAAGTGTGATGATAACACAGACAACATTGTGGAAAGCTTCAAATATGTTATTCTGAAACTACAGGGTAAGCCAACTTATACTATGCTAGAAGACATTAGGCGGTTGGTGGATAGCAGATTCGTGAAAGGTTTGAAAAGGCTCAATGTTAGGAGGGAAAAATTGTCCCCTTTGTAGAAAAGAAACTGAGAACCATTGAAATGGATAGTAGGAATTGCAATAAGGTGTTCCATGCAGGTAGAGGTGAGTTTGCAATTCAAGAAGGTCATACTCACTTCACTGCTAAGTTAAAAGAAAAGTATTTTGACTTTAACAAGTGGCAAGTGACAGGAATTCCCTGTAAACATGTTGCACGTTGCATTTTAAGAAAGAACGAGAGATTAAAAGACTATGTTGAGGATTGGTTCATTTTAAGTGGGTTGGGGCTAAAGCTAGAGAGATTGATGGGTACAAATTTTGGTACTCGGGGTCAACCAAGGCGAAGAATGGAGTTGGCATCCTGGTTGTGAAGGATCTAGCGGACCAGGTGGTCGAAGTGAGGCGTAAGAGCGATCGAATTATGGCCATTAAGGTGTTGGTGGGTTCAGTTTTCATGAACGTGGTGAGTGTGTATGCGCCCCAAGTAGGCCTGCCGGAGGAAACTAAGAAGCTCTTCTGGGAGGACCTAGATGAGGTCATCCAAGAGGTCCCTCGGAGCGAGAAATTGTTCATAGGAGGAGACTTTAACGGCCATATCAGCGCGGAGGCAGCGGGTTATGATGGGGTCCACGGGGGCTTCGGTTTTAGAGAGAGAAACGCGGGAGGGGTCTCTGTGCTGGACATTGCGGTGGCCTTTGATTTGTTGGTGGCCAACTCCTTCTTCAAGAAGAGGGAGGACCACCTAGTGACCTTCAAGAGCAGCTCTTGCAAGACCCAAATTGACTACTTCCTAACGAGGAAGGAAAATTGGAGATCGTGTAAGGATTGCAAAATGATTCCCAGCGAGTTTCTGGGAACTCAACACAGGTTGCTGGTTTTAGATGTAGTGGACAAGTATCCTAGAAGGACGACGAGGAGAGTCGGAGAACCCAGAATTAAGTGGTGGACCCTTACGAAGAAGAAGGCGGGGTTAATAGCAGAAAGAATAGCTGAGGAGAGAGCTTGGAGGAGGGCAAAAGACGTCGATTCGATGTGGGAGGTTGTGGCGGATTGCATCCGAAGGTCGGCTAAGGAAACTCTAGGTCTTTCCAGGGGAGGCGGCAACAGGATGGAGGGCGCCTGGTGGTGGAACGAAGAGGTAAAGGAGAAAGTCAAGGCAAAAAAAGAGGCTTACGCGGAGTTCATGAGCAGTAGTTCGGAAGAAGAGAGGGAGCAAAAGAAGATTGGATATAAGGCGGCCAAGAAGGTAGGCAGAAAGGAGGTGGCAGTAGCAAAGAGCCAGGCGTTTGATAGATTGTACCACAGATTGGGGTCGAAGGAAGGGGAGAAGGCGGTTCTCAAACTGGCTAGGGCGAGGGAAAGGAAGACTAAGGATTTGGGGGTGGTAAGGTGCATCAAGGACGAAGAGGGTAAGGTGTTGACTGAGGATGTTGAAATTAAGGAGAGATAGCAAAGGTTCTTTGTTAAACTCCTAAATGGGGAAGGGGCGCGAGACGACTCTAGTAGGGGCGAAGAGGGTAGCGATCAGCGTGTGGGCGACCATATAACAAAGGAGGAGATTAGGGAGGCCTTGAAGAAGATGGCAAATGGAAAGGCAGTGGGCCCGGACCAGATACCGGTGGAAGTTTGGAAGTTTATGGAAGAGGTAGGTCTAGAGTGGCTCACGGAGCTGTTCAATGTTATTTTCAGGACCGCCAAGATGCCCAGAGAATGGAGGGCCAGCACAGTCATCCCATTGTACAAAAACAAAGGGGATATCCAAGATTGTAATAACTATAGGGCCATCAAGCTACTCAGTCATACTATGAAACTTTGAGAGAGGGTGATTGAGAGAAGGTTACGAGAGGATGTAGAGATTTCAGAAAATCAATTTGGGTTTATACCAGGCAGGTCGACCATTGAGGCGATTTATCTCCTCAGAGGGCTCATGGGCTTGTTCAGGGATAGAAAGGTAGATCTCCATATGGTGTTCATTGACCTGGAGAAAGTGTATGATAGAGTCCCGAGGGAGGTATTGTGGAGATGTTTGGAAGAGAAAAGGGTGGCACCCGCGTACATCCGTGTAATCAAGGATATGTACGAGGGGGGCAGACGCGTGTTAGGATACCGGGAGGGGTCTCCAATGACTTCGCTATTAGTATGGGCCTGCATCAGGGCTCCGCCTTAATCCCGTTTCTTTTCGCATTAGTTTTGGATGAACTCACTAGATGAATCCAGGACGAGTTGTCTTGGTGCATGTTATTTGCAGACGACATCGTTCTTATCGATGTAACCCGGCAGGGGGTGAATGACAGGTTGGAGAGTTGGAGGCATACGCTGAAAGCTAAGAGTTTCCGGTTAAGTTGATCAAAAACGGAATACCTCCATTGTCGTTTCAGTAGAAGGATAGAAGAGGGGGGAGACGTCACACTGGATGGGAGAGTGATTCCAAAGGTCGCTAAATTTAAGTATCTGGGCTCCATCACCCAGTAGAACGGGGACATTGACGAGGATATTAGCCAGCGGATAAGAGTGGGTTGGCAAAAGTAGAAGTCAGCGTCAGGGGTGCTGTGTGACAAGAGAGTGCCTCTAGGACTGAAAGGCAAAGTTTATCGGAAGGTAGTTAGACCGGCTGTTCTCTATGGATCGGAGTGTTGGCCTCTAAAACTGATGCAGGTCCATAGGTTGATGGTAGCTGAGATGAGAATGGTCAGGTGGATGTGTGGTTTTACGAGATTAGACGGAATTAGGAATGGCGTAATCAGGAGCTTAGCCGAAGTAGCCCGCATAGAGGAGAAGATGAGGGGATCGAGGTTTAGATGGTTCGGCCACGTAAAGAGGAGAAGTGTGGCCGCCCCAGTGCAGAGGTGCGAGATGATCGTCCCCCCCGGCGGAAAGAGAGGGAGGGGTAGACCGAAGAAGAGCCTAGAGGAAGTGGTTAGAGAGGACCTGAGAGCTGTCGGTCTGACGGAGGACATGGCCCAGGATAGGAGGCTGTGGCGAGATAGGATTAAGGTTTCTAATTGTAGGGGTCCGGCTCCGTAGGTGGCAGTAGCTTAGGTGGGGTGGGGCGGGTGTTGGTGTACTTGTCTGTATATCGTCCTTTTCTGGGCTGTGACGGCATCTAGCGCCCCTGGTTTTGTTGGGGTATGTCTCCGCTCCTTATTTATTTGCTCTTCGTACCCTTTTCTCCTCGTTGGTATTTGGTTTGCAATCGTTTTTTCTTTAAACCTTTTTTCTCAAAGGCTGTTTTGTGGGTCTTTAGGAATCAACCTCTCTATGGGTAGGAATACCGATAGGGGTAAGGTTGCCTACAGCTGGATCTCCCCAGACCCCGCGAAAGCGGGACCCACACCGGGAGTTGTTGTTTGAAAGGTATAAGAAGTTGTATGATGGTATTGTTCATCCTATTCTATCTTATTTCAATTGGGAGAACAGGGGTCTTCCTCAGTTGGACCCCCATTTTCACAAGTCAAGAAGGACAGATCACCAGAGCATAAGAGAAGAGAGTCTCAGACTGTAAGTCAACCTCAATGTCAGCCTCCAAGCCGGTAGGAGAAGAGAAACAGGGCATTTCGGAGTGTAGAAGACCTTTTTTTTTCTTTGGTTCACTAAGTTTTTCTATTTGCACATTTTTAATTTTCACTTATAGCCTTCAGATGCAGGACATGCAAGCGGCTTGGATATAACTCAGCCACATATGGTCGACCAAGGGATACGTATGGGAGGTTTCTTGAGGAGAAGAAAAGGAATTATGCTCCTAATCCTGTTGGAATGCCTAAAAAACAGGAAGTGGTTGCATGATTGGAGGTCCTCTGCTGCCCTTTGCTAAGCTTTTGTTATGGATTATTAGGTGTCTTGTTTTGGGTTTTTGTTGATGTCAGATGTAGCCATAGGCAGATACATAGACATAGACATGAACATTATGTCTTTTGGTGGTGTCTTGTGGTGGTGATGTTGATACATAGTGAAGTAAGCTACTCAATTGTACAGCTTATGTAATGACCTGTTGATGCCAATTTATATGGTTATGTTGTTGTCTTAACAATCACTAGGCATGAAGCCGCTAATTTTTGTTCATGTGTGACAGAGCATGAACATTTGAAAATATTCAAGCTTATGATATTTCATTTATTGCCCATCATGTTCACAGATACATTCAAGATGAAGTTGTTCCTTTATATCACAATTATAAATGCTAACATTATGATTACTGTAACTAATAATATGCGTATCATGCTTTGCCCCTTTTTAATCAAGTTAAGCGCCATCCCTATCTCACATAATTCTTTTTTCACTTCATTCCACTCCCCTGGCATTGTTGTCTCTACTATAGGGGCATCCTATTCAACCCATTTAAAAACTTATCACAACTCATGCACTTAAAGTAATACCTTGTCGTGTTTTGGTTTGATTGTGATACTTTTCATGAACATTCCATGTTGCATTTTGAGCATGTCACAACTTCAACTTCATAAAACGTTCCTCCAGTTGCTCCTACAAGACAATGAACCTTGCATTTTTTCTACCCAACCTAGCAACAATTGTCAAAAAAGAAAATTTTATTGATACCTCCATGATTTTTAACGAAGGGAAACATATTGTAGAAAGGGATAGATAACGGAGAAATAATTAAATCTAAAAAATGAAACAAATTAAATATAATACCCAAAAATTAAATATAATTGATAAAATACATTACCTGCACCTCAAAGCCCCATCCTCCACGACAATGGCAACTAAGGGAAGGAGAGAGATAGGATGACAAATGTTCATGAGAGAGGAAAGGAATTGGATGGGTTCGAATTTATAGAAATCATTACTGTATTCGCTTTTTTGTCTTTTTCCTAGCCTTTCAGTGGTCTTCTTGCACAATTCCAATAAGCAGTTGTAAAAATTAAGAAACAAAAGTTGAGGGCATTGATTGAACGGTAGTATGTTTTTTGAATTTTCCCACCTATTTTGCTCAAAAAATGACATGGTGTACCCGATTTGGAACCCCAAATCTTCCCGATTAAAGGTGATGGTGCCGTGAAATATATTCTCAAATGTGAGGGTCCATAATAGTTGCGATAAAAGTGGGGGTATTATTCTGTTATAATTTCTCTAAACGTGCCATTGAACTAGGTTATTTGACACAAAAATGCCGTCGAAAATTTTCTTTATCTAAGTGTGCCACTAGACTTGGTTATTAGGCACAAAATGTCACTTTAACTGGCTAGTCTAGTAAACTATCAAAAAACACAATTTGAGCCATGCCAATAGCATAAGGATGTTAAAAAAAGCTAAAAAAGAACCTTGCCCTGATTTGTTTCCCTTCAAACCCAGAACTAGGGGTGTTCATCGGTCCCGGAGTGGACCGGACTGGACCGGACCGGCTGGACCAAGGATCGAAAATTTGCCAGACCCTGGACCGAGGACCGGACCGGTCTGGAGTCGGTCCTGGAGCAAGTTTATTGGTTTACTACTTTTGTTGGAGAATGAGAAATTTAAAACTTCAATTAGTTCAATCAGTAGGTTTGTGGCGCAGTGCTGCCAGAGGACCGGTCTGGAGTCGATCCTGGACCGGACCAAACCGAACCGACTCCAGACCGTTCCTCTGGCAGCACTGCGCCACAAACCTGCTGATTGAACTAATTGAAGTTCTAAATTTCTCATTCTTCAACAAAAGCAGTAAACCAATAAACCTGCTCACTTACACCAAAACTAATAAACTTTAATACATGACCAACTGCACCATAAATTCACAAATTCACAATCAACCCCTAAACCATAAATCCAACAAACACAAGAACCCTCTCCAACAAACACACGAATGAATGAAAGAAAAAGAGGAGAGAAAGTCATTATCAATGTTCCCGGACCAATGAACACCCCTATTCACAAGCCACTAACCAAATCAAATTCACAAAACCCTAGAACAAATTCACAAAATCGAAAAACCCTAGAAAAGCAAATTAAAACCCTAACTAACACAATCAACTGAACAAATACCGAGAGAAGATCAAGATTCAGAAGTAGAAGAAGAGCAGAAGACAGTAGATGAGCGCGAGTGAGCGAGAAGAAGGCCAGAAGCAGTATGTCCAGCAAGGCAGAAAGGAGCCAAGGAAGAAGGAGACGAGAAGGGAACCGCCTCACTGCAGCTGTCGCCGGCCAGCGAGCGCCGAGCACCGAGAACCGAGAAGGGCAGCAGAAGAGAAGGGAACGGATGAGAAGGACGAGGAGTAGAAGCAGATTGTCGCTTGAAACCAATGAGAAGTGAATTAGATTTAGCCTTTTGGAGATTTAACCAGAAATTTAAAAAAAAAAAAAGAAACCCGGTCTGTCCGGTCCACGAGCCGGTCCAGGACCGGACCGAAGACCGAAAACAGGAAAGGAAAAGACCAATGACCGGACCGAAAAGCCTCGGTCCGGTCCGGTCCAGGCCGGTCCGGTCCAGTCTTCGGTCCAGTCCGGCCCTGGACCATTTAATGAACAGCCCTACCCAGAACCCTCACAACTCACTTCACCCCCCTCTCTCCCCCCGTGCAACGAACAAACAAGGCTAAGCCCTAATAGTTTTGGAAGAGTACTACGATGGTGGACTTCGCCTGCGAAGATCGCGCAAAGATTTGACTATTAGAGTAGTTAATTGTGGAAGATCATCTTCTTAAGCATAATTTAATGTCTAGAGTTTCAAAAATATAAATTTGAAGTTTAGCTTTTTTTTTTTCTTGTGAGAAATCTTTTTTGTTTGGTCTGTTGAGCTTCTAACTTGCCGTAGATGCACAATTGAAACTTGAATAATCGTTTGAGTTGTTTTTTGAAATTGAATATGTCAATATAAACCGCAAGTAAACCACAATGTTCTGTTATTGTTTTTAGGGGATGTGCATTCGTTGAGATTAATTAGTATTTTCACTTTAATTATGCAAAATGGGTGATGATGATGGTAAAACTGTTAGCTTGTTTACATGGGGGGCATTTTGAGAGTGAGCTTTTTTTTATATATATGCTAAGGGAGATTTGTCTAAGGTGAAGATGAACGCAATTACATGGGTGTGGAGACATTAAGGATGCATGTAGTGGTTGAACTGGCTATACAGAGAAGAGGATTAAGAGAATATGTAGGCTAGAGATGCTTTTTGAGTAGAGTTCAGTTGAAAATGAAAATGCTAATAACATTAAAGAGTCTATGACATTCTGTGAAAAGTTCCCTCATATGGATTTATTTATGGTGCACATTGATGCATATGATAACGAGTATGAAATGGAAAATATTGAAAAGGAGGTCGATATTGAGAATTATTTTCCTCAGCATAAATGTAATGGGTCAAACACCTCTAATGATTAGTTTGGCAGTGATGATGATGATGATGATGAAAAACTTAAAAAGGTCAGAAAGCTAAAAAGAACAACGCTAGATATCCAAGCTAGCATTGGTGACCTCAATACGGACTTGGTTCCAAAAATGTTGTTCAAAAATACGAGGGAGGATAAAGATGCTATTGAAGATTGGAGGATAGTAAAAGGATATCATTTGAAATTTAGCAAAAGTGATCCCAATAGAATACAATGTCATTGCTTGCCTGATGGATGTCAATGGAGGCTTTGGATATCAAAAGTGAGGAAAGAGCTCTCTTTTCAAGTGAAGACCGTGCTCTTTGAACATAACTACGTTCCTTTTAACTTTGAGAAAGGGAAAGGGCATATGACAACTGCTTGCACGGCTAAGCATTATTTGTAGGTTTTTAGAGATCATCAATCTCAGGAGCTAGAGATTTCAGGAATAAAGTCAAGAAACAGCACATTTGCGATGCCTTCATGTCACTATGTATAAGAGCTAGGGCCATTGCTTTAAGATCAATCATTGAAGATTACAAGGAGTAATTTGGCCAGCTAAGGGATTATACTCAAAGAAACTCAAAGGTTCATTTTATGTGTTAAAATGTTGTATATTTGCGTCAGTGTTCCGGAAAAGGCTTCCTAGATGGATGTAGGAAGGCTATTTCACTTAATGGCTATTTTCTGAATGTCCTGGACAGATATTGACTTGCTCAACTTGGTGCAAATTACGTTATGGTTCCTGGATCAGTGAACAGAATGGTCCATCTAATCTTGTGTCAAGAATATCTATAACATGAGTCACTCTCCCTCCTCTGATACCGTATAAGATCATAAGTTGAATAATGTTATTTACCAAAGAATGAACAAAAATGAAAATCACAAGCTTTTTTTTTTTTTTTTGTACGTAACAAAAATCCAAACTTTTCTTCAGATGTATCATAGGTAGACATGGAAAAAATTAACATGACCCAAACCCACCCAGAAAAGTTAGGGTCTTGGACAAAAATTTTGGAATCCTAATCCGCTTGGGTCAAACCCATTAGAGCTAAGGTTGACCTATTTGGGTTAGGTTGGTACTTCTATTTATATGTATGTATGTATGTATGTATGTATGTATGTACACACACACACACACACATATATATATATATATATCTATATATATATAATATATATATATATATATATATATATATATATATATATATATATATATGTATATATATATATATATATATATATATATATATATATATATATATATATATATATATCTGTGTGTGTATATATATGCAAAAATTCTATTTGTCCAATATATGTTCCAACTTTTTACCTATTAATGAACATATGTAGCCGTTCAAATCTTAATTTAAAAAAGAATTGTGTCACTGTTTAAAGTCGTCTATTTAGGCCAAAATGGATTTGCATGTGGTTGGTCATCTCCTTCGGACAGATGATACCAACATCATCAGTAATATTTCGTAGGAATTTTAGTGTTATATATATATGCAATTTTCTTTTTTTCTTTTTTTTTTTAATTCTCTTGGTGAGAAAATATGATCTAAAAAGTAGACAAGTCTTAAATTCAATAAAATAACATCTAAAACTAGCTTAACAAACTAAAGTTTAAAGTTTTGGAGCTGGTACATGAGAGAATGATTTCCTCGATTAGTCAATAAATGACACTCGGGGCAGAGTTGAAGAACAAATCCATAATCACAAGTTCAAAAATAGAATCCATATTCCCCAAATTCAAAAATAGTTCGTGCATAAGCTTCTATGATATTTGGACTTTGAAGGCTGTGATGGCGGTTGTAGATCACAGCCTTGTTTAAAAAATACTCAAATTGTGTCACGTGATTAAAAAGAAAGCGAGGAGGGTATTACTGCGATTAAAATGTGGAAGTTTGAAAAATCTAATCCGACACGATAACCAAACACGAATCCAACCGGAAGTTATTGAGAAAAACACGAACCCAACATGAATTAAACCGATTTTGATCTGAAATCGTCACGATTTGACCGTTATGTTGAAAACATGTTATTTTTCAATTTTTGTAAATTTAAACCATTTTCCAGGCTAACACGAAATTGGCCTGTTTATTAAATTGGTCAAGCCGAACCAACCCGTTATCCAGCTCTAGATTAAATCAGCAAGCAATTGTTCAATTTTAACGATGCAGGAGTGGACCGGTATAAATGAATTCATAGCTCCACCAATGAAGAACCTCCTGTCAATAACTTGTGAATGCTCTTTCAGAACAATCCAATGATCTAAACTTGACAAGAGGTCGACATCCAAAAGCAGATCAGCCCTACCTGCAATTTACCCTGAAAATATGAATCAATGAATACAATTTTGCTTTTATATTCTTCTCCTTTTTGGGGCTTTGCCCTGCACGGGAAGGGGGGGTGTTCCAAAGTTCCTACAAAAGCGGGTAAAAGCTTCATCTCTCAAACAATCGGAGCTCCACCATGAACTCCTTTTGCTGTGGTGCGTACCAAGCAACCGCCTTTGCAGAGCCGAGGACATGTAAAGCATATTCAATTGCCAATACTGGATTCTCAAGGTTTACCTTCCACTTCCTATTATCACGCAAATTAACAGCAACCCCTGAATCAACTCTAAAACTGAATGGTCCAATGATCTGCAAATCATCACAAAGACATAAGCAGCAGTCACCACGCCAACACAGCACAAAACCAGACATGAACAGCGGACATATCAACTTTGACAAACATCAATTGACGCAGGAATGGATGCACGTAAATTAGCAGAAAGGCAAATCGTAGCAATCAATCAACAGCATAGGCCTGTCACATGAGAGCCAAAACCACATGATGTACAGAAAGCACTTTATCCTCCCATATCATGGCATGCCAACAAAGTCATGACTCACGAGTCATGATCTACAGGGTGTCACAATCCGCATGCTGATAGAAAATAGAAATCAAAGACTTCTTTCATGCTCCAACGTCCTAGGGTCTCCCATGACCTGAGAAGTGATTCCAAGCTTGAAAATAGGAAAGAATATTATAGAAAGGAGGAGCCAATGCAACAACTTTCACTAACCAAATAGGTGGAGGTGTGGGGTTCAAATTTCAACAGAGGAATGTTTCCCATTCCCCTACCGGCATCCTTCTCACCCATGCCTTGTGTAGTAAGGTATCCTCATGACTCATGAGTAGGGTTGCAGACCCTAATCGAGCCAGATCAACGGGCCCTCAGACTCGGCACAGTTGAAGCTTGTTTGGGCTGCGTCAAACCAAGCTCAAGGCAAGTTTAGCTGGCTTGAAAGCTTCCGAAGCCATGCCGAAGCCTAGCATGGCTCTCCTCAGTCTGCCAATATCAATTAAAACTTGAAAACTCAGCTTGGTCAAAGCTCAGCTTTGGCTGACCAAACCAAGCTCAAGGCCAGTTCGAGCTAGCTTGTTAGCTTACCAAGCCATGCCCAAGCCTAGCATGGCTTTGCTCAGTCTGCAAATATCAAACAAAATGGGAAGCCTCAGCTCATGTAGATCTTCCCACCCCTCCCCCCAGCGCTTTTTGTGGAGTGCATTAATTAACATTATGGTTAACAGAATTTCACCCTAACCATTGTCTCCTCAATCTATGGAATATTCTACAAATTAAAATAAAACTTTTCCGCAGCCCGGGGGCCGGGGGAAGAAGACCAAGCCAAGCAGCGCATCCCAGCCTGAGCCCAAAGTTCATAGGTCTGATCAGCTACGGGATGAGCCTGAGGCAGGCTCATGGGCTCACATCTGATCAAGATTTCAGCTCGTCTCAGCTCAACTCGGCTACGTCCCTACTCTATGAGAAATGGAGTGTTTTGTTCGGCAACTTTACCAGATACCCCCCCCCCCCCAAAAAAAGGGGAAAAACAAAGTTGCACAAATTTTTGATGGGGTCTAAGCTGACTAACCAAGATGCGGTGAAATGAACAGTTCGCCGTTGGAGCATATCATTACAACGGCTCAAATTTGGCCAGCAATACAACAAGAGCCCACCGTGGATCATGTAAAAAAAAGTCTACGGGGTCAAGATGCATGTTGCCAACAAAGAGGCAAGCAAACCAGGGGCCAACACAAATTGCAACTGACTGTGTCCAGCGTAGACTGTAGAATTTATACAAAATTCTGTACAAAAAAATTTAAAAATTTTTAAGTGGACATCCATGAAAATATACACCATTGTATAAAACTTGAGGATCTGCTACTGCTAAAGTGAACCACGTATCCCATATCCCCTATAACTGCACAAATGCACCATTCAATATAAAACGGGGAGAATAAAATGGAAATCAAGCTTGATGTATGCAATCTTATGGCTCAACACAGTGTAAAAGACGAGGATATTTGATGCCTGACCATTGGCTCAGAGCTATTTTTAGTAAGAATCAAACACAGAGCTTGGATTCCAGTATTTTAGAGCCAAATTGGCAAACTTCCTATAAACCAAGACCAGGCCAATGTATTAACCGGAAATAATACAGAGGAAGCTACATTGTAACATATTTCATACCTGCTGTTGAAAAGATAATGAAGCAATGGGGCAGACTGCCTGAATGGCTTCACGTGATGGCTGTCGTGAATTGTAAAGATCATTGGCCAGAAATGCCGCAGCTGACAGAAATTTGGAACCTGAGGGAACATCTAGTCGAATATGCAATCGTGTAAGATCGAAAAACCATCTTTGGAAGTTTCCATGCTGAGCTGAAAATGATAATGATGCAAACAAGTCTGCTAGAAATGCCGATTTCAACCCAGAGGCATAAAGGTTGAAGCACCTATAACCCTCTGGTTCATCACCCGCTTGGGATCTCACTGCATTCTCTCCAACCAACGCAGTTGCAAGTGCACCTGCAAATTTGGATGTAGAGACATCCTTATACATGAGAACTACAGCAAATGTGCAAGCAAAATAGGCCAAGACCCAAGTGTATCTAAAAATTATATCATCTGGTAGGAGGTAGTGCTTCGAACATGCACAAGCCAAGAAATCGGAAAGTAGTGTCAATATCTGGTCTCATTAGCTACATGATATTTCAACCATCATTTGATAATAATCTCCAATGTAAATGACAAAATTATTACGGAAGCAGTGTATAAACAAGAGATACAGAGAAAGCATAAGGTAAAATAATTTCCAAGCAAGAACAGCAAAGATTGACTAGGCAAACGACTGCAATAGGGCAACCAAACAGGGAAGGGAGAAAAATGCATTTTGGCATGGATGCATTGATTTCAAAGGTAACACTGTACCACAATCTAATCAATAAAGTAGATCGCCCCTCTAATGAAAGTCCACATCAACAAACAATGTCTTCCACTAAATGAGTGACCCATAAGTTTTTAACAACAATTTAAAGTAGAACATTCCTACTTTAGATCATACCAGTGCAAGTATCTATCCAATGCAGAAAGAGGCCATTTCCACAAGAGTTGACAGTAGTCATCAAAAATATTTTGACAGAGAGTGACAAAAGATTTTGAAAAGAAAGTGACAAATAAATAAAAAAGGCAAAATACAATAATAGGGATTATTTTAAAAATCTGAACAAAAATCGACAGACAAGTAAGCAATAAGAAGCAAAAGAAGGCAAAGCACAAACAAAAAACACATGGGAAACCACAATAGAGCTACAAATAGGCTTAGCTACTTAGGTTTTTTGGGGGGGGGGGGGCAGGTACGGAGTACTCCTTTGAGAGGGTGACACTTGCAACCCAGATTGCCACAAAGTCTTATGAACCACCATGTCTCCAAAGAGGTGACGTGAGAGTATCGAGTGATCCAAAAATATCCATATTTTAACGGCAAACAAACACTTCCGTTATAATAAATAATATAGGCAAAAGAAATGGACACCAGATTCCGAAACCATTAATTTCCCACTACTCCACGTCCACGACAAAAGAAATGGAGGTAGCACAATGATGCAATTTACTTCAGGCAGCCTAATATAATGTTAAAAAAAGGAACCGTCCAGAGTATGTTGTTCAACTGCCATGAAGGTTGACTAATTATGTACCTCTAAATAACCCATATAGGTGAAGGTAACAATATGTAGATCATGAAAAAAATATATTGTCAGGCAACACTCACCAACAACACCAGTAGCAGAAACATGGGGATTTGATAGGAATATATCAAATGGTTGAATCATTTTTAACTTTTTTGCCTGACTTCTCCAGAAATCTATACTCCGTTTCAAGGAAAAGGCGCTTTTAAGAGACAATCCAGGAAGTACAGTAGCAGGCACTTCACTGGATCCATCACTTTTCACCTGCTTTGCCGAACCCAAAATATGCTGCAAGCACAGGTGGTAACTAACACCAGAATCAGAGGTCACAGATGCCAGATCAGCTGCCATCGAAACGGGCACATCCCAGTAATTTCCTTGCTTGTCAACAAAAAGTCCAGGCCAAGCTGCCTCCAGTGTTAGATCATGATGAGGAAACTACGATGTAAAATAATATAGACATAAGAGACCTCAATAGGATAAAGCATGAACGGGAGAAAATTAATTCGAAACTACAGGCATGTCAAACCAAAATACCAAATTAACAAAGCTCATCCTCTCTCTCTCTCTCTCTCTCTCTCTCTCTCTCTCTCTCTCTCTCAAAGCTATTTGATTTGGAAAATTCAATTTAGCCCTAATGTTCATTCAAAATCCACCATTGCAGCATCTCTCTGGGTGGGATTATGGGGATCTCCAAGCATCAATTTATGATTAAGCTTGTTTAACTTGGTTTAGCAGGTGTTATGTTTCAATTCTGTCCTTTTCTGATTTTTTTTCTCCATTCAGACCTTGGCTTCCTTGAGCCTCTTGGAAAGGGGATCGCACGATTCTCAGATCTGGAACACGATCCCTTTCATTCCGATACAAAAACGACCCACAATATGTATTGAACGATCCAACACGGGAACGGTCTGAAGGTGAGCAATACTGGCAACTATGACTACAGCTAAAATGTATTGGAATGTCTCAAATTCTGAAAATAGAAATACACATACAAATATTGAACTGGGACAAAAGGGCATGCAGTATTTCAGCAACAACACAAGTTCCTTTTCTTCCTTGGGAGTAAAAAGGCAAAAAGAAGGCTGCTAGGAATGCTGTGCAGAAAAGCCAAGCTACAGAATGAAAGATGAGTTAACAAACTGGCAACTAGGCCATGAAGGGAATGTGAAATAGATATACGGATGTCAAAAGGTATATCAAAACTAACTGTTGCTTCTTCTGATAAGAATAAAACCAATTATCATAAACACATCGTCAGTTATCACAAATGCAGACGACATACTTGCCTTATGATGGAAAACTGCCTTCTTTCGAGCAGTCTCTGTAGCTCCATGTGCTTCATAAGCAACAAGGAGTATATCATCAGGTGTTATGAGGAACTCTGAACAAAAACCAAGGTCATAAAGTGATCTATTAGCTAGTTGTCTTCTGATAAGTTGTGTCCAGGACGATGAATCTGAAGGCTCCGCTAACTTGGCTTTTCTAACAGAAGTGACAAACTTTTGAAAGTGGAATTGGCCTAACAATGAGGTAAACCTGCATCATCTTTGACATAAGTATCAATCAGATTGCACTGCTGATAACAAACTACCCAGTTTAATAGAAAATGATCTTCCACATCAAGAAACACAGAATATCTAGCCAAGCTTCAAGATATTCTCATACCATGCATGACTTTGTTTTTCGGTGAACTTAGTAAACATCAATATATACAGAAGTTCGTAAGACTTGGATTTCTTTAACCCCAATCAAGTTCAATATGTATTTTCCAAATCAAGAGTACAAGTGCACAAAAATCCTGAGTGAAGTTGGTCATTATTGATACCTTCATCATATAGTTCATACTTCTTGATGTGCACATTAACATCTGCAAGTCAGCCCTCAGCTAATGCTACAGAGCGACCCCCGCCCCCCAACCCCCCCAAAAAATACAGAAAACGAAGGGCAAAAAATCATTTCATATAGTCTAAGCGCAACTACAGATTAGAGAGGTTCAACAATCGAAACACAAAATGAAAAAACCCAACATTGAATTCTTCATTTCCTACCAACAGGTCAAATTGTCAATTCTCCCCCTTCAACAATAAGAAAATCCTTCCTTTCCCAATATCCAATCACCAATCCAAAATACTGCAATGAACTATACTTCACAAGCGCATATTCCCTATCTCTATCCAAATGCCAAAGACGCCATGATTTTGCATGAAGCACTATCCATTTTCATTCCAGTCAAACACTTACTATATCATGTTTGGTAGGTCGCATTGCAGAGCAATTTAATGTAATCGACAGAAGAAAACTGACTAAAACTCCACTACAATTCCTTTACTTGCACCCCACCAAACATGAAATTTGGACAATATAAGTTTCCAAACACCACAACTACAACTTTTTCATCAAGGTTGATAAAAATATGGTTTCTAATACATTCTGGCAGAACATATTGACACCCTAACCTGATGGTATCCAGTTGAAACTTCCAAGTCCAATAGATTACAGCAAAACAATGAAATTCAACAAGTGGGCAGTCAAGATTACCACTCATGTTTGGAACTAGGCTCCAATGCAATGTACAATAGAAGAAAATTGACTAAAACTCCACTACAATCCATTAACATTGCACCCCACCAAACATGAAATTAGGACATGCCAATTTCCACTTACTACGACTATGAAATTTGAACAACAAAACAATGAAATTCAACCAGTGGGCAGTCAAGATTACCAGTCATTGCCAAAAGGCAAGGTGAGAGCGCGGAGAATAGATAAGCCAGGCCCAAGAGCGAAGGAAGGGACGAAGGGGGCAACCATGAATCGCTGCATAAAGTCGATCTGCTTGGGTCTGGACAGCCTGGTTCCCCTCGAAAGTCCCAAAGGAAGCAGACCATCTCGAGGAAGAGGATGAGCCACCCCATCAATGGTTATGGGGGTCGATACGTCCACCTCCCAGAATCCTGCCCCGTCCATTACCCATCTCAATCGGTTCATCTTCTTGAATTTCAGGGTTTTTGCAGGGTTTTAGGAAATGGGTGTTTCGAAGTGGGTGGGGTTTCAATGTAAAGAAGCCATTTCTGTTGGGGTCGACTGGCCTCACGCTTCACTTGCTCAGGGAAACCGAAGAGCCTCGCCCAGTCAAGTGCTGGCTTTGTTGGTTTTTTTTTGGGGGGGGGGGGGGGGGGTTGAGGAAAAGATTTGAAAATAATATAAATGTTTTCAAGGATTTCATTGCGAAATAAAACTAAAAAACTTAAGTGAATGGCTAAAATATCAAGATATTTCATTGACATACCATTTTAGGATAATTATAAATAGATATTATGTCTACATTAAGTTTAAATAGTGACCTTCTTAAGAGGAGTTCTTACGTCAAAAACTATTACATTCTCCCCCTTGCAACATTGTTCATATTCATATTTTAGTGTTAAGTTCTCCTTTATTTTCATAATTTTGGGTCAATTTTACTGTCATGCCTCTTTTAAGTTTTCAATATCTTTCCAATCTACTTCGCTTAAATAAAAAATATACTTTTATATATGCTTCCTTTTTTTAAAATTTGGTGTAAAAAAAGGTATAAGGCTGATATAGATCAAATTTTAATTTAAATATCTTCAAATAGTTTAATAATTAAACTACTTGATCTTTGTATATTTTATATTATTTTTTCAGTGCTTATAGCTAACATGTTAAAATTTTAATATGTTCAATTCTAGGTGATTATGCAGGTGTAGTCAATTATTCACTTTGTTTGACATATAGTCCTTTCTATAATAAGATTAGATAAAGTACAGTGAATTGGATGGTGCATATAGAATATCTTCCATTATTTTACTTCTACACCTAGTAATAATGTAACATTTCTTTATATGATCTTCCACATTGTTTGGGGACGACTCTTATGAGAAGAATAATGAGTTTGCTCGTATCTTACTGTTCCAAGAAAAAGGTGTGACAGGAATGGATGGAGAATAATAAAGCCGCCATCATCATCTCCCAAAATTCGAACTAAAGAGAGGATTTCGAATCATATTCAGGTCCTAAATAATGGTGCAAGGGGCAACTAGTATTAATACCAAAGCAAATTTAGACAATTCAACGTACTTTCTTTAAATAGAAAATTCAACTCACCCTCCAGTGTAATGGAAGGGAACATCGCTGTTTCCACTTGCCAATAAATTACAAATGTTTGAAGGCATACGATATCATTAAGAACTCATCTTCAATAAAAAAAAAAAAAAGAAAGAAAGAAAAAGAACTCATTTTATGATCAATCCGCTCTTCATAACACATTGTTCTTAACAAATCATGCTTTAGTTCTAGATGTTCAATTTTATCTTACTTTTTTAGTGCATTAATTTTCTTTATTTTAGGGTTTAAGAACCATCTTTTTGTCAACAAAGTCTACTATGACATGATACAATAATTTTTTATTTCTAAAGGGGCAATGGCTTCTTGTTGCGGGGTAGCAGAATGGTAATCAATTAGCCTCTAAGTACGTGATACCACAAGTTGTTTTAAAATGTTTCTTAAAATGTTTTTAGGAGAATTATAATTAATTTTATAGTTTAAATTTTAAGAAATAATACTATTAGCATATCAGTAATTTATTTTCTTTTGCTCTTCGCAAAAGTAGTTAAAAAGACACAGTATGTACATTTGCGGCATGGGTATCTTGGGCGCACATTAATTGAAATTTTTCAAAAGAAGATACTTGTAAGAAAACACCTTAAATTTTTCAAAAAATAAATCTTATAAAATTAGTCAGCATTCAACTAAGTTTATGAAACTCAATGATGGGCCACCCATGTATAAAGTAGATGGAGTTGTCATTGGTTGTGGTATATTGCAACTGCAAGTGCAATCAATTATTATAATATAAAATACTAAATAATATTTTTATACTGTAAATGTTAAATTTGCCCTTAACTTTGCAACTGTTGCGGTGAACAATAATTTCACCAACTGTTCTAATGAAGAGTGTATAGGGGTGTTAGGGCTTGCACAACAATGGGTCGACTATGTGATAAAACTAGGCATTTCAGCTTATTGTTTGCTTAAGATATATGCAAGGCATTATTTAGCTTGCTCTGAGCACCTCACCATCTAGCTCGTAAAACTCTTTTATGCCTTGCGTTTTGATGAGTTTTTTTTTTTTTTTTTTTTACTCCATGGTTTTCCCATTAATGCTTTAGATCTTCACGTAAATACATTTTAATATTTGAGTACCTTTTCACTAAAATCCAATGAATTTATATTGAAATGACTATTATGCTCTTATTATTTGCTTTCTCATTTGTCTCGAAAAAATTGACGCTCAAATGGTGTACTCAACCATGGCTGGCTGCTCAGTGGTGCGTTTTTTGTCGACAACAACCCGTCGGCGACCCATTATGGATGATTTTGGGTTGGAGAGTGTGGTGGTGCATGAAGTGGAGGACGGGTGGCAGTTAGGCGGCTCCCCCCCCCCCCCAAAAAATTGAAAAACCAAATGTTAAGAGTGCAAAACATTCATTTCAATAAACGCTTATCATAGTTTAGAGAAAAAGGGGGCAAAAATACTATAATGTATTTTGGTAAAGGTACTAAAAATTAATGAAAAAATCACATGATTAAAAAGATTAACTTGTCAAACCACAAGGTATTCAAAAGGTTAAAAACTTGTTCCTAGGGTTTCATGGCTAATTTTGTGCCTCCCCCCTCTCTCCATGGAATTGCCACCATTGCAACCACTTCGAAGTTCAACATCTCGGTGATTTCATGTAGTCAAGAGCCTAGAATAAGAAGAGAAAGAAAGCTTGCCCGAGGAGGAGCTCGGGTCATTCTATTAGCAAGAAGGTTGGGGGTAGATTAAATCTCTTACTTCAACTAATCTTTTTTTTCTTTGTAATTTTAGTTCAATTTGCATAAACCCGTCCAGGATTTTGATGTCTATTATATTTTGCTTTAGGTTTTTGATAGCTATGTGCAATAGTGTGGATAGAGCCAAACGAGATAGAAAGCAAAGCGAAGGGCAAAATTTGGGTGGCGGTTGGGGCAAGTAAGATGTCTTCGTTCACAATAGGTTTTATTGTTTGTTTTTTATTTCAATTTTTTTGTCTTTTTTTTTCGATCTGCATAAATGTACATGTATTAGTAATAAAATTCTTAATTAAGCGTATCTTTGCAATAGAAACAAATAGAAATTACGATGTACAACAATTAAGATGAACAACTAAATAGGCAAGATCAACAACTCATGAATCTAACGCGAAAAACCCAAACTAGGAAAACTTACGGGTGGCAACAACAAAACTCAGTATGATATGGAGATATTACAAGACCATCTCCAATGAACATGAAAATCAACAAGCTCTACAAACATAGATCAATTATGTGATTAGATTTCAAGCTCCCAAAACTCTTTCAAAGAAACTCTCCCCTAAAACTTGAATAGTAAAATAGAAACAAAGACACCCCCAATGGGCTCTCTCTGTTTCCAAGAGGCACAAACTTTGCCACATCAACTAGGTTTAACAGCCTAGAGTCCCAAAGATAATAAGGGGAAACCCTAGCAGCACAACTTGAGTTTTGGGATGCCAAGCAACAATTTTCACAACAAGGAAATAATTTATTTCGGAAATAGGCAAAGAAATTTGGGATAAAATTTAACCAAGTCCACCTTGAACCAAATTCCATATGGTTGCGCCATCACCAAAAGAACCTCGAAGGATAATCAAAATCGTTTAATGGAAGAATGGATATCAAAAGGTCTTTCTTTCTCAGTATCAATATGCAACATCCCAAAATAGGTTATAACTGAACCTAATTCTGAAAAGCTGGATTTGGCAACCAACTCTGATAAGATCGTACCCAGATTTGACTAAGATATGAATCTAACTTTGATGCCACTGCTTAGGAATAAATACGCTTAGATACCTTTTTTAGGAATAAAAATTCATAATTTTAGCATAGTTTGCAACGAAAGTAGATAAAAATTTGGATGTGGCTATTGAAGAAGAAAAACTGAACAAGCAAAGATCAAAAACTCATAAATTTAATGTGGAAAACCTAAACCGAAAAAATCCATAAGCGACAACCACAAAATACACTATGATAGGGAGAGATTATAAAATGATCTCCAACAGGCATGAAAGCTCAATGAGATCTACAAAAGAGAGAAAATTAGATCTCCACCAGATCAATTATATGAGTAGATTTATATCCCCCGAAATTCTCACAAAGAAACTGTCAATCTGACTTAGAATGGCGGAATAAAAACAAAGACGTTCCCAAGGGGCTCTCACCGATGCCAAGAGGCACATAACTTAGCTACACCAACAAGTTTTAGCAACCTATAACTTATATGAAAACCCAAAGTTAACATGAGTAAATCTTACACACGATTTTATCTTTGGGCACGAAGCAACAATCTTCACAGAAAGGAAATTCTTTTTTTTCCCCCCCAAAACAGGCGAAGGAATTTGGGACAACAATTATAGATTTTTATTTCTAGTATTAATTTCAACTTTATCGTATCATTTCAACTTTGTCCAACTTTAATTACATCAATGATTCTAGCCAATACAAACTACAAATACATCAAATACATGCTTAAGCATAATTAAACATACTTAGAAGCCAATTGCAACACCAATCTCAAAAAGGCATGCTCTTGCAATTGCACTTTATTTCAAGCCAATCAGGTGTGGGCTAGCAATCTCTCTCTTGAATTATTAGTGAAATTGTCTTCAAGGCTGCACTTCTTGACATAGGCATATTGGTGGACGTACAAGGCTTTAACGAAACCAAAAATAAAGCCTCTATATCCCTAGGAGCAAAGGGAACCATTGCAAAAGCAAATCAAGTAGATTACAACCTTAATGACCTAGTTAGTCACTAATCTTGAGAAAATCCTACGAAAAATAATACATCCTCATGCACTGGCATCACTACATTTAATTGAACTGTGGAGAGAAAAATATTAAAATTTGATAATGTTCTCGATTCCACATTTAACAAGTGTGGAGAAGTAATAAGTATTTTTTGATACTTATTAAACGTGGAGAATTTAAAAGAATTATTAAGTACTTTTTATTATAGTAATTTGTGCCGTACTTTTGCACGGGTGTTTGGTTGATATAAGTAGATGAAATTAAATATTTTCATATAATATGAACTTCATATTATTGGATTTAGTCAATCCATCTAACCGTTAGGATACTAAGTTCACTTATAAAATATTCTCAAAAAATAATTAAATATTTATATAATATGAACCTCATATTATTGGATTTAGTCAATCCAACTAACTGTTAGGATACTAAGTTCAGTTATAAAATATTCTCAAAAAATAATTCTAATGAAATCCAACCCCACATATATACTAAGATTTTGTTTTCTCTTGGGAGGATGTTTACATTAATAACCCATAATTGACAGATAATTTTTTTTCTTTTTGAAAATATGAAAAATAGCATGACGTTGTAATCAAGGAAAAAGATAATATTCTTATTACGTAATAAAACAAAGAATAGTTTTTTTAATTTATGTAGGGAATTAATGTATTGCAATCATCTAATTTTATATGATGTAAAAGTTAGGAATCACTTTAACGACTTCATAAAAAGGTGCATAATATATGAAAGGAATTTTCCTTCAAAAAAATATGTAAAAAGAATTACGTGTTTATATTACCCGATAAGAAAACTGAGTTTACGATATAAGTAGAATTTGCATGTATCATCACCTAAATTGAGAAGCTCTACTTGTAAGTACCAAACAACCCAATTGAGGTAACCATGTCATTGATCGTTGTTTTTCACACCTATTGAATTTTAAGTATGATGACAAAAATTTTAAGCATATCTATGTCATATTTAAAAGAATGAAGGAAAATTTACTTTGACGTATATGGTATATGATATCAAATTTGAAGTTTTTAACATTTGAAGAAAAATGGGGTTACACATGTTTAAAATAAAATGAAAATTTACATGGGAATATGAAAGGAACTAACTCTAAAAAAAGAATTATTTCAAAATACTGAAATATTTAAGAGTATGCAATTTTTTGATGCCTATTAAATTTTATGTATGATACATAAATTTTTCAGTATATATATGTCATATTTGTAGGAAAAAGTTACTTTGGCCTATATAATAAAACCTTGAAATAAAGAAAATGGTATACAAATCTCAAATGTAAACATTTTAAGAAAAGAATGAAACATGTTGAAAATGAAGATGGCACTGTTTTATGACATGGAGTAATTGTAAGAAATATGAGATAGTTTTTACAAAATTTATCAATATCTATATGTAAATATTTTTACAGCACTAAAAAAAAAAATTAATGCACCATCGAAATTAGAGGGGCGCGCTTTGATGATTTTTTTGGTGCCTAGTATAGAGACAAAGTAAAAAAAAAAAAAAAAAAAAAAAAAGTAGAGGTGAGAAAAGCTGACCGACACGATTATCGATCCGAATCTGACACGAAGTTAAGTAGGTTTGGGTATAAATTTTTGACCCGTTTAATTAAATGGGTTGACACGTTCAACCCGTTTAATTAAATGGGTTAGGTACAGGTTGAGATTCTCGTCACGAAAAAGTACGTATTTAACCCATTTAATTAAATGAGTTAAATAATTCAACTCATTTTTCCATTTGTCATTTATTCATTTACTTTTTATTAGATAATGAAGAATATAAAAATTTTTAAAAATTGTGAATTATAACGAATTAAGGGAATTTTAAAGAGTAATTATTTAATGTGATATGTAAATTTAATTTCTAACACTATAATTACGTATTAGTTGAAGATATTAAATGTGTAAATGGTTAATTAGGCGATTGAACTTGACTTGTTTATCTTAAACGGATTAAGCGGGTCAACCCATTTAAAAATTAAATGGGTATAGGTCAAGATTTTTTAACCCATTTAATAAGTGGATTAGGTTCAGGTCGAGAAATTTTCAACTCATTTAAGTTCGATACGAACATGGATCCGATCCGATACGACCTATTACCCAGTTCAAGAAAAAAAAAAAAAAAAGGCGGTTAAAATTTCAGTGAAATTCGGTGAAGAGGGCCAGAGAGTCCGATCGAAGAAGGCAAGAAGCTGTGCCCTAATTGTTCATAGCTCTCGAGTGTGAAATTCATCTGCTCATGCATTCCATCTCATCTGATTTGTTCACTCAAAACCAAGTTTTAATATAGCAATTTCCAGTTGAGAACCAAATTCGAAGAAGAACTTTGGCAAGGAATTGAAGAAGCCACCCAGACGTCGGCAAGCAATTCATTCATTGAACAGCATATGGGCGAAGACGATTGTTTGAATAGCAATTTCCAGTTGAAAGTATGACGATCAAATTCTCTACCCAGAAGTTTTTTTCATCCCTGAATACCTTTCCTTCGTCGGTATTTTCTCAGGTATGCTTAAATTGCTTGTTCTTCTCCTTTTTTTTTTTTTTTGGTCGGCACTTTTTAATTTCGTTCGATAATTGAGGAATTTGCTTGATTTCTTCATTCAGAGATCTAATTTTAGGGTAGATTGTGTTCACTATTGTCTTTTCTTGTTTTGTCCCCCTCCTTTTTCGTTTTTCATGATTTAATTTCCAAAATTCCTAATAGTTTAGGGCATTCTGCAGGATTTTAGTGATTAAGAAGTTTTGATTGTTTTCGTTTTGTTTGACTTCGTTTGTTGTATTGAGTACTGAGCAAGTATTTTTCGTGAAATTGGCCCCATTTGAAGTTTAAACTCGTATGACAATAGCTCTGGTTACTTATTTTTCCACGCCGAATTCGAGAAGTTCATGTTTGCATTGCCATTTTGTCCGCCAAGTATGTATGTGGGTTTGGTTACGATGGTTCATTTGATATTATGCTCTAGATAATCATGAGAAAGGGGTCTAGCTTGTTAGGTACATGGGTTTTGGTTTTGTTTCTGTGAAAGGGGGAATAGTATTACTATTCAGCAATCCCATCGTTGTGGAGTTTAGTTATGAGCATTGATCATCAGATTTGAAGTATTCTTCAAATCTGGAATTCTTCAACCTCTCACTCTTAGAATTTTCACCTTAGTAGCAGATTTGTCCTATTTATTTGGTTCTGTCTCCCTATGCTTCTGAATTGTGGAAATTAAGCAATTGTAGTCTGATTGAAATGATTTTATCAGTAATGTGCTTTCTTCCATTAGCTTTCATTTGGATCTCACAATTTTGCGTGTTTTTGCTTTTTCCCCCCAGCCAAGTATCCTTTATATTGCAAGGAAGAATTTAGATGATGATGACAATTGGTCCATGGCATCATCATATCCTTTGTATATTATTGGACAGTCTTGTCCACTGGACTCTTGACAGTTATCTATAAGGCTTTGAGATTCTTATTGATGAGCAAGTTGTCTTCTTTTTTTTTTCCCCCCCCCCAAATGTCTTTTTGGTCGGGCAATTCTTTTCTGATTTATGTAGTTTCACCCTATTAGTTTTTCCTTTTCTTTTCAAGGATTAATTTTGATTCCTACTCATCATAATTGCATCTGAATGACTTCAATATACTCTCTGTGCAAGCTGTAAAGTGATGCAAATGCAAAGCCAGTCCAGCAAACCTGTGACTAGCTGTCCCAGCATCATTGTGAACATGGCAAATCCTGAAAGTGCGGCAAACACAAGGATGATATCCTTGAGAATTTGATCAGACTGACCCAAGCTGTTAATCTGCTTTGTCGTTGCTTGTGCCTAATCTGGATAGGCTGTCTTGAAAGTTAAGTACCACGTGGTATCCAGATTTTCATGCCCCATTGGACAGGTTACTTGATTGGGGTGGCTTTGATGACACTGAATTCAAAGGATTCTCTTCGTCTCTCTCTCTACTATACTAGTTATTCAGCATTAATTTCAGCATTAATTTAGTTAACCTACTAAATTGTGCTAAATTGTTATTCGTTAAATATCTTTGGCCTCAGCAATGAGGATGCTTTGTTGGGTGTAAATGTCAATGCTAGTTGGCAATGTTGCTATTAATTTCAATTTTCTACCTTCTTGTTTCAGAAAATAGCATTGTCGGGTCCTCCTGATGTTGTAGTATCGACCCCAGCATGCATACATTCGTGCTTGTCTTCAGGCAGTCTACAACCAAAAGCCATTTTGGAATCACTTTCCATGCTTATTCCTAATGGGGTGAATTTCTAATTCTCTATTTTTAATTTATCATGCAGCATCGTTATGTTGCAGTGTTCAGTCCATGTTTGTTACTCCAGATTATGATTGCAGCACATTGTGTCTATGATTCTGTTGATGGAAGTATGTTTAGTGCTGATGTTGTATTTGTACTAATCAACTATATTTTATGTTCAAGCAGATCTTCTTTTGTCATATGGATATGAAGATGACCTTAGAGCTCTAACTGCCCATGTTCCTAGAAGTTGTCAGTGCCTTCTGATGTCTGCTACTTCAACGTGAGCATTTCCTCATTAATCTATATTCTGCACCACGTCATTTTGTAATAAATATTCCATGCTTATGTATGTAGTGCTGATGTTGAGAAGCTGAAGAAGCTTATTCTGCATAATCCTTATATTTTGACTCTGCCAGAGGTTGGAGGTAGAAAGGATAAGACTATCCCAAAAAGCATACAACAATTCTCAGTAAGAAAAACTGGAATTTTCCCCTAAGTAGTACTCTGCCATACTTGATATTATATTAACTGCTGATGAAAAAAATATAGCTTTTCTATTCATGCATCAATCTTATGCCGGAGACGATATGCTAAAAAAAGTACTTTTACTATGTGTATGGTTAGAATGAGGGAAAGGAACTTCTTGTATTATCTGAGTAGAATTGTGGCTTTCTCTGTAATCTATAAAAGGCATATTAGGCTGTCAATTTGCATTAATCACTTGATGAAAAACTCGATCCGGTTTATTTGCTTTTCATGCTTTATCAAGGGTTTTTAATTTTGTCTGTTCTATACTATGATTTCTTCCATGTTATATAGACTCAACAGATAGATATTTGATTTAAATAATTATTCATGGTGAGAATCGCAGCACTAGAGCAGGACTTCCAATGAAAAAAAGAATGTGTGAAAAAGCATATTATGAACAGGGGAAGTTAACACTGGGGATATGCAAAATGCTTTTAGTTATACTATTACTTTTGGGCACTAAAGTGTTCCATGTTCTTGATGATCATGGTGCGTGCAATATGCTCAGTTGAAAGCTTCTTCATGTCTGCCTCAAGTCAGCTTTTGAAGGAGTTAAATAAAAAAGCATGATTTCGAGAATTCTTTGACACTTGCAAATCACATCAAGATATTTTGTTCAGTCTAGCAAACATCTTGGGCTTTAGTTCTAGCTACACGTAATGCACTAAGCTGTTGCATTAGGTACTACAATATTTTCTGGCAAATGACAGCATTTGTCATGATTTTAATGTGAGTGAATGATGAATATAGTTCCTTAGGTCAAGAACGGGGAAGATAGTAGTGATACGGTGATTTGTTGTTAACACAAATGGTTCCTATTATGTTCTAAATTGTAATTTCCCCTGCAAAAACGTTGATTACGTCAATTAGAACTTGCATAAGAGATAGTTCCCGGTAGACATATGGTGACTGTTTGCATAGTTTCATTCTAGGTATCTAGGCTTTGCTTTAAATCTTGTGAGTCTGAATGGTCTGCTTAGTTTCTTTAAGATTTCTTTTGTGAAAATATTGAAATATATTGACCTTGCAACTATTCCTTAATCTACTATAGCACAGCAGCATCTGCACGGACTACAAGATCCAGAATGACTATCGGTGTAGCTCCATCATTTAGCATTGAAGAACGGCTACAGAAACAAAAAGAGGCAATTTCTGAACTGAAGAAATGATTTGGTACGCGATTGCAGGTTTTAGTCTTCTTGAGTGCTGAGCTTTCCTTTCATAGTGTTCATGCATTTTAGTACCATGCAAAATTGGATGAGAAACGTAAAGCTTTAGAGGCAAAGAAGCGGGAGTATGAAGCGAGGACTAAGGTATACCATTTGCTTCTTGTTAAACTATTAGTACTCACTTGGGTTCTATTGTTGGTTGAACTCGGTTGCAGTTCTATAGTTGGTTGAACTCGGTTGCAGTTGTATTATTGGTTGAACTCGATTGTGGTTCTATTGTTAGTTGAACTAGTTAGGTTCTATTGTTAGTTGAACTCTATTGTCATTCTATTCTTGGTTCAACTTTGTTGTGGTTCTATTATTGGTTGAACTCTGTTGGGGTTGTATTGTTTGGTTGAACTCGCTTGGGTTCTATTATTGGTTGAACTTGGTTGTGGTTATATTATTGGTTGAACTTGGTTGTGATTGTATTATTGATTGAACTCGGTTGTGGTTCTATTGTTGGTTGAACTCGGTTGGGGTTCTATTGTTTGAATGAACTCACTTGGGTTCTATTGTTAATTGAACTTGGTAGCAGTTCTATTATTGGTTGAACTTGGTTGTGGTTGCATTATTGGTTGAACTCGATTGTGGTTCTATTTTTAGTTGAACTTACCTAGGTCCTATATATTGTTAGTTGAACTCGATTGTGGTTCTATTCTTGATTCAATTCTGTTGTGGTTCTATAGTTGGTTGAACTCTGTTGTGCGTCTTTAAATTTGATTCTGCCAAGTTTGTGTCTTAGTTACTCTCTTGGGTTATCTTTTCTAATAATTTATTTTTTTATGTGTTTTAATTATTTAATAGGTTGCAATTCTGGAGCTAACATCTCCCAGTGAAGAAAAGGAAGATGGAGATTTTTTATATATTTTTGGATGTTAGGCATGTTTTCAAAGTATAGTTTTAGATAGTATATAGAGTAATCAAATGTTCAATGAACTACTATAACAAAAAACTTAGCAGGATGGATTCAAAAAAATACAAGAATATTTAGTTTTGATTATCTTAGTCTTTGTTGTTGTGTCTACAATTAATTTTTTTAGGCACTAATGTGTAATTTATTTAATTGATGTTTAATCTATTTTAATTTGTTGGTTTGTTAATTTTATTCATTAATGGAGGGTGATGTGCGTTGGTAATTAGTATAAAACTTGTTAATTAAAAAAAGAACAATTGTATACAATTCTTCTATTTTTAACTTAATAAGTTTTATATTAATTACAAACATTACTTTTTTAAAAACCAAAATGACACTAATAACACTTTTAAGTGTGTGAAAAATTATGACTTCTTGTATCTTCCAGAGTGGGCATAGCGTAAAATTGCCACATATAAATTATGGGTAATTAGTATTTACTTCACATTTATAAACGTGAAAAATATAACTATATCTGCATTTTCGTTAAGTGTGGAGAACTCTTTCACATACTTAACTTCTCCACATTTAGCCTAAGTATGGGCAATTGCTATTTCTACACTTTATTAGCAAAATTAAATGTGAAGGAAACGAACTTTTTTTTTGTAGTAATTGCATTTAGATCAAATTGTTTTTTTATATATAGAAATGTGAGGATGTTAGATAACACCTCAAATAAGAAAAATTGGTCCTGAACTAGGTTTTAGTAGGCGAACAAACTCAATCTCCAAAATTAGGCAAAATGGGGCCAATCCTGCTTAAGCTTACTTGTGCTAATTGGATCACCTTTAAGAAAGACATTTGCCTTTATTTCTCTACATGCTTGGATATCTTATGATGTCATCTAACGACCCAAACAAAAACATTGGCCCTAGATGAGTTTTTGGCAGCGGAACCAACTTTGTAACGCTCCGGACCTAATTAATATTAATGATCAACTTAAACAGTAATTAAGTTAACCAAATCAAGTGCACGCACTTCGAATTTAACATTTACAAGTATGCGTTTTGCAGGGCTCAAATGACATTAGATGCCTTCGGTGATAGATATCATATCTATGCATGTTTTAGATATCTAAATTTCCTAAATTAACTCAAATTTAAATATTAAATGCCAAAAAGTGAATAGTAACAAGAATTTCGCCCTTCTAAAAAGGTGCCACAAGATACTTAAGCATATGGCCATCCAATAAAACGAATGCATAATAATAATAATAATAATAATAATAATAATAATAATAATAGTAATAATCATCATCATCATCATCATCATCATCAAATAAATAAATATAATAGATGATGTAAATCATAATAAACTCAAAACAAACAAGCAATGTGCCATAGAGGCATAGAATCGAATTAATAAGATGTGGCAGACTTTGAGAAAAATAAGAAACTAAGGTCTTGTTCTTTTCGTTGGTAAATCTCAATTTACCAATTTCAATCCATTTTACGAACTTCAATAAAAAATATCAACTTCAACGCACTTCAATCTACTTCAGTCCACTATTTTAACCAACTTCTAGCAATCATATAAAAAGCTTTTCAGCTTTAACCCACTTCAATAAAAAAGACCCACTTTAGCCCACTTCAACCAATGTTACCTATTTTTTAATGAAAAGAACAGGCCCTAAACCTTCATTGCAACACAATTAATATTAAGGAGAGAAGAGAGAGAGAGAGAGGGGAACGTATATCATATACATAGGAGTATGTACTCTCACTTGCCATGTATATATATTTTCGCAGCATGTATTTGTCATATGGGCAATTTTTAACATGTGGTGCTAATGTGCCTTGTAGGAGTATATACTCTTAGGAGTATAATATAAGCTTTGGAGAGAGAGGGAATTATTTAGATTTGAGTTAAGGAAGATATTAAAAATACATCCAGTAGAATAAAATAAAGAAAAAAATAATAATGAAAATATCAATATATGAGAATAGGAGAGAAAAATTACAACTTAATTAAGAAAGGGAGCCCCTAAATTTACATCTCTAGAACCATGTACTACATATAGACTGACAAAAATTGACCCGACTCGTAAACCCGACCCAAACTCGTCCGAAAGTTTTGGATTTTGAACACGATTTTCTCAACCCGAACCCGAAACAAACCGAACCCGAAAAACTCGTGAATTTTTGGGTCAAACCCGACCTGAACCTGAACCCGCCTGCTCAATCCGAATATCATATATTTACTTTTTGTTTTCTTTAATTTTTACTTCTTAACAACAATAGTTTTTCATTATAACAAATCATTTGGAGAGACGTTATATAATTATCACCTCTCTTCGCAAATTAGACAATGATTTCTGCTTTTTACATAAAACAACGTCATATATAACTTACATAAATGGTACAATTTTAGAAAATGGCCATGAAACAACTCCAATATTAATAAAAACAATTTAGAATTAGATAAGTAATGAAAATGTGTGAGTCATACCATTATATTCTTGGTAAAATGAATACGTCTCATCGCATGTCAAATAAGATTATTCTATAATAATCTAATATTTTGATTCTACAATTAATAGATAATTATAATATCTTGCGCGTATATAATATTCTTTCGTTTGGATTCCTTCTAATTGGTCTCGAATCTGACGCAATGTTGGGTAATAGACCAACTTATGTTCGTGTTAGGCTCGACGTAGTAATAAAACATGCCTGATTAGGTAATGCTAGGTTAATTAACGAAATATCAAATTATTAAACGGACTATTAACAAGTTGAACCGCCCTGACTCGTTAATATGCTTTAGATGGGCCGACCCATGAATGACCCGACCAATTATTAATATTTTAATATACGGGTCAACCTATCCAAATGTAATTGATTGTCTACCTGCACATGAATTTCATATATCATGTTGAAAGTTTGGATATTTTTGATATTCTTTGATAAAATTACAATTACAATGCTTGTTCATTAAATATAGACAATTTTAAGTAATAAATATGTCGAATTTTTGATTTTGACAAAAAAAAGAAATAATTCACTAAAAAGGCGCTTTAAACCGTTGGGTTGATCAGAAACCTATAAAATCGAAATACACCCGCCCGTATTTTACCCGAACCCGAAATATACTCGACCTGTATTTTACCCAAACCCGATTACACCCGACCCATATTTGACCCGCCCACCCGAATTGACCCCATCCCCTAGCTTCTCTATCTCTTCCTCCGCAAGTAGCTGGGTGCTGCGTCACCGTGCCGCCACCACCGTCCAGCCACCGAAGCCATGTTGTTGTTGGCCATGCCCTCCCCACTCCTTATCTTCTATGTCCTTTGTATTTGTAAGGTAAAAACCCAATCCCAAACCCTTTTCTTTCGCAATTCAAAAGTCATGCCTTTTATTTCTAAAAATTGACATGGAAATTTAAATGTAATGTTAAGATTGAATTTTCTAAGTGAATCTAAATAATGATGATGAGGATTGTGGGTATTTTGTCAGATTTGTTTTGAAAATTAAAACAAGGCTCTGGATTTCAAGAGTGTGTTGATTTAAGTATGGGTGGTTTGAGAATGTGGAAGCAACGTGTTATGTAGTTGAATGACATGAGGAATTTTGAAGGAAACTTGAGCATTTGAATTCGAGATGGGTAGGTGGAAGCTAGCATGAAGAAGGGGATCGAAGTTTAGATTGAGTTTTTGGATTTGTGAATATTAAACTAAATTATTATGAGAATATAGAAGAGTGGAAAGGAAAATCTTTAATTTATAAATGGTATGTGAGCAAGAAATAGATATTGTGAAGGGTGGTTATGGAGAGTTGAGCTTTGGGTAAGTGTACATTATGGAATCAAGAATTGAAACAAAAATGAGAATATAGGAACTTATTTATATGCAAAATGGCATTAATTGTTATAAATTTTGGATGAGAACTAGCCCAATGAGCTAACTAGGCAATGCCTCTGGAATTGCTGAGTTTGGAGGTGTACATGTCAAGTTCTGAGCAAGTCACTGAAACTGTACAAATTGTACACGAACTATGCACAGTTCTGTTTGTGTTTACTTTCGGGGGCTTGCTGTGATTTTTGCAATTTTCACCCTAAATGAAATCCTAGAGGACTTCATGAGCTTTCAATATGGACGTTTTTTAGGTTTGAATGTGACATCAGAAAAGAAAAATATGAATTTTCTAAGTTGACCATGAAATCTGTCCAAAACACAAGAATTTGTTATGGGGTTGTGACAAATTTGGCAGGTTGTGGAACTAAGTTGTGATTAATAAACAAATAAATAAATAATAAAATATCATGTCTTGATGACTATTTTGGATATGTTAGGAGTTTACTTGAAAACGATATGATACAAAGAATAACTTTTGTTAGAAGAATGGTGTGAGGAGTATTTACACAAAAATAAGAGGGGGAAAATGTTAAGACATGGAGGGTTATCGCCGAAATTAATGGGTAAAGATAACCTGAGAATGCTTGTTAAAAGGAAAAGAATACACATGTACATCAAAATACCGATATCAATTATTAGAAAATTTGGAGCACATAAACAATGAATCTTGACCGTAATAGTTATTGCATAATATTTGGGGTTAATATGAGGATCATTGAACCACTCTAGCTAATGAGCAAAACACCTCCTAAGTAGACTATAAGAATTAACCTAAAAATAAAATACGTAAGCTTTGCATAAATGAATTTAAGTCTCGCAATAAAGAATCTAATCAAGTTATTGACCAGCAAACTTCTCATTCAGCAGAAGAAAATGCTTCTAAATAGTCATCGGCAAATAGGCATCATTAAATATCAGTAAGAGAGATCAAGGTCAAGGTACGTTTATTAGCTATACCTTTATAAAACTCACATATTTTAGATGAAAATATTTATTTACTTATTTTAATATAACAACACTTTATACTATATTTTACCATAAAATAATATGAGGCCCCGATTCACCAAGCATGTGCTCATGCATATGTATATATATACACACACACACACACACACACATTATATCGCTTATACAATCACAATTAAACCACATAATAACTGGCTTGGCCGATTAGACTTCTTGATCGGCTTGGATGTACGCATATGAAAAGGAAAATCCATAGTCCCGTTAATCGTAATTATCAACATAAAGGGCTCATCTAGATAGTAGCAATAATAATAATGATAATAATAATACGACAACAATTTTAATTATCCGTCATCATACTCCCTTATTTTGAAATAAAGCGAATTGGAATCCATGCTCTCCTGAATGATCTTTAGACTTATATTTTTGAAAGTATAGGGGTAAACTTATTCAATTTTGGAGGAAAAATTCCATCGTGGATCATATAATTTAGTAAATATTTTTTTGAACCGACTATTTTGAGTAATATGTTTTTAAGTCCATCCAAATTTGGTTAAACATTACCTGGAAGCAAAGTGGCCAAACATAACTTTTAAAATTATTCCAAGTACACTAAGGTTTTTATATTTGCGTATTTTACTTAAGTCCTTAAGAACTTACTTTCAAACTTTTAATTTTGTGCAACCTTCGTATAAGTGCTATTCGAAATCCTCTTTTATATCGGTATTAGAGCAACGTGAAAAAAATAATTAAGATAATTAAGTTAATTAATAATTAATTAAGCTAATTAATTACATTCAATACTTGAATCATCATCTACTTGTCTTTCTTCAAATTATTCACATTGTGCTCAGCCAAGAGGGATCTACTTCAATAGTACTGCAATTAAACTATATCACTAAAATATTTTTAGAATTAAAGGTTAAATTAACAAAAGTTAAGATTGGAATCAAAGTGGCAAAGAAACAATTGTCTATAATCCATCTTTCTTTAATCAATGAAGTTAGACATAGTGAAAAATCTGATCTAGGCATTAATACTGTGTTTTAACAAAAATATCTTTCCTAAAACCTTAAAACTAAAAATTTATTTCCTTTGCAAAATATAAAAATAGAAACAAAAAAAAAATCATCTGATAAATCATCGGAAAAGGAAGAGAAAGAATAAAAGAAAAGGGGTATAATCTAGAAGAATTATAAAACATGTTTGCTAAAGAGTAAAATCCAGATGAATTAAACAAGATCATAGAATACTGTATAAACAAGAAGTACCATCTCATGATAATGAAGAGACAAATAATATGCAAGTAGAAGAAGAAATATATTAGCAAATGAATCTAATTAAACTAGAGGATCTGAATGTTATTCCTTTATAAGAAATCAAGAAAAAACTGGACTAAAAATGTAGAAAATTGGTGGCTGGAAGTGAAATCAATTAAATTGGCGAAGTTCATAACAAGGATGAATTTGGATCCAATTTAGTTAACAATATAATCACGAAATATGAAGATTCTGGTGAATTGTCTAAGAGAAATACTCATTTTATGAGACCTAGATATATTCCAGCAGAATAAATGACCAACTTTTCCATTGGATTCATCCCAAAGAGAACACAACCTTTGAAGAAATTAACCTTGCCCCAATTAGTCAAACGGATTACATACAAAAGATAGATGAAGCTCATAATATAGAGGACATATTTGAACATCGGAAGAGGGGTATGAATAGTATCATGAACTTAAATACCATATGAACTGCTGAAAATTTCCTAGTCTATATCGAACATAGTTTTTTTGGTATTGTGGCTGACTGATATGACTCATTAGATGAGGAAGATTAAAATATATTAAGAATAATGGAAACATCAATCCCTATGTCCAAAGAATTATGTAAGGAAATTAAAATTGAATTCATCGGAGCTAAACTTAATTTCGAACAAAAAGCTATAGTGTGGCAAAGAATGATGATAACATAGAGGTTTGGGACATAAGGTATTTGAAAAATTATATTGCTAAATTAAGTGTATATTATTACAAAATCAGGCATAACAAAACCAATCTTGGTATATTTTATAAAAAATTATCCTATCTGATAAATTTCATAATTAATGGAAAATACATTACATGGCTTGAATAAGAATATCTTATTTAAGGAAATGAGTTAGTAATAAATGTCTTGATCTCCAAAAACAAAGACAAATGAAGAAACAATTTTTAACCTATTGGGATGCTCCTCATCAATGTGGAAATGAATATGAAAAGAGGAGAAAAAGAAAATTTTACAAGAAAAAGAGCTTTAACAAGTAAAGATGAGAAAAATGCAAAAGAAAGCACTATAATAAACCAAGCCCTATAAAGGAATTTTTTTAAAGAAAAGCTATCGATTGTCCTATAGAGAAAAATAGTTGTAACTGTTGGACATGCGAAGATACAGGGCAATATGCAAATGAATGAAAATAGGAAGAACAACAAGCTTAGTAAAATCTAGGGTAATTTAGATTATTTTGAGCTTAGAAAAGAAGAAATACTAGATCTTTCTCTAAAAAAACAACAAAGAAATTGTTGAGATAATAATGACAAATGAATATAAAGAAAGTGATTATGAAGAAACTAGTCATATGATAAAAGTAGCGCAATTAGTCTCGACGATCTTTAAGAAGAGGAATTAGGGCCGGCAAAAAAATCCATACTCGCTTAAAACCCACAAAACCCACCCCAACGGGTATGGGTATGGATATTGAAAATGAGAAAAAAAAATGGGTATAGGGTGGTATTGCTAAAATGGCTATGAGTATGGGTATAAACATGAGTATAACGTCCCATACCCATCTCATACCCATTTTATCAATACCCACTGTACCCCTCGATATCCTCCATATATAAATCTCGTACCTGTTTATTCAAAGTTATAGTTTGTTGCTTGGACTTAGATATTTCTCTAGTTTCTTTGAGTTGTATTATATTCAAGACTTCAGTGGGACATTTTATTAGAAACTATAATCATTGAGTGTTAATTTTTTGCTTGAATTCGGAAACTCTTAGTTGTATTTGGTAGATATGATATTTTGTTGGAATCTTAATGTTCATGTGACGTATTAGCTATTTGATGTTGAATATGATTATAAAATGGATTTAATTCATTTTCTTTTATATGTACCTTAATATACCTGCTATACCCAGTGGGTATGGATATGAGTATAGTTTTACTATACTCGATGGATATGGATATCGATATATATTAATTTAAAAATGAATATGGATAAGGGTACAGCTAAATCCACCCTGTACCTGCCCCATTGTCGCCCTTAAGAGGAATACTCAGTAGATAATAAGAATAAAGAGTTTAAAGGAGATTAGATTCTTCCTATAATACAGAGAGATATGATTAGAAAAAAATCCATCTTTTAGTTAAAATGTAAGTATGTATGCAAAATGATGAAATCAATTTAGAGATAAAAGACTGTGAATTTAATATGGGAGAGGTTAATCTCATCAATTGAAAAAATATCCTTAAGCATAGCAATTAATGATCGAAAATATAGATATATCCACACTGGAAGTATCCAAGTTCAAATTACACAATTACAGTATTATGGAAAAGATATCGGCGTTTATGCTTTATTATGTAATATTAGAATACCAAATTTAATAATCAAATTATCACATGAATAAATACTAATTTGTATAATGGTTCAATAAGATTCAATTAATGTCTTGGATATTATGTAAGTCTAAAAGATGAAGTTGCTAAAAACTTTATGGCCCTTAAGATAAAAATAGTTGGGATGGAAATGAAGAGAGGAGTTATCCACTAAGGATATTTTAGAGAATAATCTACAAATTAGATAACACTATAGACCCAAAGCCTAGGATAATGATGATGGAGGCAGAAAAATTTGAAAGTCATACTTCAATGCAAACAATTCAAAGGATAAAGTCCCTTTCATAGGAGATAAAAGTTGATAAGTCTTGGATAGTTAGCCTCGCCATTCCTACAAAATTTGATGAGAATGGAAAAATTACCATAAAACCACAATTATTGAGAAATATGGCTGCACGGTCAGAATACAGAGAAGGGTCTTCTACAACTAAAGAAGAAGTTAAAGAAGATGACACAATTAGTATGACTAGTGAAATGAGTAGAATGAGTTTTAAACCTATAAGAAATAGTATAGACCGAAGTATCAGTTTGGATAGAAAGATCATCTAATACAAAACAAGAACCATTAGTGAATCCATTTATAAGGATAAATTAGTCAAAAATATGGATATGAAGATATGCTATAAAGTCACCTATACTAATCCTAATAATATTTCTATCCTAATAAATATATGCTTAGAGGGAATATAATAAATATGAATTGTGGGCTAACATCGATAGTGATTATTTTGCCTGTTTTGGAAAAAGATCTCTATTTTAATAATTCATGTGGAAAAAAACAAATGATTCTTTACAAAATTAATAGCTAATAATAGCAAAATGAGCCACAATGAATCTATATAATGGTTATATATTGAAGTGATAGTCTAATGCATTATACCAATTCTATAGGCTACTGATTAACCATCTCATGATATGATTATTGGAAATAACTTTCAAACACTCTATTCTCATGCACACAAACCATAAGCGAAATTATATTCACAGTAAATGGTCACTCGATTCCCATTGGAAAATTAAATAGGGCATACACTCACCAAAAGATTGAGTTTATATGCAACCAGGTGGTGAAAAGATAATCCCTGCACAACGTGAAATAGCACTAATAATCTCACTACTTGAGTTATTTATTCAAGAGCAGATTGTTGACCAACATGAAGAATTATGCGAATAACTCTACTATAATAATCCGCTAAAATTTTGGGATAAGGATAAAAAATTTGGAAAAATTGCTTTCTTAAATCTCAACACTATTATCTGAGTCAAACAAATGGTGTATATGAATCAGGATATCCAAAAATATGATAAATAAATCAAAGGTCTTTTGGATAAAGGTTAATAAGGAATACTAAGAAACTTCACACTAGTCTCACCTACTTTCATAGTGAGAAATCATGCTGAAGAAAAAAGAAAAAAAGCTAGAATGATAATCAATCATAAAAAGTTTGATGAGAATATTATTTTGCTGGTCATTATGTTCCAAACAAAACAGCTCTTTTCAGTAAAATTCAAGAAGCTTCTTGGTTCCCAAAAATGTACTGTAAAAGCAGATACTGATAGATAAAAGTGGATAAAGAAATTGTTCCTTCAACCACTTTTAGTGTCATTCAAGGATATTATAAGTTGATAGTAATGTCATTTGGTATTGAAAATGCATTTCAAATATTTCAAAGAAGAATTGATAACATCTTCAAAGATATCAATCACTGTTGTCTAATTTGCCTTGATGGCAATCTTATCTTTTCAAAGACCATAACACAATGAAAATATGATGTTCTACCTGTCACCCAAAGATGCATTGATCATAGTATTATCCTTGGTAAAAACAAGTGCATTTATGTTGAATAATAAATAGAATTTTTAGGTCTTCTAATAAAAATTGAACAAATCATTCTACAAAAGCATACTTTAGAAAAAATAGAAAATTTTCATGAGAAGATTGAAGATAAGAAGCAATTAGAATGGTTTTTGGGGTGTCTTATCTATGCTTTATATGTCATTAAAAATTTAGCTGAATTGAGAAAACCATTACAACAGAAAATGTAAGCCGGACATGGACCCCTAGTGAATCAATGATTGTTCAAAACTTCAAAAAAATATGTAAAAATCCTTTTGTTCTTAACTTGCCTAATTAAGAAGATGATTTGATTCTCGAGGAAGATACCTGCGATGAGCACTTGAGCGCCATACTCAAAATCAAAGAAGGAGAAAAACTTTACAAGTGTTATAGTGGAAGTTTAATAAATAAAACATAATGCAACTATCTTACTATGAAAAGAAATCCTTACAGTCATAAGAGAAATTAAAATTCTTAATCTTTTTAGCTCTAAAATCATTTCTTATTTGAACTTATTATAAAGGGATACTGAGTTTTTGGGGAAAAAAAATTAAATATGTAAGCGCAAGTGTAACTCCTGTGTTGGTAATTATGGCTTAACCAGTTTTCTTTCTTTATTGAACATATATAAGGATCAAATAATTCTCTAACAGATAGTTTAACTCGTGTCAATAGTGACCATCAAAGCAGAACTCTTGCCCGAAAGGAAATCCAAAATGAAATCTCATTATTGTTAGAATGGGTCTCTCCTTCTAGAAGGATTCTCATGGGTATTTTGGAATTTCATACAAAAAGTACATCATGCTTTGGGTTGTTGTCTTCTACCTATCTAGTAGTACAAAGATTCAGTCTTTTATAATTACATATGAATTACTCAAGCTGTCCTTATGATGTCTAACCAAAAAATAAGTGTCTATGTTCCAAAAAAATGGTTCAACGATTGGTATCCAACCTGCATCAACTAATACAATTATTATTCCTATAATATTGAGGAACCATGGCGTACTATAATCTTCCTTTTGATAGATCTAGAGTTAGTAGTGTTAGATTCTCAACAAATTCAATCCTTCTAGATGATCCCATCATGAAAGTCCAGGAATATACGATGGTGGCTTACCTATTTTTAAATTCCCTGATGTAGAGTTGTTTTCAAATTTAACTAAGTTTCAAAAGTGTATGTTTAAAAGAGTCCATTGGATTTATGCATCTCCTACTGGTCTGACAAGAGCCCCTAAAAATAGAAGTCTGCATATTGAGGTATATTACACATTAATATGATTTCAAAAATCAAAGTGCCTAATTGACTTAAATGACCTAGGTGATCAATGACAAGAGCTAATTTGGTTTAACAATTAGTAATTCTAGTTTAGCAAGAGCCACGTGGTTTTACAATAAGTATCATCAAATGTGGGTATTAATTGGACCAGAAAAGATAATAATGCATTGTGGAAACACTACTTTTGTTTATCATAGTGAATTCAACAAGGATATGAAGGTGGAAGGAGCTACTTTAAAGTTTTTTTAATTATTTCTTTGATATTGGAGTTGAAAAATTCTTATCAACAAAAGAAAAGAGATATCTACATGATTATTTGAAAAATGCATCCAAAACATCTTGAATTGGATGAAGGTTTTGGTGATTTTCTAGATAATGATGAGCTAGAAGACATACTAGAGAAGAAGGTATGTACAATCTCAATATATATGACTAGTCTTGTCAGCATTTGGTACTTTCAAAATGTTGTTACAGTATTATGTATTATCTTGTCAGAAGGTCAAGTTAGAGTAATAATGCAGTATACTTCAGCCATGAGAGAGTATCATGTAACAGTATGTGTAGTATCATCACTATGACATCCTATGTATTGCATCTTTTTTATAAAAGGAAAATTTGAGCGTTGTGAAGAGTCACGATCATTTGAGTATACTCGAGCAAAATAGAAGTTGAATTTCTTCATTTCTCTCTAAGCAAGCATCTCTGATGATCTTACTTGTTTAAGTCCCTCTTCAACTCTCTTCATTATAATATTTTCAATTGTAAGCTTTGAGTAAAAGAATTTCCTAGTAGGGAATGCTATTCAATTGAACCTTATGCCTTAAGTATTATAATTTTTTGATTAAAGTTTCATTGTCCTTAAAAATATAAAAATAGGAATAGTGACTATGATCTGAGATAGGAAACAAAACTTATCTCTGTCATGTCTGATCTAAGGAAAGCATGGTTGAGATTAGCGATCTATGTAGACTCCAACCTAGACGAACGTCAGGATCCAACACCGACTAAGTTTAGGTAATGGTTGAAACTCTTTAATTAAGTTTTATTATTTTGCTTAGTATGGTGGGTCTACAGTCACAGAAAATATAATATTTATGATATAAGTAGTAAATTGTGATAATGAGTTCTAGTAAAGTTGCTATAAGAGATAAAAATCATAAAATAGAATTTCTTTCTTTAAAAAACCTAAAAAAAATAAAAGATTTTGCCCCATTTTGGGGCCAAGTTGTAATTTTAGTAAGCCTTGAGTTAAAAATAAAAATATTTGTCCTCTAAAAGATATTTAAGCCAAACAATTATACCCTAAAAAATTATTACCCAAACCTTAGTAGCTCTGAAAATGTTTATCCAAAGTTGCTGGATTGTTTAAATATTTAACCATATCTCAATGGAACCGAATGTAAATTTTTTAATTTTTGCTCACTCATTGAACTATTTTCATTTTTTTTTTTTGGGTTTAAGGTAAGGTGCCTATCAATAATAAGGTGAAAGAAAGTAATAAGTGACTCTTGAGTTCAAGTAATGGTGGTGTCATAAGTCATAGAGGCTCACAGTAGCTTTATTGTCAAACTTGATGTATAGCTATGATGTAAGTTATGTAAACTCTAGGTACTGATTCAATCAAGTGACATGTGTGGATTATCGAACTAAAGAGTAAGTTTGGATGTTTGATTTTTGTTTAGCCTTGTCCTTTCTTTAGTTAGGATCACGGTAGTGTTGCGAGCCTTTATCTGCTACGCTAGTCACTAAATAATTAGTTAGTCAAGACTAAACGGGTGGTTATGTGATTTGGGGTGTGTAACAGTTGTAGAAAAATAGTGTGGATTTAGGGTTGCTGTGAACCATACAAAATGAGTGTAAATTAAAGTCTTTAGTTGGATTGTGAAAATGGGGCTCTATACACATTATATAGATAGTTAAATATACTTTGATTTATTTATTACACATTTGTGATTAGCTATAGACGGCATATTGGAATATTTGTCAGTATCTCCATTCCTTTCTTGTACAACCTTAGAGACTCATGTATTAATTCACATAGGATAATATTTTTTGTCTAGCACTATTGAAATCCATCCTTGTAACTTATACTTTAATCTATCAACACTCATGTCTATGACCAAGTACATAGGGAAACTCATAACATCATTGAACACAGTTTCGAGATATTATAGATATCTGTATGATCGATTATGTCCGATTCGATATAAACAATGTATCGTTTATAGTATCACAGGAGATGTTCTATATGAAATAAGTGAAGCATATATGTTTGTATGTTAGTGAATACATCAAGTTGTTGTACAGGGAGACAAAAGCTAATTAATTGATGTATTTGTAATTTACGAATGGACATGGGTTCGTTTATGTTGGAGAATAATGAATGTCCTTACATGTGTTCTTTGCAAGTGTCAATGTTAGTAGATTAACTAGAGAATTTTGTTGTCTTTAAGAAGAACGCTTCTATGCTTGGAAGTCTTAAAGGCGTGATTTTTGTTCACTGAAGAAAGTTTTGCAAATGATAGACCCCTAACGAGAGTTGGTAAATGTGTTCATGTCTTTGAATTTTCTTAAAACCAAATGAAGACCTTGGGGGTTCAAGAAGATTGTGTGGTACTACTATGCTTGAGATGGTTACTTACAAACAAGGTTGGTATAATTAAATCTTATTCAAAGTTCTTGTTTTTTTTTTTTTTTTGGGGGGGGGGGGGATTACGTTCTAATATATGTAAATAATAAGAGTATAGGACCAAATTTTGCGAAAAATTAATTGTGAACTTGAGGAGGTTATGATATTATTGTTTCGAGGAAAAGAAAGTGTAAGCAATATAAAGAAGAAGAAGAAGAAGAGGAGGAGGATGAGGAGGAGGAGGAGGATGATTAGCTTAAAAGTTAATGAACTAGGGTGTCTTGAGGGGATATACTAATTGATGCTTAGTGGAGGTGATGGAGCCAAAAGAAGGAAGGGGTTCCAAGAGGATTAAAAAAGGAAAGCTAAAAAAAAAAGATAAATATATATTTATTGATGACAATTGTGTGCTAGAATGACTGGGAAAATAGAAGCGTAATTTAAGCAGATACATAAACACTATTTCCACTAGTACCAAGTCAACGACAACGACAAAACAATTGGGATTATGTGTATTGTGATTTTAAATTCAACGGAGAAATGGTGTTTTATAGGTATGACTTGTGTTATTAAATGACATTTAAGGAAGTATTAGCACAAGTTTAATAATTTCCAAAGTTTAGTTAGGGATGTAGATCTTGAATCATAATTCAATACTAGTGTTATACCCTTACAATGCAAAGATGTTAGTTAATTTTTGTTTTAGTAATATTAGTATAAATAATTAATAAAAATATTTTTTTAAAAAGTGAATTAATAATTTTATAATAGCATAATTATTGTTTGCTTTACGTTCTCCTTTAAAATCACTCTAAATTACTTTTGTTTTCATATGATAATGATTTGTCATTTACCATTTTTTATGATTATCAAACACATTATAGCGTAATTAATTTGTGATGGATATTTTTTAGGAGTTAAATGGAATATATTTTAATTTAACTTAATTTCATAAAAAATATATTACAATCTTATAGATTACTCTACGTAAGATATCCGAAAATCAACCCTAGATGAATATTCATATAGCCAAACAATCTAAAACAATCTTTGTACATGTTGTCTTATATATCATTCATAAATTGCCCTATACAATTAAATTGTTACATGGAAATATGCTATGACTCATTTACAATGACCTCAAGATCTAGACTTTAAAAAATAATAAGTAGTAACAATTAAAATTTAGGTAAAATTTGATTCTTTTATCTAATTGTATTCTTTTAATATTGAAAAATAAAATGAATCAATTTGAAATAAAAAAATTAAACATTGCATACCAAGTTAATCATATGAGGACTTACTAAAAAAATAAAATAAGTTAGGAGTGTAAAACCATGCAATAAATAATTAAGTTGATAACATATAATAAATTCTAATTAATAGCATTGATGTTGATTAATATGCCTCAACTAATATGCACCAATTGCAAGTTGCCAAGTCATTATTTTGTGCCATGTAGGATGCCACATATCATTCATACATTATTTGTATCCAACTTTTAATATATATATATGATAGCTTATAACAGAAGACAAGTTTAATACTAACAAATCAATGTATTATATGCACCTATTTGGAGTTGCCGATCAACTTGTAGCAGATTGGCACCTGTTGCCTTGCTCCACCCACCCCAACCAGGTTCGAATGTGGGGGGCTTTTCCTTTGCCAATTATTTGGGAGAGGGAGAGGGCTGTCGGTTGGGCCTTGGGCCTGCCGGCCTGACAGTTTGTTCCCCTTCCCTTGAACTTGTTGGTTTATTGGATCTTCCTTGAGATAGCGGCCCAACATGTGGTCCCCTCTTACAAAAACAAAATGTATTTATTTAGAGTTGTGACACATGGAATGAGACATCATCTTTCCTAGCAAAAAAGAAAAGGAAAAGGGGATACTATTGCGATGGAGTCTTGGTTGTTGTGATGTTAATTATGTAACAAGTATGGCATGCATAATCTCTTCTTAAAAGATAAAAAGGTTAGATATCTTATTCAGATAGATCGAATCTATACGACGTCAATCACATATATGTTCATATCACTATAAACGAGCTTATAACCATATTTAACTAACCTATAGATCTTATTCATAGAAACCATTACGAAATAATCGTTTAGGCCTTCTTCGAACCCCAGTAATTTCCTTAACCATGATTGGAAGTTCCCTTTTACTTCATTGTAAGTTCGTTTTGCAATGGAATCATTTAACTTGAAAATTTCTTCCCCTGACTTCCAACAATTGTCCTTGTGACATCTACTCCTTACTAACATCTTTTTCAAAATTTGAATTGCACCTTCCATCATAAATGTCCTAATCCTATTTGTTGAACTTTGTTACTTCCTTTGAATTAACAAGTGTAACTTGTTGTATCTCACTTTCCAATGATCAAGCTTTGCCATCCAGATCTCTATGTTGAAATTGTCGTACTTCTAATCTTTGAGGGGAGAGTAACTTAATTTAAAGACCATTAATAATACTGTTATAATGATTCCGTCACCTAGAGGTGAACACACTTTTTAAGAAAAAAGGGAGAATGGACCGAATTTATACATAAGTTAAGTTACTCTTTATTTATTATGCTTCCAACCCCTTTTCACAGGTTTTTCCTTCGGTTCTGATCACATAACTTGACCACCCTGGTTGGTTTGTTTAGTGAAATATTTGTTTGTGAGATTATTTTGCTTCATTTATGCATCCCCCACCTCTACGTCTTGCAATCTTTGTAACTCTGTTCAATAGCTTCTATTATTGGTTAAGGTGAACATGTTCTTTTGGTCATTTCATGCCTAATGCCACATATCTCTCTTCGCGAACCTTACTAATGACTGGAAGCTAATATGGCTTTTGCTTATCGTATGGTCGTAGTCCCAAAAGCAAATTTCTCCTTATGTTTTGGAAGTGTACTGGCATAAGAATTCTTGTTCCACCTATTTTATTGGTAATGGTATTCTGACTGCATTATCTATATTCACTTGCAATTTTCCTCTATTTATATGGATACTTATAGTCATCCATTTTGTAATCTTATGTTGTGTGAATTCCTCGCAAAACCATAATTTGCTATTAAGGACCCATCATCTCACGGGTTCAGCTGTAAAGGAGGACGAATTTTACCTGCAAGGTCAGGGGTTCGAATCCTCCCACCGTCGCAGCGCTTAGGGAGGCATCCCGTTGAGGAAGCTCTCAGCTGAAGCCCTGCCCTTAGCTTGGGGTGAGCCCGACCCCCTGCCTAAAATTTTCCACACCCAAAAAAAAAAAAAAAATTTGCTATTAAGGATATTTTTGCTGTAGTGTAATGCACAATTGCTCCCATTCTTTCATATTTCAGAAATAGTATTGCTCAACCTACAAGTCATTCAATTAGCAACTGCTTTTGCACAGACAACACCCAAATGGTTTTCCTTTGTTGTTCCTTACTTCCCCAAGTTAGTGTGTGTTGCATTACTTTTTGTAGTTTATATGTTTTAGAATTTTTTCACCAAAATTCTTTCGCTACTTAAATTCACTCCATCTTGTGATAGTACCCATCCTTGCTAGTGGACAATTCCTATAAATTCAATGCTTAATTAAAATCTGGCCCTGAGGAGGATAAATTAAATTGCTTGCTTCCTTATTTGCTGAACCCTCAATTTAATGACATTTATTCTCTTTCTTAGGACTAATACTTGAAGATTTATACTCGCTTCTTGTTTCCTTTCTTATGTAAATTGATTATAACTAGAGTGTTTAATTAATACTCAATCTATGTCGCTACCAAACTTTTTGCTTAGTATTCACCTTATTCTCGACCACTTAACAGTGCACTACTTGAAATTTCACCTAGCTAGCTCATCTGGTCACTACTCATCATGCCTATATATACCTTGTCAGTTTGATTGCTTGCAAGCTCCGCATCTTACTTCATTCCGCCCAGACAAATAATGCCTATTAAAAAACTCTTTGCTAAAATCATTGAATTAGTGTCTACATGAGCCAACGTTGGTATTGCACCATAGCCCTTCGTAATCCATATGATATTGAAAACCATAAGTGCACTTTGTTGTATGCTGTGTAATGGTTATGCTAACTTAATGATATGATGCTCTAAGAAGATAGCTAGCTAGAAGGACAATTTAGAGTTACCAAATATATCACTACCAAATGGCTCTAAAACTAACCATTCAAATGTTATTCACTCTCATATTTGGAAGTTGAAGACCTTTAGTTTATTCTTATGGCTCTTCATTATAAAACATTGACAATAAGAATGATACAAGCATGTACATTATTGAGTTTAAAGAATCCATTGTTATTGGAGCTAAATATAGGCTATGTTTGATTGTGGTCTCATGCATTATAAAGGATATATAGAGGAACTAAATGCAAAGGCTAGCATAAGGAATAGAATTATTAGTTATGGACATTACTTGATATGTATAAAGTCAAGTGTGAACATTTAAGATATAAGATAAAATGGTTCACTTGAAACAAAATAAAAGTCGACAACCCGGCCCTTTAAGCGTATTTTAAGTACTCAATTCACCCCACACATTTTGTTGTCTTGTATAGGTTTTGTTATCCTAAACTTCAGCGATAAAGATGAATGGATAATAACAAAGTATGAGGTATGAAAAATCTTCAGTAATATGATGATATTGGGCTCGGTAATTTGGCAAATTCTTGGACTCATGTGTAGGTGAAGTCTTGGAATCATATCTATTCCTTAAATTTTAAATTAATACAACACAAGGACCTAAGCTTGATGTCATAATAAACTTCTCTAGTCGCATCTATTTAAGACTTTTTGTCACTATACCTAAAATGTAATAGCTACATAATTCACCATGACTCCATCGATATAGGAGAGTGCGTACTAGACTAATAATGTGCGATAACATCAAATGATATATAAGTCGTCAGAAGCACTAGGTGTAAAGGGAAATACTAGAATCGCTGGCTCTTGACAAGATCATGTGATGAATTAGACATAGAAAATCAAACTGATCATATATAATGAAACTCGAACGACATCTGGGCGTACATAAAACAAAAAAGTTAATACATTCTTTCACTGCAAGTAAATTTTCTTCATTTTATGTATCGAGGACAAAGCTTATATAAAGGAGAGAAGATTGTATCAAATCTAATTAATATTAATAGTCAACTAAAATAATGACTAAGTTAACCAAATCGAGTGCGCGTACTTCAAATTCAACATTTATAAGTGTTTGTTTTGTAGGGCTCAAATGATGTTGGAGGCCTTTGGCCAAAGATACCATATCTATGTATGTTTTAGATATCTAAATTTCCTAAATTAACTCATATTAAAAATTGAATGCCAAAAAGCGAATAGCAACAAGAAATTTGTCCTTCTGAAAAGTTGCAATGAGATACCTAAACATATGTACACCCAATACATGCGAATGCACAGTAGGAGCAGTTATTATAATAATAATAATAATAATAATAATAATAATAATAATAATAATAATAATAATAATAATAGTAATCATCATTATCATCATCATCATCATCATCATCATCATAAATAAATAGATAAATAACTAAATAAAGTTAATAAATGATGTAAATCATAATAAACTTAAAACAAATAAGTAAGAAATAAATGTTATAGAATAGAATAAATAAGACGTGGTAGACCTTGACAAAAATAAGAAAATAGACCTTCAATATAACACCATTGATATTAAGGAAAAAAAAGAGAGAGAGTTATTTAGACTTGAGTTACGAAAGACATTAAAAAACACATAAAGGAAGAAAATAAAACAAAATAAACAAATAATAATATTACCAACATATGTGAAGAGGAGAGATAAAATTACAGCTTAATTAAGAACGAAGGCCCTTCCTTTCCATCTCTCTCTAGAACCATGTCCTACTCAACAAACCCTACCCCCTGGTTTCTCTCTCTCTTCCTCCACAAGCATTTGGGCATTGGACCACCACACCATCCGGAGCTGTGCCTGTGCTGCTGCTGATTTTCTTCTCCGTTCTTTGTATCTGTGAGGTAAAAACTCAATCCCAAACCCATTTTTTTGCAATCCAAAATCATGCTTCTTGTTTATGAAAACTGACATGTTAAAACGTCAACAATGAATTTGAAGTAAGTTTAGATATTGATGATGAGGATTTTGAGTACTTTGTGGGATTTGTTTTGAAAATTAGAACAAGGTTGTGGGATGTCAAGAATGTGTTGATTTAAGTAAGGATGGTTTGCATAGGTGGAAGTAATGAATTTTGTAGTTGAGTAACATGAGGAATTTGCAAGGAAACTTGAGTATTTGAATTGGAGATAGGGAGCTAGAGGCTAGCATGAAGAAGGGGGTTAAATTTTAGGTTCAATGTGTGGATTTGTGAATACTAAGCTCAATCATTGTGAGAACATGGTCGAGTAGTAAGGAAAATCTCTAATTTATGAATGATATGTAAACAAAATATAAATATTGTGAAGGGTGGTTATGGAGAGTTGAGCTTCGGGTAAGTGTGCATTATGGAATAAAGAATTGAAACAAAAATGAAAATATGGATTGATTTAAATGCAAAATGGCATTAATTAGTACATCTAGAATTCATAGTTTTTAGTAGTTGAGTAGCCTTATGAGTTAGCTTTGCAATGCCTCTAGAATTGATTGATTTAGGTTAACTTCTGAGCAGATTACTAAAACTGTGCACATTGTATGACAAACTATACACGGTTCTGTGTACGTCTGATTTTGGTGCCTTGTTGTGAATTTCACTCTGAATGAAAGTCCTCGACGACTTCATATGTTTTCACTATGGGAATTTTAGGTCTCAATCCAAGGTCGGAAGAGAAAGATATGAATTTTCTAACTTTACCATGAAATCTATTCAAAATACTCAAGATCTTGTTATAGGGTTGTAAAAAATTTTGCAAAGGTTGTGGAACTAATTTGTGATTAATAAACAAATAAGTAGAAAATAAAAGATCATGTTGATTACTAATTTGGGTATGTTAGGGGTTTATTTGAATTCCATATAATTTATGCCCTGATATCTAGTTAGTTATCATCAAAATAGATGGACAAAGAATATGAGAATCCTTGTTAAAGAGAAAAGAATATACATGTGCACCAAAACATCGATATCTAGTTTATTAGAAAATTGTGGAGCACACAAACAATAAGTCTCAACCTTATTAGCGATTGTATAATATTTGGGGTCAATATGAGAATCGTTGAGCCACCATAACTAAAGAGCAAAGCACTTCCTAAGGAGCATTAGATTATGAGAATTAATCTATGAATGAAACACATAAGCCTTGCATAAACATACATAAGGCTCATAACCGAGAATCTAATCAAGTTATTGACCATAGAAGTTCTCATTTAGCAGAAGGAAAGGCTTCTCCAACAGTGACTGACCCACTATATGTCATTAGATATTAGTAAAGGAGATCAAAGTTAAGATACGTAATGGCCTATAACTCTATAAAACTCGTAAATTTTAGATGAAAATATTTATCTACTTACTTTAATATGGCAACATTTTATACCGTGTTTTTCCATACACTAATATGAGCTCGCCTAATTCACCACGAATGTGCTCATGCATATGTATATCATATTAATTTTTCTATGATCATAATTAAACATGACCAGTGTCAACTGGCTTCAGCCGACTGGGCTTCCTAATTGGTTTGAGTATAGGCATATAAAACGAAAAATCTAAAGTTCCGATGATCGTAATTACCAACATAAATGGCCCATCTAGATGATGACGATGATGATAATAACAATACTGAAAATGACAATAATAGTACGACAACGTTTAATTATTCATTATCTCTCTCCCTTATTTTGAAATCAAATGAATCGAACTGCATACGCTCACCAATGATCTTTAAATTTATTTATTTTCTTTTTACAATATAGGGATAAATGCAGTGAGTTTGAGCTCATTCTTCAAACTATTTTCAATTTTTTTTTTTGGGGGGTTCTAAATAAGGTTCCTATTAATAATAAAATGATGGGAAGCAAGAAATGACGATTGGTTCAATTGATGCTAGCATCATGGGTCAGAGAGGCTCACAGTGGCAACATGTTGTTGTTTAAATATTTGGTTTTATGATAATAATAACAACAACAACAACAATAATAATACTAATAAAAGGGTTATAAGTTACTTGATGTATAGTTCAAATATAAATTATTAAAGTCTAGGTAGTCTACTTTAGGGATTCAGCCAAGTGACATATGTGGACGATGGAACTAGAGAGTAAGATTGGATGTTTGATTCTTGTTCAACATCGTCCTCTCTTTAGACAAAGGTAGCACCTTAAATTCTTATTATTCCATTGTGCTCATCACTAAGTAGTTAGTGAGTCAGGACTAAACTTGGTTATACAATTTGGGGTGTTACAAATTCAATCTCTAAAACATGACAGAACTAACTAGTCCTGTATGGTCAAATTATGCCAACCGAATCATCTTTAAGAGCAACATTCAGTCTTGATTTATTTAGTCTTGATTTATTTTCATATTAGAATATCATAGAGTGTTAAATAACATCTTAATCGAAAACATTGGCCTTATATGACATTTTAAGTGGTGAACCAACTAAATTCCCAAAATTGGGTTGAATTGGATCATCGCATCAAGATGCTTTGATCTACACGAATCACTTATAACACATTTAATCCAAAAAATAGATTTTATAAACCAAAATGGCACAACCTCACATTTTGTAGGCCTAATCTTGGATCCAAAATAGAACACTTTAATTCAGTGAAATAAGCTAAGCAAAATCTAAGTGTGGGAGTTTAGACAAAAGTTAAGCGTGATTTTAATCTATCACTTAACCTTGGTAAATGACCTAGAACTAATGTAATAACAATGATTGATGTACTTAAGATTATAACTCTTCAATCAAAGCAACAGATTATCTAGCTTAATCTTGAGATAGAATGATCAAAAAGAAAGCAAGCAGGTGACGAAAAACGTTGTATGAGCTCTTTGTTCGGCTATTTGCTACTGCCATGTATAACCCTTGATTCCATGCATGATTTTATATAGTGTTAAGAGGATTTAAATTAGTTATCGACATTCTATGTGCAGTTCTCTGCAATGTTGATTTGACAAGTACTTCGTTTACGTGTGAGTTGAATGCATTGCTTATGTGCTTTAGTAGCGTTATCAATGATTGTTCATAGGCTTAACAAGAATGGAAAAGGTACCATGAGGCCTACACTCAGTTTTGACTATTGTTGATTGTTACCTTGTGAGTTCTAGTTCTTGATCATTTTATCATATTTGTCAATTCATTGTTAATTTTCGCTCTTGTAAACTGATGGTATGTTTTTAAATTGGTGTTTACTCTGAATTCCATTTCATTTTGTACACTATAGCTTGCTTGTCATACTTTTCCAATTTCATCATGATTCATTAGCATGAACTCTTGCTAATTTTTGGAGTGAATTTAACAGATATCAGGTCGGGTTCTCATATGTTGGCGCTGAATTTGGGCTAGACGTTAGGTCATTATCCTTAATGACACATAATTATTTATATTTGCTCTTTTCTTTCAAGATTTTATTTCTTCAATTGCATATTTGATAGAATCTATGGGTAAATATTGCTAGAACAAGACATCATTGTTTGCATGTTTGGTGGATGTTTTATCTGAATTTTAGAAAGCTAATTGCATTTATTGTAATGTGTAGATCCCTCTTCCCCCCCAAAAAAGAAATAAGTAAAGAATTTGATAATAATATTAACAAACATAAGTTTCTTAACAGTTAAAACTAAAGAAAATTAATCAGCCTACGATAATCATCTTCGAAAATTGGCAAACAAGATTTAACCTAAAGTTTTAAAGCATTAGGGGGCTGCGTGCATCGTGCTCAATCCAACAACCAGTAAAATACAAGGGTCATAATAGAAAACCTTTTCTTTATTTATTTATTTTTTTTGGTTAACGAAGAAGCTCATAATGAAATAATTGTTTTCATCATACAAAATTAGAAAGCATATGTTTTCTTATTATTTTTAAATGTAATGTTTTTATAAAAATATAAACTTTCCTTTTTCAACTAGAAGGGTCGTGATTTAAAAATAACTTTTAGCTACTATCAAAAAGTTATATGCTCACATTTATAGATAATGAGCATTTTATGTTTTATTGGTGAGCATTTAACTTTGATACTATTAGTCTAGGTTATAATTAAGACAAGATCGTACTTATTATTTTATGATATTGATTATATTTTGGTGAGCATAACTATGTAAGTTTAAAATAATGCCTTAATTTGATTATGTTTCATTGTTTTTAGATGATGATAATATCGTTTAGTATATAGTATATAAAGTTGGAATGTAAAATTGGACTAATTATGAAAGTATAAAATCCTATTAGGGATCACCATTTTTTTGGGGTTAAATTTGATGAGATGACTTAGATTGGAACTGAGGATTAGATTTTTTAAATAAAAAAATCAATGATTACAATAGTTATTAAAGATACATAAGTGGCTAATTGATTAGAATAAAGTGATTGGAGGTTGTCAATGAGAACTTTGGAGGTTGAGTCATAAAAATGTAAAATTTAAATTTAGCTACACATATTTAATTAGATGGAGATGTTATTTTCTTCATGTTATGTCTAATCTTAGGACACTACTTTTTGCCCGAAATTTTAATACTAATTTCCCCACAGACATAATCTATCCATATACAAAATTGAGTCAAATTATATACTTTGAACAAGTGCCATGATGTAACTGGTTGATCAATTACACCATATGAAGGTTTTTTTAAAGGTCTGGGTATGTCTTCATAAAACTCTCTAAATGTAATTTACTTATTTTAATTTTGTACCAACTTCTTTGTATACCTTTTGTTTAGTTGGTTTATTTATTTATCATTTTTACTGTTGTTACCCCCCTATATGTGTATTCTTTTTTCAAATTTCTAGTGGGTCCATAACATCTTGTTGTGTTATACGCATTATATTTGCAATATATCTTTTATATCTCTTCTCAAAAATTTTAAAATTATTAGAATTATGTAAAAAGTATTACTAAAATACAATGTAAGTCATTCCACTTATCTGCTATAGATGTGAAACGCACTAGTATTATGCTATTATTAACTATTTTTGAATATGTAAAACAATATTTTATATATAGAGGATATAACCTTTTTAAATATGAATTGTGTAAAAAATTATTAGAATTATTAAAATTTTGTTAAAAAAATTTATTATTAACCTTTTTAATTTACTAACAGTGCTAACTGGTTCCAAGACTTAAGTGTCATTGTATATCTCCTATTTTACTTTTTGGTTTCTAGTTTACCCCTCTTTTCCTATTATTTCTTCTCCAACTCAAATCAATGTTACTATTCATCCACTAAAAACTAAACAAGCAATCATGACACTATTTTGCATCTTCACCTCTAAGCGCTAAAGTTGCTAAGAAAATGAACCTTGAACTCTACCTCCCACTCCTCACCTCCTTCTCCATTCACCATTTTTAGCCAATTCCCAGCCCATGGAAACCTTATCATCTTTTAAGGCTTCCATATCATTGAGGACTTTCAAAACTCCCCTTCTTCACGGTGTTTGTCCACTAACTGTTGCACTTGAGCTGAGATTGCATATTCAATTATTGATCTCAGCATTTTCTTTATTTCCTTAAATGTATCCAACCTCAACCTCGATGACACCATCTCTCCCAACCTTGGCATGCTAGAAACTCTCCAAGTCTTATCCTTCTCCAACAATTGGTTCTTTGAAGTGATCACATCTCTCTCTCTCTCTCTCTCTCTCTCTCTCTCTCTCTCTCTCTCTCTCTATGTGTGTGTCTCTCTCTCTCTCTCTCTCTCTCTCTCTCTCTCACTCTCCTACCTAAGGTCCAAGTCTTAGACCATTCTAACAGCCATGTTACAGGTAAAATTACCAAATTCAATTTCCTAAACTTTACTTATAACTCCTTCTTTGAAAATCTACCTCTATGGCTAGCTGACTAGGAGAGGGATAATGTTGTATTCTATTAAAAAATGTTCACAACTATTTACTCGGCTCCATCATGGTATTACTAATAGTAGTGAAATCCTATTGCATGATCAATTCTTGCATGATCATTACCCCCTGATTGAAAAGCCTGGACACCGAGGAGACTAAGCAAACCTAGAGGCTTAGGACATTGAGAGTGACACCAAGGAGGAAGATAGTGTGACACTGGGGCTAACTCTACTAGCTTTTGATGAGGAAGGAGTTAATATTTCAACTTAGTTAGAGTTGAGGATAGGGTTTTCAATGGTTTGGCTACTGACAGGAGGATTACTCTTTGGATTTTTATTAAATATAGCTTTAGGATTGGTTTATTTACTAGATTATGAAAACATGCATGAGGAGGAAAATTTACTTACTAGGAACTAGACCAAAAAAACTATTAGTTACTTGTGAAATTTTTAGAGAAGAATTTGCAAGTTTGGGTAGGAGAGTTTTGTGTGGATCTTGCTAACTTTGTTGATGCAGAGAAAAATTTTGATTGTTGTTTAAATGAATTGCTTATCTTTTTTTCTTTAAAAAAAAGGTCCATCATTTTTCTAAGGTGTCATTTTGAGAAACTATTATGTTTGATTTTGATAAAAACACATTCTTATTTTATGTTGATCCCCTGTTAGAAACTAGGTATATGAAAAAAGGAATACATGTCGTTGAAGAATGAAAAAAAATTACGTTCATAAGTAATGTTCCACATTTGCTCATAATACAAATCAACCATTAGTTTATTATGCAGTTATAATTACTTAATTTGTGCCAACTTTTTTTAAATAAGATTAAATAGTAAATGGTGAATGTTAGCCACATTGTCTTACAACAGTACAATCGAATTTGTGCTAACTTGACATCTACACATCTGTAAGAAAAATGATAGGAATATTTGACGACTTTATTAGTTCTATAGTAAGTCATTTTCTGAAGCAAATTGTGCTATGCTATCTTTATTCCTTTTTTCTAATCAGATAAAGAGAGCTTCAAGAGCCATTTATTATCTAGCCATAAGAGAAGTATACATGTCATCTAGGGCCAAGTTTAAGGTATACTCGAGCATCTCTTCTAACCAAATCTTGTCAATAGAATCATAAGATTGAAGGTGAGCAATTACTGAACAACCCTATTCCCTTCTCATAAAATATGGTTCCAAGAAATAAAACTAAATTTTTAGGCAAAAACTAAAATTTCATCAATAACCATCTCGAGAGAGCTCTTAAGGCTCTTGCTTTGCTTGAGCTTGAGGAGTAGGGGTAAACAATCTTCTTCAATTATAAGGCTAAGGAAGCCAACATCCAATGCAATTTGTACAGTAGAAAGAAAAACATTAGCCTCTTCTTGCTTAAGAGAAGAGAGCTCGCCCCTAGTTTAATGCCAACATCCACCACATCTCCTTCATAATGACGAATAACAAAACCCATTCACGACGAAGATCGATTGCATCGAAGTTCATTTTCCAAAAACTTGGGTTGGGCAGCTTCTAAGGAGAGCTACAAGGTGAGGGATTTAAGCCAGTGGTTTTAGGGAAAAAGTTTTAATATTTATAAACTCCAAGTACAAGGTGTATCGTTGAGTATTTGGGAGTGTCGTCTACAGGGAGTTATATTTCCAACTACCAGAACTAATTAAAGCATCTAGACTTAGGCAAAATCGAAGGGGATAGAAAATAGAACTAAACTACTAAAGCGAAAATAAAAGGACTATGATTAGACCTAAGATAAACCAAGTAATGAAGTCAAGCCCAAACCTTCCCTAGCTATGCTAGCGTTCAGAATTGATCGGTTACATCGTTGAGGCCACCTAAGCCCTTTCTCAAGGGTCATTAGGCTAATCTAGTTGTTCTAACCACCTATTTTTATGGGATTAATTTAACTAAACTATTAGGTTGACAATCCTTGACCTAGGTAGCGACGAGACTATTTTTATATCCCAATCCCAGCTATTCTCTCTACCCACACTAGACAATCGACCTCACCTGTTGACATAAGTCAATTGCCCCAAATTTCATCGAATACTTGGCGAGCGTAAAAGAAAGCTTTAGATTCTAGGCATAAACAAGGTAGGGTTGGGACCTCAACAAGGTTAATTAGCTATCAAGGGCTAGCCACAATCCAAACCAACCAAAATTAACAACTATCATCAACAAAATACAAAAATCCAAACTAAACCTAAACTAGCAAAGAAGAAGGCAAACATGAACAAGAGGGGGAAAGAAACTAATATAATCTAATCAATCTAACTAAACATGGATTAACAATGAAAACTAAACATCTCAGCGAAACAAATCCAATGTAAAAATTAAACTAGCAAAACCTAAACAAGAACAACATATGAATGAGAGATAGAAGATAACTTATGTTTGATTAATGAAATGAACTTGAAGTCCAAAGTTTCGAATCCAAAATACAATCTACAACATCCTAATCTAATCCTCCTATTGAGGTTTTTATTGGCTAAAACCTAAACTAAAACTAGCCCAAAATTGTCAGTGAGAACCCCGAGCGACCCCTCCAAATAAAACGCCCGACGGGGCATTAAATAGGAAATTGCACGACCGAGCAAACGGGGGGGGGGACGACCGTGCTATGTGGCACGGCCCCACCGTTCCACATTTCTGGCACGGTGGTTCGGGCCCTCTATCGTCCCTTCTTGCCTGCTTTTACTCTTTTTTGTCCGTTTGAGCTCCTTTTCACGACGTTTGCTCGATTTGAAGTTTATTATCTGCAAAAGCAAATAAAACAAGTAAAAACTCTAAAGATTATATTATTATATGAGCTAAAATTAGGTAGAAGGGACACGTAAAATACGATAAATTATCGCCTAATAAGTGGACACCATAAGCATCCTTAAGGCATGGACGATGATTAGGCAGAGAAGATGGAGGCACTAGGAGACTTATGGGGCTTAGCAAAAACAATATTGTTATGTACATTCTGCTATCCTAGAAACAAACTGACATCGTCAAAGTTTAGCTATTGAAAGGCGTTATGAAAGAAGAGGCACATGCACTCACTTTCTAGGTTCTGCAAATGCTCATTGAATTCACTTTGCTCCTACATAGTAGCGGCTTGGGGCACTTAAATATGCAATTAATGGTAGACTCTACATCAGCTCCACAAATTGAATAGTTAAGCACTATGGAGTTAAGTCTTTGGCCTAGGTTTTCATTATAAGGAATGGCATTATTGCATAATCTCTAACTAAAAACCTTGTATGTGGAGGGGCCTTCATTTTTTATAATTTTTTTTTTTAGAGATAAGACTCATTAGGCCTACTAGTTGAAGCCATCTCCAAATGTTCGTGGGTGAGACAGAAGTGGAAACTTAGTTTAACCATATATTCTCCATATTTTGTGAAGTGTTAGGACCTTATATCATATGCCAATATTGACCAAATAGGAGGCTTAAATTAAGTTAGCATCACAGTCAAGGAAGTGTTATCGCATAAGAGATTTACATAACTCCCAAAGTCCTTGTTAATGAGGTTACTCACTTTGCTCAAATAACATTTAGGCACCTTTGGAGAAATAGTTCTGAAGGAGTTTTCACACAGTACCATCTATCTAGCCAAATATCTAATAAGCATCTATCCCTATAATTGAATGAGAGCCTTTGTTCATAACATATCTTGCTTCCCATAAGCTACGTTGAGTATAACTTGGTTGGTGATTAAGATTAGTGAAAAAGATGTTGCCCTATAGGTAATATCTTGCTTAAAATAGCTAAGCAAGAAAGGTGAAAGGGTTGTGGAGGAGTAGCTTATTTTGCCTGACAATGAGGGCCACATTATAGGCCTTAAGATCATGAAAGCCATACCCTTTTTATTTTTTGAAAGGCTTGAATGCTCTCTGCTAATTTATTGAATTTTTTAGCTCCTCTTTTTAGAACTCCACAAAAATTTAAGGATAACATTATTGAATCTCATCACAAAGAATGCTTCGCAACTTGAAATAGCCCATAGCATAAGTAGGAATTGCTTGAGTAATGGTTTAATAAGGACTTCTCTGCTCGCCTAAGATAGGAGTTTCTCATCCGAATTCCAAACCACGAAGCCTTTTGATGACCATATCTTTGATGCAAACAAGAGCTGTCCTCCTAGACCTACCAATATAAGTATATAAGCCTAATGTCACAAATCGCTCTAGCATACCTTGGATTTCTCTGCAGTTCTCTGCAATAGGTTCTAAAGTGTTTCATAGTGTTCCATAAGGTCCTAGACTTTTATATAATCTTAAATATTTGTGTAGAGTATTCTTAATGCACAATATTAGCCATTAGATCGAATAGAGCTTCACTGCCCATTAAGAAGGTAGATGTGTATATATACCCCCAAGGGGGCTCATTTGTACACCAAGCATCCCACAACATTCTAAGTGCAGTACAATGCACTCTCCCAAACTACCTTGTGTCTACTTTCTCTCTAGGTTCTCTTTGAGTGTATGCATGCTTAGTTAGCTTTTTAAGTCCAAGTCAAGCAACACTTAAGACTTACCAGTAAACTAAGGAAGAGTTTAAAGTGACTTTTCTAGCACCTTACGGATTTGAGTTTATGTGAAATTATCAACCCGTGATAGTTGCTATCAGAGCTCGGTCTGGGAGACCATGGCTTCAAGCATGATCAATGCAGGAAACCCTCAACAAGGTGGCAAGAAGGGCAAAGATAAGAACAACGATGTGGTTGCTCTTATCGAAGAAAGGCTTGCAGAGATTAACATCACCGTGTCAGCCTTAACAGGCGGGGTGGACGACATGGACAAATGCATTGAAGAGCTCCAGTCCGAGGCAGACATGGAAGAGCTTCGTGGAGAGATGCAAGTGGTGGTGAACTCCGTAGTCGCCGACTTTAACATGGAGGTTTAAGCCCTTTGAGCATCATAGGCCGCCAACAATGGCAAACTCCATGCTTGTAAGGCTATAATCAAAGCTTATAAGGCAAAGGTTGAGGCTCTTGAAGCTCAAATCAAGGTGTGCATGGCGACATAGCCAGTGGTAGATCTGTCCAAGTATCAACCACTCTAAAAGGGAATGCACTGAGGCCTCCTACCTTTTATTGGGCTAAGAGTACAAGAGAGATCGATAACTTCCTCTAGGGACTTGAGGCATATTTTGAGGCATTAGGCATCGAGCATGATGCTCAAAAGGTGAGCAAAGTGGCCTTCACTCGTAAAGATATTGCTCTTATTTGGTGGAATCGCAGGTGTGACATAGTAAGAAGAGGATCCGATCCTATCAACACATGGGATGAGTTCAAGAAGGAACTCAAGAAATAGTTTAATCTCGAGGATGCTGAATATGAGACTAGGGCAAAGCTTCAATGCCTTCGGCATAAGATGGTCAAATTCGGGAGTATATTTCAAGGAGTTTTAAGAGCCACTTTTAAATATGCTGAGGATGGGAGAGCACAATGTACTCTACTATTTCCTGGATGGCCTTTAGGGATGGGCCAAGATGGAGCTGAAGAGCAAAGGGATGCAAGACCTCGCAATGACAATTGTCACCACTGAGTCACTCATCGAGTTTAAGAGGGAATTTTCTAAGAGACAAGGCTAGATGAGTCACGATGATAGTGGCAGTGACAGAGACCAAGACAAGTCTTCTAGGCAGGCTAAGCCAATAACATTCAATGATAAGGGGAAGGGTAAGAAGGATGAGACACTGAAGAAGATCTCATGCTTTCTTTCCAATGGTCCTGATTGGGTTTTTGAGTGCCAAAAGCGTGGTAAAATTGTCACTCTTATGATGGAAGAAGAGAGGTAAGAAGAGGAAAAGAAGATTGCCTCAATATTGCTCCTAAGTGCTACCCAAACTAATGTAGGGAAGCAACCTGGTGGCTGCATGTATGTAGAGATCATAGTTGGAGGTAAGAAACTTCAAGCCACGGTGGACACTGGAGCGGACACCTTGTATATGGTAAAGAGCTCGGATGAGATTAGTCTACCTTATAAAAAGGAGAAGGGCTACATGAAATGAGTTAATTCATAGAGCCTTCCAATTTATGGAGTTGCTCGAGATGCTGACATCTAAGTTGGATCATGGAGAAGTAAGGTCAATATAACTGTCACTCATCTCGATGATTGGAACTTCTCCTGAGGAATAGACTTTTCGATGGGGAAAAGGATTTCATAGTCCCCTATGCTAGTACCTTGTACATCATGGATAAGGGGAAAGCTCATGCGATACCTATAAGAGGGGAGGCTGAGAAGGAAAGGGTGCTAGCTGTACTTCAATTCACGGAGAGAGGGAGGTAGGTTACTTAGCCACCGTCAAGAGAGATGAGGAGCTTAAGGGTTTCATGCCACCGACATCGCTTAGGAAGCTACCCAAAGAAAGAGACGGTCTAGTAAGAAAAAGGGACATACATGTACAAAGGACCAACGTGCCAAGCAGTTGGACATGACATACCTCGGTCAGGTGACACGCTAAGCAAACTGAGCGGATGGGACATCTCATGGGAGCAAGGCAATCCAGGCATGTGAAATCCCAAAAGGAAACGAGGATGTTGCTCGATTGAGTAGGGGAGAATGCTGCGGATTTCTGTAGAATACCCTGGATTTCTCTAGAATAGGTTCTAGCATGTTCCGGGTTCTAGACTCGTATAGAATCTTAGATATTTGAATAAGGTATTCTAGATGCACAATATTAGTCGTTAGATCAAATAGATCTCCCCCGTCTACTGGATGTGCACATATACTCCTAAGGGGGCTCATTTATACACCAAGCGTTCTAAGTGCAATAAAAAGTATTCTCCCAAACTATCATGTGTCCACTTTCTCTCTAAGTTCTCTTTGAGTATTTGTGTGCTTACTTAGTTTCTCAAGTCTAAGTCAAGCAAAGGCTTACTAGCAAACTAAGGAAGGGTTTTGAGTGAGTTTGTTAATGCCACATAGGTTTGAGTTTGTGTGAAATTATCAACCCGTGACACTAAGTACTTGTCATGTGAGAGAACCTCTCTGATGCCAAGCAAAATGGTGATACTTCTTCTAAGAGATTCGAGGATCCTTTGTAGAAAGCAACAACTACTTTAGACTAATTCATTTGTTGACATGAGGCCACCTTATAAAGAATATGTAGGTGCTTGATAATGGTTGTTTAGTCCTCTTTTTTGTAGAAAATAATATAGTCATCAATGAACAAGAGATGTGAGATAGTAGGAGCAACCCTAGACAAATATGAACACCCACAAGAGACCCTGTGGTCATGACATTATGAAAAAGAGATGTTGTAACACACTAATTTTCCTATTTATTTATTTTAGCAATTAAATCCTAGATTTATCATGTAACGACATATGTAGGGGGTGTTACCGCCATGTTTTGCTTAGGAGAACACAAGGTAGAGGTAACCAAGATAACAACAAACCAAATTAATACAGAAAATTCAACAATTTTCATTAGGATTAAACGTAATTTAAAACAATTAACTCAAAGTTAATTATTCATATGAAACTCAAAGTTCAACGTATTACTCAACACATTTCCACCACTTACTTTTTGAGGTATGAACTACTTACCTTTTGGCTTCCCTCTCCCATTATAGGTACGTAATTAGTTGTCTCCCATGATTGCTGTGAATGAATTAATGTGTTTATTGAATCAAACATTCTGCCATCATGTTTCCCCCCTCTTCCCCAGTGTAGTACAGTAAACCGAAGCAAATATATTAAAGAATTTTGATTGTTGACATACTGTACTCACTAACCCCAAGGAAATAAACGACAAAAATTGGAAGAATACATATCAACCAATTGAGTTTTACTCACTAACCCGAAGGAAATAAATGACAAAAATTGAAAGCATACATATTAACTGATTTTATTAAGTTAACTCTGAAAATTATAATTAATCGTTTAAGTTTTAAGTAGACCCTAAATGAATGGAACAATTAAAAAATGAAACAATTCTCACCCTAATATCATGTAATTTGCCCAGCACATCTCCAAATTATAACGATACAAATATAACAGTTGATATAATATAATGGTTGATATAAACAATTCTCATCCTAATATCATGTAATTTGCCCAGCACATCTTCAAATTATAACAATACAAATATAATAGTTGATATAATATAATGGTTGATATAATTGCATCTCAAAATTATTAGCAGCCCCCCCCCCAAAAAAACCTTCAGATTATCAAAATATATAACACTTATCTAACAGTTGATATCATGTGTTCATCACCAGAAAATAAAGTAAACACTTTTCATTTTATTTTTGAAGCATACAACTGAACTAATTAAGTGTCTTCATTAACCTCAAAAAATGAAATTTATTTTTTCACTGTTCTCAATTTCACAAATGAAATACATTTTGATAATCAAAATGTACACTACAAATATAACATTTGATATCATCTATTTAACATGAGATAATAAACGAAATACTTTTCACTTTATTTGTGAAGCATACAAATTAACTAATTAAATTTGGAAGCTTACAAAACTACCAACTCAATGTTCTCAATTTACCTCTTTAGATTATTATGAAATTTTTTATGATTAAACTAGAAACTAAATGGAAGACCTTTCTCATTTGAGATAACCTACTCACCAAAATTAAAAAATGAAACAATTCTCACACTAATATCAAATAATTTGCCCAATATATCTCAAACTAATAAGCATACAAATATAACAGTTGATATAGTATAACGCTTGATATAATTATATCTCAGAATTATTAGCAGCTCCTCCTCCCCCCCCCAAAAAAAAAAACAGATTATCAAACTGTATGACACATATCTAACAGTTGATATCATGTGTTTATCGTCAGATAATAAGGTAAATACTTTTTATTTTATTTTTGAAGCATACAACATAACTAATTACTTGTCTTCATTAACCTCTAAAAATGAAACAGGTGATATAATATAATGGTTGAAAGCATACAAAACCACTAACACAATATTCTTAATTTCCTTTGAAGATTATTATTATATTTTCTATCGTTAAACTAGAAAGTAAATGGATGAATTTTCTCAGTTGAGATAACCTACTAACTGCAATTAAAAATTAAAATAACATCAGATTATCAAACTGTATAATACATATCGAACAGTTGATATCATGTGTTTATCACCAGATAATAAGGTAAATACTTTTCATTTTATTTTTGAAGCATACAACATAACTAATTAATTGTCTTCATTAACCTCTAAAAATGAAACAGGTGATATAATATAATAGTTGAAAGCATACAAAACTACTAACCCAATATTCTTAATTTCCTCTGAAGATTATTATTATATTTTCCATCATTAAACTAAAAACTAAATGGATGAATTTTCTCAGTTGAGATAACCTACTCACCACAATTAAAATCTCCAAATGATAAGCATACAAACATAACGGTACATGTAATATAACGGTTGATATAACTACATCTCAAAACTATTAGCAGCCCCCTCCCCCCTTCCCCAATAAAAGAACTTCGGATTATGAAAATATATAACAGGTATCCAACAGTTGATATCATGTGTTTATCACCAGATAATAAAGTAGATACTTTTCATTTTATTTTTGAAGCATACAACTTAACTAATTAATTGTTTTCATTAACATTTAACAATGGCATGTTTTTTTTTCAATGTTCTAAATTTCACAAATGAAATACATTTTGATAATCAAAATGTATAATATAAATATAACATTTGATATCATCTATTTACCACGAGATAATACACGAAATACTTTTCATTTTATTTGTAAAGCATACAAATTAACTAATTAAATTTGGAAGTTTACAAAACTACTAACTCAATATTCTTAATTTACCTCTTCAGATTATTATTATATTTTTTATGGTTAAACTAGAAACTAAATGAAGAACTATCTCATTTGAGATAACCTACTCACCACAATTAAAAAATGAAACAATTATTAGTAGCCCCTCCGCCCCTCCAAAAAAACTTCAAATTCTCAAAATGTATAATACATATCTAACAGTTGATATCATGTGTTTATCAATAGATAATAAAGTAAATACTTTTCTTTTTATTTTTGAAGCATACCACTTAACTAATTAATTGTCTTCATTAAACTCCAAAAAGGAAACAGGTGATATAATATAATGGGTGAAAGCATACAAAACTATAACTCAATATTCTTAATTTCTTCTGAAGATTATTATTATATCTTTCATTGTTAAACTAGAAACTAAATGGATGAATTTTCTCAGCTGAGATAACCTACTCATTAAAATTAAAAATTGAAACAATTCACATCGATGTCAAATAATTTGCGCAGTACAGCTAACAATAATAAGCATACAAAATATAACGATAGATATAATATAACGGTTGATATAATTACATCTGAACATTATTAGCAGCCCCCTCCTCCCACCCCCAATAAAAGAACTTCATATTATCAAAATGTATAATACATATCTAACTGTTGATATCATATGTTTATCAGTAGAAAGTAAAAGCTTTCCATTTCATTTTTAAAACATACAATTTAACTAATTAATTGTCTTCATTAACCTCTAAAAATGAAATTTATTTTTTCAAGGTTCTAAATTTCACAATGAAATACATTTTGGTAATCAAAATGTACACTACAAATATAACATTTGATATCATCCATTTACCACGAGATAATAAATGAAATACTTTTCATTTTATTTGTGAAGCATATAAATTAACTAATTAAATTTGGAAGCTTACAAAACTACTAACTTGATACTCTTAATTTACCTCATTAGATTATTATTATATTTTTAATGGTTAAACTAGAAACTAAATGGAAGAATTATCTCATTTGAGATAGCCTACTCACCACAATTAAAAAATGAAACAATTATTAGCAGTCTCTCCCCCCCAAAAAAAACTTTAGATTATCAAAATGTATAACACATATCTAATAGTTGATATCATGGGTTTATCACCAGATAATAAAATAAATACTTTTCTTTTTATTTTTGAAGCATGCCGCTTAACTAATTAATTGTCTTCATTAAACTCTAAAAATGAAACAGTTGATATAATATAATGGTTGAAAGCATACAAAACTACTCACCACAATTAAAAAATGAAAGAATTCTCACTGTAATATCAAATATATAACTACATCTCAAAATTATTAGCAGCCCCTCCGCCCCCTAAAAAAACTTTAGATTATCAAAATGTATAACACATGTCTAGTAGTTGATATCATGTATTTATCACCAGATAATAAAGTAAATACTTAACTAATAAATTGTCTTCATTAACCTCTAAAAAATGAAATAGGTGATATAATATAATGGATGAAAGCATACAAAACTACTCACCACAATTAAAAAATGAAAGAATTTTCACAGTGATATCAAATAATTTGTCCACTGCATCTCAAAATGATCAGCATACAAATATAACGGGTGATATAATATAACAATTCATATAAGTACATCTCAAAATTATAAGCATACAAAATTTCCACATATGATATAAGGAAAACAAGGGAACAATTGAACGTGTTCTCTTTTTCTTTGAAGGTATACAAATCAAACAGGGTAAATTTTTCTTTGTTTACCACAAGGACATAAACCACATAATTTGAAAGCATGCATATCAACTAATTCAATATTCCTAATTTAACTCTGAAAATTATCATTATAATTTTTATAGTTTACCTATACACTGAATGAATGAATGTTTCCCAATTCAGATAATCTACTCACAACTATTAAATAAAAGAAAGCATTTTCACAAAATAGAAGAAAGTTCAGTTCAGTTCCTTTAAACTTTGAAGTATACAAATTAACTAATTATAATGCCTTAATTAATCTCTGAAAATGAAAAATCTCCACACATTGAAATAACTAATTAATTATATGAAACAATCACAGAATTTTCAGTTGATATAATCTATTTACCACAAGCACATAAACCACATAATTTGGAAGCATACATATAAACTAATTTAATATTCCTAATTTAACTTTGAAAATTACAATTATATTTTTAACATTGTAACTAGAGACTGAAGGAATGAATTTTTCACAGTTCATATAAACTACTCACAACCATTGAATAAAACAAGGAATTTTTCACATTTCACAAAAAATACTTAGGGATAAACCTCAGCCTTCAAAGTAGTAAGTATTAAGCTCGACTGCTTTGAAGTTTGTTTGATCTAACACATATTTGTGCGAATTCATCAAGCTAGTTAGCAAAGAAATATAGAGAAGTATACCTTTTCCCTTTCTTTCTAAGTATCCTCAAACGCATCCTTCACGGCCTGCAGAACCTAAGACAATGGCAGTCATAACACAAAAATCCAACAACACTCTAAATCAAACAACGCCAAATGAGATCCCACGCAAGCATTAA
>JAKOGI010000107.1:804605-1034605 GCA_029747015.1 Carnegiea gigantea | reverse complement strand
GTACTTCTTTCACATGTGAGTTGAATGCATTGCTTATGTCCTTTAGTAGCGTTATCAATGATTGTTCATAGGCTTAATGAGAATGAAAAGGGTGCCATGAGGCCTACACTCAGTTTTGACTGTTGTTGATTGTCACCTTGTGAGTTCTAGTTCTTGAACATTTTATCATATTTGTCAATTCATTGTTAATTTTCGCTCTTGTAATATGTTTTTAAATTGTTGTTTACTCTATGCATTCCATTTCATTTTGTACACTATACCCTGCTTGTGATACTTTTCCAATTTCATCTTGATTCATTAGCATGAACTCTTGCTAATTATATTTTTGAGTGAATTTAATAGATATTAGATCGAGCTCTCATATGTTGGCGCTGAATTTGGGCTAGACGTCAAGTCATTGTCCTTAATGACACATAATTATTTATATTTGCTCTTTTCTTTCAAGATTTTATTTCTTAAATTGCATATTTGATAGAATCTATGGGTAATTATTGCTAGAACAATACATCATTGTTTATATGTTTGGTGGATGTTTTATCTGAATTTTAGAAAACTAATTGCATTTATTGTAATGTGTAGATCCCTCTTCCCCAAAAAAAAGAAATAAGTAAAGAATTTGATAATAATATTAACAAACATAAATTTCTTAAAGTTAAAACTAAAGAAAATTAATCAGCCTACGATAATCATCTCCGAAAATTGACAAACAAGATTTAACCTAAAGTTTTAAAGCATCAGGGGGTTGCGTGCATCGTGCTCAATCCAACAACCTGTAAAATACAAGGGTCATAATAGAAAACCTTTTCTTTATGTTTTTCTTTGGTTAATGAAGAAGCTCATAATGAAACAATTGTTTTCATCATACAAAATTAGAAAGCATATGTTTTCCAATTATTTTTAAATTTAATGTTTTTATAAAAATATAAACTTTCATTTTTCAACTAGAAGGGTCGTGATTTAAAAATAAATTTTTGCTACTATCAAAAAGTTACATGCTCACATTTAGAGACAATGAGCGTTTTATGTTTTATTGATAAGCATTTAACTTTGATACTATTAGTCTAGGTTATAATTAAGACAAGAAAGTACTTATTATTTTATGATATTGATTATATTTTGATGAACATAACTATGTAAGTTTAAAATAATGCCTTAATTTGATTATGTTTCATTATTTTTGGATGATGATAATATCATTTAGCATATAGTATACAAAGTTGGAATGTAAAATTGGACTAATTATGAAAGTACAAAATCCTATTAGGGATCATACTTCATTTTTTTGGGGTTAAATTTGATGAGATGACTTAGATTGGAACTGAGGATTAGATTTTTTTAATAAAAAAATCAATGACTAGAATAGTTATTAAAGATACATAAGTGGCTAATTGATTAGAATAAAGTGATTGAACGTTGTCAAAAAGGACTTTGGAGGTTGATTCATAAAAATATAAAATTTAAATTTAGCTACATATATTTAATTAGATGGAGGATGTTGTTTTCTTCATGTTATGTCTAATCTTAGGCCACTACTTTTTGCCCGAAATTTTAATACTAATTTCCCTACGTATATAATCTATCCATATACAAAATTGAGTCAAATGATATACTTTGAACAAGTGTTATGATGTAACTGATTGATCAATTACACCATATGAAGTTTTTTTTAAAGGTCTAGGTATGTCTTCATAAATCTCTCTAAATTTAATTTATTTATTTTAATTTTGTACCAACTTCTTCATATACCTTTTGTTTAGTTGGTTTATTTATTTATTATTTTTGCTGTTGCTCTCCCCCTTTATGTGTGTTGCTTTTTCAAATTTCTAGTGGGTCAATAACATCTTGTTGTGTTATAGGCATTATATTTGCAAATATATCTTTTACATCTCTTCTCAAAAATTTTAAAATTATTAGAATTGTGTAGAAGTTACTAAAACACAATGTAAATCATTCCTGATTCCGGAAGAAATCTCTGAGGTCCGGTTGATGATGACGTGGGATGAAGGAACGGGCTTATCTAATAGCTGGCACGCAACACTTGACGTCCTCTTCTCCAAACGGCTCCATCTGCAAAAAGGGCAACCCCAGGTTGTGGACCGGGGAACGCCAGGTCTAAGTCAAGGGTCAAGAGAGAGCGAGTACACTAAGAGTTCAGCATATCTGCTTACCAACCCCTTTCCCGAGAAAAGTCGGTGACTATTTATAGTCCTTTTGGGAAAAGGGTAAAGCAGTAATCTTACCTGAAGCGCCCGCGTGGGCCGTCGGTCTCGACATGGAAGGGCCCTAGGGGGAGCACCTAGGGTTGTGTCTCAGGGCCCATTATCTCAGATATGGGCCCAGGGAAGCCCCTAGGGGGCGTCTTAGGGCCCATTATCCCTCATGCAGGCCTTATCTGTGGGTCCGACTCAGTTAGGCCCATTTAGGAGAAATCGAATTTTTCTCAATCACTTAGCCCCCCACATTTTACCTGTACGTCAAGCCATGCGAGTAGTTAGGTAAAAAGTGGAGCACTGTCAATGGTCGGCATGCATCCCAGGTGCTTCGGAAATTGGGCCCTTGTAACGAACGATGCAGGGGCCACCGTCCATAGCTTCACAGTTTTCGAGGCCTGGACGGCAGCTTTATGAAATTGCCTTTTCCTCCACTATAAAAGGTAACTAATGCGGAGAGGGTGTCTCATCCTTCCTTATTCAGTAATAATCGTTATTTGGTGTTTATGGCTTTCCCACATTCTCTTGATACTAAGGCGATGGCCGAGTACATCACCCTCCATTTTGCATGGGACTAATGTGGGGTTGCCTTTCCTTCCATCGCCTCTCTTGAAAGACTTCTAGGCCTTATGTCTGAGCTTTGAGCTGGCTGTGACTAAGGAGGTTGCTGAGTACTACAAACTCCCAGAGCTGCCTCAGGTGATCTTCTACGCGATGCTTCTGAATGAGGCCGAAAGGCTTGGGGTCTTGCAAGGATGAGCGCTTCGGTCTTTGGAGTCAGCCCTCGTTGAGCTCTGTTAAAGTACCTTTGAATCGTGGGTTTGGCTATATGGTGATCGGATTTTTGAAGCTCGATTCCATGCAAAGGCCGGATCGGGGGAGAGTTCAGGAGCTCGTCGACAAGAAGAGAGTTCGGAGGTGGAGCCGGAGGATGAGGGCTCGACCGTTCAGAGGGCGGCCTTCCCTTAGGATGGTAACGGGCAGGGGTGAGGTCGTTAAGCCTATGAATGCATGGCCTGCCCTTACTAGTGTTCTTCCCTTTCTCTCTCTCTTTTTTTTTGGGATGTATTGCGTATCCCAGCAGTAATAAAACTCCGTGCTTTCATATCCTTCCAACTAGTCGTTACTTTGCTTGCACTGGTCTCAATTTGTATTGACTGGATGGCTACGTGTCTGAGATGAATTGGCCATTAGGCTATTTGGGAATTTCTCCCCATTTCCGGCTCTCCCTATTCCCTTTCTATAAATACAACTTCATTCCTCTACATAAGGTGTTCGGGTTTTCATCTTTCCAGAGGGAGTGGTATAAAGCATAGAGAGAGCGATCGATATACCCGTTTTCCCTTGTTATTATGGTGTTTCCTCCTATTTACAACACTAGGGAGATGGCTGATCACGTGAGGGAGTCCTTTGTTTGGCATTAAAGGAGAGCTTCACATCCGCCTCGTCCCCTTCCCGAAGACTTCCACGCCCTATGCCTACACTTTTCATTGCCCGAAGCCGAGGGCGCCGCGTCAACTTTGAGCTCCCTGAAATGGTGCAGGCGACATTCTACGCCATGCTGTTGAACAAGGCCGTCGAGTTGGGCATGGTGCACGGTTTTATGGCCAAAGGTCTGAAATCGGCCTTGGTGGGTCTGAGATGGTCAAGTTTCAAGGTTTGGACGAGCTGTGTCAATCACCAACTGAGGAAAGCGCAGCTCCGGTGGCCGGCTATTGAAGTGGAAGTCTGTGGTCCCCTGGACGGCCAGGAAGAGAGCTTTGGATCGAACGGCCCCCCAGCCCCCTCTAGTAACGAGGAGTAGCCTTAGTTTTGTTTCGAATCTTTTCTTATATTGCCCCCCTTCTCCTTCTTCTTTTTTTTTAACCACCCCTCATGGGGGCTTTTGATAATAAAAGGGTTATCTTTTTGATTTGATGAATCGTCTCTTTTCCGCCTTGAATGACGCTCCGTGTTGAATGTTTTGGCTTTAAAGAATACTTGCGTTTTACCTTTTAAGTCAAAATTTCATGTTATGGGAGCCACGTGGCGAGGTTGGGGTGGTTGGCTGCTCCCCTCGGGAGTTGCACCCCCTCGAACATTGGTCCCCTTCTCTATAAAAGGTGGTGTGTTCTCCACTGAACTTCATACTTTCCTTTATGGGCGAAAACGAGAAAAGAGAAAGAAAATGGACTGGGCCTCTTTCCCAATTTCGTCAACACCGAGCAGGCGGTTGAGTATGTCCGAGAGCGCTTCCGATGGTCGTTGAGGGATCCCACGGACCCTGGCCCCAGGCCGCTTCCCTCAGATTACCACGGCCGATGGCCCTGTTTGACCTCGAGGTGGTGAGGCGATATGTCCATGAGTCCTACATCTCAAAGATGATGCAGGCAATCTTTTACGCTATGGTTATAGATGATGCCCCCGAATTGGGTCTTTCTCGCAGGCTTACCATGGATGTCGTGATGTGGGCCATGCGAAAGTTGGACTGGGGCCTTTTGGAAGCTTGGCTCGGGAACAACGATCAAAGGCTCCTAAGAGCTCAAGCCTCTCGTCCGACGGATTCCCCAGCAAACCTTGTGCTGGCGAGCAGTTCTTCTAGGGGGAGGATGTCCTCCTTTCCTTCTTTCCGTGACATCGTGCAAGCGGCAGAGTATATTAGGGACAACCTTCGTTGGTCCAAGAGGGAAACGTCAAGCCTTCGTTCGAATTTGCTCCCTTAGAACTTCTCGGCCTATTGCCCCGAACTCAACCACATCGTGGCAATGTAGTTTGCACATGCTACCCATATCCATGAGATGGTGTAAGCCGTTTTCTATGCGATGGTGATCAGTGATGCAGCAAGGCTACGGCTCATTAGGAGGGAGACTGGAGAGAGCCTGATGTCGGATTTACAGAAGCTGAGATGGGATGCCATTGAGGCGTGGCTGTTGTTTATTGAGGACAAGCTCAAAGATGCCCGACGATGACTTCAGGGCGGAGGGACGTATCTCCCCCCCTTGTTGATCGATGAAGAGTAGGCATAGGGGTTTTTGTTGTATTCTCATTTTGTGCTTGTATTGGTCTAGCTGTTGTAATAAAAGATCGTTGTATGACCAGCCTCTTTGCCCTTGTTTGTTTGCATTCATATGTTATGAAAGGCTATAAGGCCATACCGTGCACCCGTTAGCCCCCGCTGGAGCTAAAAATATAGCGATCGGCTATAAAGCCATGCTCAGAGACCCTTAGCCCCCATTGGGGCTAAGAGCGTAGTGGCCGGCCTCAAGGTCGTGTTGAAGGACCCTTAGAGTATAGTGATCGGCCACAGGGTCATGCTCATGGACCCTTAGCCCACATTGGACAAAGGAGTGTAACGACTGGCCATTGGGCCGTGCTCAGGGACACTTAGCCCCAATTGGGGCTAAGAATGTAGCGACTGGCCATAAGGCTGCGCTCAAGGACCCTTAGCCCCCATTGGGACTAAGAGCATAGCGACCAGCTATAAAGCTGTGCTCAGGGACCCTTAGCCCTCATTAGGGCTAAGAGCGTAGCGACTAGCCATAAGGTCGTGCTCATGGCCCCTTAGCCCCTATTGGGGTTAAGAGTGTAGTGACCGGCCATAAGGCCGCGCTCAGGGTCCCTTAGCTCCCATTGGGGCTAAGAGCGTAGCGAGTGGCCACAAGGTCGTGCTCATGGACCCTTAGCTCCCATTAGGGTTAGGAGTGTAGCGACTAGCCATAAGGCTGTGCTCAGGGACCCTTAGCCCCTTAGGGGCTAATATTATAGCGACTGGCCATAAGGCCGCGCTCAAGGACCCTTAGTCCCCATTGGGGCTAAGAGCGTAGCGACCGGCCATAAGGCTGTGCGCAGTGACCCTTAGCCCCCATTAGGGCTAAGAGCGTAGCGACCGGCCATAAGGCCGTGCTCACGACCCCCAGCCCCTAGGACCAAGCGTGTAGCGACCGGTCGCCAGGGAGTGTACTCGGAGGTCCATTCTCTCACGAAGTCCAGGGTTTTTAGCCGATGACGAGGCGATAACAGGTCACCACGTGGCGTCAGTTGGGAAGTATTGTGCCTGTTGGGTGTTATTGAAAGGTGTGTCCTACCTTTTCACTCTATATAAGGGTGATGATTCGGCAAAAAGGAGTCATTTGATCACCGCAGATTTCAACCACCTAGAGAGAGAAACGATTTCTAGAGAGAGAAGCTCTGTACCCCTTTCCCATTCCGTATTCAAATTCACTGTTAGCATCTCAAGCTCCCCCTTTGTATCTTCAAAGGTTTGCTTAAGTATTCATCCTCCCCATCAAATAGCTCCCTTGAATCTTCATCTTCCACAGGTACACCCTCGTGTCCCTTTCGAAGCATTGTTTGTTGTTCTTGTATATTATGTCATCGTCTTGCTCATCCAGTGGGGATGTTCCTGAAGGGTTGGCCGGTCCCCAAGTGGAGGGTCGCCATCCGCAATTTCCTAGCCTTCTGGCCTTTATTGATGGCCGAGTGGTGGTGGGCGTCCCCTAAAAGAATCAATGTTGGGAACCCAAAAAGATTCCCTATGCGGTGCCTCTTTTTGAGCAGGGTACTCCCTCATGGTCCAACTACGAGTACTCCTCCACCCCTAGTGTCCTCAGTCTAGAGGCGGAGGTGACATATCCCTGGGAGATCACCGTAGCTAATTATATGATTGATTTCTAGGTTTGAAGAATGGCGAAGACCAAGTCTACCCCCCGCATCAGGTCTCTTAATGAGCTGCCAGCTGAGCGTATGCAAGGTAATCCTTGTTCAGCCCTATCCTCATCCAAACCTGGGGCCGAAGTGGCCTTCACTAGTACTAGCTCTACCTCAGGGGAGGCCTCCTCTAGCTCTTCTTCTGATAGTTTGTTGAGGAGTTTGTCCTCGGAGGGGGTGTCAACTAGCTCCTCATCTCCTGAAGGGCCGTCAGATCCGGGCAAGTCGGTGCTTAAGAGAAAAGGCCGTATGCCTATAGGATTCCTACCAAAGATTGTGGCGGAAGGACCGGTGTTCCCCGGGGGCCCAACCCACTCGGATCCGCAGGATAGTCCAGGCAGTCACTTCCCCAACCCAAAGGTCATCCATACATTAAAGAGGATGGTCCTCAAGAAGCAGTACCTTCTGTCCACTGGGTATACCTTCGTGATGCTCAAGGCGGATGCCACCGTGAATGAGCCGCCCGCAAAATGTATAGCTGTTTATCATGCGGCTCTTAACTACGGTCTTCGGTTTCCTCTTTATCCGGTGATTGAAGATATTTTATACAAGTATGAACTGGCGCCTGCACAAGTTGTGCTCACATCATGGCACAACATTTGCTCCTTCATTGCAACTTACGAGCTGCGCGGCCTCACCTACTCAGCACGGACGTTTAGCCTTGTGTATACTGTCTAGAGGGCTCCCAAGGAGACCGGAGACTTAGGGTGGTATTGTTTTAACAATAGGCCGGGCTTTATGATGGCCATCGAGAAGAAATCGAAGGTGAAGCACTGGAGATACGACTTCCTCTTCGTCCACCGGGAGTCAGGTTGGGGAAACGTTCCTGACTAGAATGAAGGTAAACTTGTGAGGAACCCCTTGGGGATGCCCACGGCTGAAGAGAGAAGGACGGCCCGTTACTTCTAGTTTTACATACGGGAGGACCATAAGCCTTGACTCATCCCCATGTTTATAGCTCAAGCAGTAGAGTCCGTGAAGGGCCTCGAGAGGAGGAAGAGTAAGTCTATTGACAGGGAGCCTCTAAATTGGCTCTCTAAGTTGAAGTTTTTTATGAACGATTTCTTTCTCGCTGCAGCGGGTCTTTTGATCCTCAAGAACTTTTCCAAGGGTACTAATCGTCCCCACGTTAGTCAGTTTTCTTCATTGGTTTTGACCTGACTTTCTTTTTTTCTTATGCAGAGCAAGCGAGGGCAAGGCTGACGGTCTTTGAGACCAGGGATGCCACTCCCGAGCAAGTGGCAGCTAATGCCGAACGCCCTCGGGAGGAGGAAAGGCAGCGCCTCGTCAACCAACAGGCCAAGAAGGTATGCTTTAGAACCTTACTCCCCCCTTGTTTTCCTTTCTTTGTTGGGAGTCCTCTGATTAAGCCGCTTCTTCGTACAAGCGCCCCCTCTCGTACCGCCCGGGAAAAAACCCGCCTTCAGCCTACCGGTTCGCAAGCGTCAACGAACCGAAGGCCATCCCAATGAGACTGCGGCATCCGCCTCTACTCATACGTGGGAAGTCGGAGCCGAACGGTCTGCCCCTCGGCACTTCGAAAGTTAGTCTACTAGGGACCGCAGCCCCGGTTTACAGGGATAAACCGCCCCTTCTAAGACCATAGGTGCCGCTTCTCAAGCTGCGGGTGGTTCCTCCCTGAGCACCCTGTGGCCTTCCACCAACTTCTTTAAGGCGGACTCTACGGCCAAGTTCTCACTAGTGCAGTTAAGTCCTGGGACCTGGCCACCCCTGGTACCTCAGATACCCTAAGGGTCACCGAGGAGGAGGTGGCAATGGCCGAGGCATTCGCTCGGGTGGTGAGAGCTGCAACGGAATGCCAAAGACTGCAGGAGTTTGTTACTTGGTACCAGCGGTGTTGGGAAAAGCTGAACGTTGACCTGGACGCCCGAGAAGCTGAAAAGAAAGGCTTGCAGCCCCAGCTAGAGGAGGCGCTTATGAAGGCCGAGGCTGAGGCAGCCGCGGGAGTGGAAAAGGTGGCCCAGGCCAAGGAACAAGGCTACCAACAGGGTCGTGCTGATACCTTAGGGTATTTACGTAGCGTCTTAGCGAGACTGGCCCAAGAGTTTCAGGAGGACAACTACTTTGATGCCTATCTCCATTATGTGGACGAGTGTCAGCGGGCCGAAGATATAGGCTGTCACCCTGATGAGGTACAGTTTATCCCTCCCTCGGGGGAGGGTGAGGGCGCAGGGGACGGGGCAACCAACCCCTTGGATACTGAGGCCGGGGCTTCTGAGGAGGAGGGGCATGAGAATAATGGAGAGCCCGATATGTAACCCCCCCTCCTTTTTTCTTGTATGCTTTTTTTTTTCTCCTAATTAGAGGTTGTACTCTTATTTTATTAATGAAGGAACGTTTGCGAGCTTCTTTTGTTGTTCGTTCTTCTGCTTCATACTTGTTCTTTCATTTTATCTTGTATTTTTATTCTTCATGCACCGTTAGGGTAGCAGACCCTAAGTGAAAGAACAAGTGATGTGTCATTCTGCTAAGGAACTCATAACTCGTATTTGGGTTGGCTATGAATCCGCGGTTGTCGACCCCTTGGCCCCCATTATGGCTAAAAGTGTAGCGACCGGCCGTAAGGCCGTGGTTAAGGACCCTCAAGCCCCATTGGGGCTAACAGTGTAGCGATCGGCGATAAGGCCGTGCTTAAGGACCATTGGGACTAAGAGTGTAGTGACCAGCCGAAAGGCTGTGTTCAGGGACCCTTAGCCCCCATTGGGGCTAAGAGTGTAGCGACTGGCTATGAGGTCATGCTTAAGGACCATTAGCACCCATTGGAGCTAAGAGTGTAGCGACCGGCCATGGGGCCGTGCTTAAGGACCCTTAGCCCCCGTTGGAGCTAAGAGTGTAGTGACCGGCCGAAAGGCTGTGGTCAGGGACCCTTAGCCCCCATTAGGGCTAAGAATGTAGCGACAGGCGACAAGGCCGTGCTCAGGGACCCTTAGCCCCCTAAGAGTGTAGCGACCGGCTATAAGGCCGTGCTTAGAGAGAAAAAGGGTTGCTCATGAGTGCAAAAATGGCCGCCGTGGGCTTATGATTTTATTGCTTGTAATCAAGATGTACATGTCAGTTAGAGATAAAGAAAAAGCGTGAGCCTAAGTATAGTACTTTCTCAAGTTGCTGCTATGCTAGGTCTGTGGCATATGGGAGCCGCTGATGGTCTCCAGGCAATATGTCCCGGGGCGGACTTATGAAGCAACTTTGTATTGGCCTTCCCAGTTGGCAGTTAGTTTTCCATGCTCCCCCGCCCGGTCGACAGCCTCCGTACGCCGAAGGATGAGGTCGCCCATATGAATTGGCTGCACCCACATCATGCGGTTGTGCAGGCATGTGATACGTAGTTTATAGAGAGCTTATCGAAGGAGAGCGTCCCCACTGATAGAGAGGAAGAGGTCGAGGGCTTCGCGGAGCGCGGCATTGTTCAACTCCTCTTAGAAAGTTATCAACCAGTGAGTGTGAAGGGCGACTCCACGGGTAAAACAGCCTCGGACCCATAAGCTAGCATGAAAGGCGTTTCGCTAGTAGTGGTTTTCTCAGTGGTACGTAGGAACCATAAGACGCCATGTAGTTCATCTATCCATTTTCCCTTTGTGTCGTCAAGTTTTTTCTGTAGGCCATGGAGGATAGACTTATTGGCCGCCTCGGCTTGGCCGTCAGTCTGAGGGTGAGCCACAGCAGTGAACTGCACTTGACAACCCAAGTTGCTGAGATAGTCCGTGAGCTTATGAGTATCGAACTGCTTGCCATTATTAAAGCTGATGGCCCGTGGGATACCAAAAGGGGTGATGATGTTTCGCCAAATGAACCTTTGTACTTCAGCAGTGGTTATAGAGGCTACAGCCTTGGCTTTTATCCATTTGGTGAAGTAGTCGACCGCCACAAAAAAAGACACTTATGCTGCCCCGTAGCTTTGAGGAAGGATCGGTGATATCCATTCCCCATGTGGTGAGCAGCAAGGGGCTAACGATAGGCGTCATGGGGGTGGAGGGGACTCGTTGGATGGGGGTAAACTTCTAGTATTTGTCGCAGGTTTGCACCAGTGTCATTGCATCCTTTTACAAGCTGGGCCAGTAGTAGGCAGTTTGAATGGCCGTAATAGCTGGGGCGCGGCTTCTGGCATGTGTGCTGCAAACGCCCTTGTGTAGTTCTTCCATTATTTTTCTCCTGTCTTTCGGGGTCACACAGCGTAGGAGAGGCCGAGCAAAAGATCTCTTGTAAATGATCCCCTCGTATAGGATAAACCAGTTCAACCTCTTCCTCACTTTATCTGCTTCTTTACGATTCGGGGGCAGGGTACCGCAAGTGAGGTACGCGCGGATAGGATCCGTCCATGTTGAGCTTCTGTCTAACCATAGCACTTCATGCAGATCGATACTCCTCTCCATTAGGGTTTTCCACTGAATGTTTTTAGGGTTCCCATCATCAGATGAGCTCGCCAGTTTAGATAGGGCATCAGCCTGTCAGTTCTCTGAACAAGGGATGTGTGTGATTGCAAAGTGTTTTAGTAACTTAGTGGCCTCTCGTACCCGTCGAACATAGGCAGCCATAGTGTCGTCCTTTGCTTCATACGCTCCGTTGAGCTGGCTGACAACTAACTGGGAGTCAGAGAAGGCTTGGACAGAATCAGCCCCCGCAGTGTAACATAGTTCTATTCCCGCGATGAGGGCTTCGTATTCGGCTTCGTTATTGGAAGCCTTAAACATGAACTTTAGAGCATGCTCGTACCGTGTCCCGATGGGACTATCAATGATGAGGCCGGCCCCACTCCCGTCCTTAGTGGACGAGCTGTCCACGTATAGGTTCTAAGGCTGCGTGCGTAAATTCCCTTCCTCGACGGGCGTTGTGTTCTCGGCCAAGAAGTCAGCAAACACCTGGGCTTTGACAGCCCTCCGTGGTTTAAAGGTCAGGTCGTAGCAGGAGAGCTCGACGGCCTATTTTAAGAGCCGCCCTGAGGCACCTAACTTGTGAAGGACATTCTTCAAGGGCTGATCCATTAGGACTAAGATCTTGTGAGCCTCAAAGTAGGGCCTCAGCTTTCGACTGGCCATTACTAAGGCATACGCAAACTTCTTGATAAGAGGGTAGTTCATTTCCGTCCCTGCCAAGGCCTGGCTTACGTAATACGCAGGGATCTGCTCCTTTGCTCTTTCTACTATGAGAACAGCCCTAACCATGTCCTTTAAGACAGCCAAGTATAATACCAAGATTTCCCCTTCCAGAGGGCTGGCGATTTTGGGTAGTTGAGCCAGGTAGGTCTTCAAAGCCTGGAAAGTCTCATCCGCCTGCTGGTTCTAACTAAAATTAGCCCACTGCTGTAGGACGCGGAAGACCGGTTGGCACTTATCTGCAGACCGGGACATAAATCGACCCAAGGCAGCTATGCAACCGGTTAGGCGTTGCACTTTTCTTATATTCCGGAGCGGCTTCATGTCAAGGACGGCCTGGATTTTGTCTGGGTTAGCCTCAATTCTGCGGCTGCTGATCATAAAGCCGAGGAACTTGCCCGACCGTACCCCAAAGACGCACTTCTTAGGGTTAAGCTTCATATTGAATGCCCGTAGTATGTCGAACGTCTTCCTCAGGTCATCGCCATGAACCCCGTTGGCCTTGCTTTTTACTATTATATCGTCAATGTAGACTTCCATGACCTGGCCAATAAGGGGCTCAAACAGTTTGTTCACCAAGCTCTGGTAGATGGCCCCTGCGGTCTTTAATTCAAAGGGCATCATCTCATAACAGTGGAGGCCACAGTCCGTGATGAATGCCGTCTTTTCTTAATCTTCTGGGCAGAGAGGTATCTGGTAATACCCAGAGAAGGCATCTATGAAGCCCAATAAGGCATGTCCGGCTGTGGTGTCCATCAACTTGTCAATTTTCGACAGCGGGTAGCTATCCTTCAAGCAAGCCTTATTCAAGTTCGTGAAATCCATGCACATTCTCCAAGTCCCGTTAGGTTTCTTCACTGACATCACATTCGAGATCCATTCAGGGTATTGGCATTCTCAAATGAACCCAGCTTCCAGCAACTTCTGCACTTTATCATTTGCAGCGGCTGCTCTCTCCGGGCCCATATGGCGCTTTTTTTTGGATGACTTGCTTGTGATAAGGGTCCATGTTTAGCCGGTGTTCCATCGCAGTTGGGGTGATGCCGGGCATTTCTTCAGGTTCGAACGCGAATACATCTTTATACTCCCGTAGGAGGGAAGGAGAGCAGTGATTGCCAATCGAAGGTTGTGACATCTTGACCCAACTGAACGGTGCACTTAGGCCTTTCTTCTTTAAGTAAAACTTGCTCCACCTCGCTCGTAGCCTCTGGTCAAGGCCGCGGGGGCTCCAACGAGGTGAGGGTGTGGATGACTAAGGGTTATGGGGCCATGGTGGTCGGTCAGGCCCTTGCATACTTCTCCGCCTGGGGTGGCCCATCCGATCCGTGCTCCCTCGCTCGCTCTACTAAGGGCCAAATGCTCACCAAGTAATACTCCCGGGCCGTCCGTTGGTGCCCATGCATTTCACCAATGCTGCCATCATCAGCCTCGAATTGAAGCTAGAGAAGGTATGGGATGATGACGGCCTTCACCTTGTGAAGGGTTGGACGTCCCGCGATCACATTATAGGCCGTAGGCACATCCACAAAATCGACCTCTAGGTTCTTGGATTTAAGCTTGTTACTAAAGTGCACAGGAAGGCGGATCATCCCTGTGGGATTCACTTCTTGTCCACCGAAGCCCAAGATGGGGTGTACCAAGGGGACGATGTCACGTCCAAGGTGCGCGAATTCATCAGACAGTCCTAGGTTATGATGTCAGCTGAGCTACCCGTGTCGATCAGAATCCACCGAACAATCATGCTTACTCTCTTCATATCAACGACCAGGGGGTTTGTTATGGGGGGAGGTGAATTATGAAACTTCCTTTCCGCCAAACACCATTGTGGGGACTGTTACGCGGGGTCCTTGCTCCGTGGTAAGCACCTGTTATGCACTTCTGAGCTGAGCTTTCCAAGCTGGCCGAGTTATTCCTTCCGCATAGCCCTCAGCTATAGTGGCCACGACCTCTGTCGAGCACTCCTCATTCCGCGGCTAGGGTTGAGTGAGGCTCTTATTCTCATCGAAGGAACTGCGGTCCTCTCTTTAGAAATCGGTCAATCTGACCCTTGTCTGCCAATTCGTGAAGACCCTTCTTTAGCTCTCGGCATTTAGTTGTGGTGTGTCTGCTTTATTCGTGAAACTCACAATACTTCCTGGCATTCTGCGGCTTAGGGGGTGCGGTCATAGGAGGCAGTCTTCGGAGCATGGGATGTCCTCTAACCTCCATAAGGATACTTCTAGCGTCGGTGGTAAATCGGGGGTCGACCGCCTCGAACTGCGGCCTCCTCTTCCGAGGGCCGGGATTTCTATCACCGCGATTTACATTCTTATCCCTCGGGACTGAGGCATCGGAATTGTCAATGCAGGTCTCGGTGGCTCGAATGAAGTCTGCGTCCTTCCTCATGGCCTAGACCAACGTCATCTCCTTCTGTTCAGCTAAGGAAAACTTGAAACGACCGCTCTTAAGACCATTCAAGAAAGAGATGTATGCCACCCCGTCCTCCAAGTCTGGAATCAACACCGCCTCCTGATGGAAGCGGTTGACAAACTCGACGAGGGACTCCTGTGACCCTTGCTTGATTTTTGACATGTGGATACTAGTCATCCTTTCCTTCCGGCTGGCAATGAATTGGCTAACAAATTTGTCAGCCAGGTCTTGGAACAAGTGATGCTCCTTGGTGGCAGACCATTAAACCATGATTGCGTCACTCCCTTTAAGGTGGCAGGGAAATAGCGGCAATAAGAGGCATCATCTTCGTCCTACACATATGTCTATGCCTTATAGACCCCCAGATGCTCTTCGGGATCTGCTGTCCTATCATAAAGGTCTAGCGTAGGCATTTTGACTTTCCCGTAGCGCGGAGCATTGATTATTTCGGCGCGGAATGGGGTAGAGAAGGGAAGAGTAGGTGGCCGAGCGACCGTTACCGACACCTTGATGGGGGTTTCAGGATGGCGCTGTACCTCAACGATAGAAGGACTTATCCTCTGCCGGCCGTGCCTTGAAGTTCTAGGGGGAGACCGGTCTCCTCGACGTGGCTCCTAACCGCGTGTCCCACGTGGTGGCGGACTCCGAGTACGTTCCCGATGGGTACGACGCTCCAGGCTGGGGCGGCACCTACTCGAGATCTCTCCCCGAGGCTTGGAAGTCTGCTCCTGCTCCTCAAACTAGGCGGTCCGCTTGGAATGAGTCGCATAAGGCGTGGAAACAGTCGTTGATTTGGTCATTGTCCCCTACGTGGGGCGGCCACTAGGTCCTATTGCCGCGCGTCGACCTAGCTGCCCCGTGTGGGGATGACCTCTTCGGTCTAACTGAGATATTTTTTGCCCCCGCTCTGTGTAATGGGGAGACAGTATCCGCTCCGGCCAGTGGGAGGGCTCGCCTCTGTGAGTTAGTATGTGGTCGAAATGGGGAAGCGGCCTGGCCGAGTTAGCCGCCTCTATAGCTCTTCTGACCTATTCTGGAACCTGGCGAGTGATGGCGTCCGTCATGGTGGACATAAAGTTTTTCAAGGCGTCCACTGTGACGTATGCTTCTCGTTCAGGAGGAGACGGGCTAACCGCTCGAGGATTTGCCCGTGAACTCTCCGAAGCATCCTGCACCTCAGGTGGCGCAGAGGTATTAGCCACGGGGGTCTTATCCCTGTGAGTCCGTGCCCGTGTTGCTTCGCTTACTACCATCTCAACTGCTCCGTCTCCACAGATGGCGCTAATCAGATTCTGGAAAAGATCTCTGAGGTATGGTTGATGATGACGTGGGATGAAGGAATGAGTTTATCTGACAGCTGGCACGCAGCACCTGACATCCTCTTCTCCGAACGGCCCCAAAAAGGGAAACCTTGGGTTGTGGATTAGAAAATGCCTCTCCGACGGTCAAGTCATTTCAGGGTCCAAGTCAAGGGTCAAAAGAGAGAGTACACTAAGAGTTCAGCGTATTTGCTTCCCAACCCCTTTCCCGAGGAAAGTAGGTGAGCCACCAGTCTCCGTATGAAAGGCCCCTAGAGGAGCCCCTAGGATTGCATCTCAAGGCCTATTATCTCAAATATGAGCCCCAGGAAGCCCCTAGGGGGGCATCTTAGAGCCCATTATCCCTGATATAGGCCGTGTTTGTGGGTCTGACTCGGTTAGGCCCATTTAGGAGAAATCGGATTTTTTCCAATCAATTCAACTTATGTGCTATGGATGTGAAATGCACTAGTATTATGCTATTACTAACTATTTTTGAATATGCAAAATAATATTTTATATATAGAGGATATAACCTTTTTAAATACGAATTGTGTAAAAAATTATTAGAATTATTAAAATTTTGTTAAAAAAATTTATTATTAGCCTTTTTAATTTACTAACAGTGCCGAGTGGTTCCAAGACCTAAGCGTCATTCCTATTTTACTTTTTGGTTTCTAGTTTACCCCTCTTTTCCTATTATTTCTTCTCCAACTCAAATCAATGTTACTATTCATCCACCAAAAACTAAACAAGCAATCATGAACTCATGACACTATTTTTCGTCTTCACCGCTAAGTGCTAAAGTTGCTAAGAAAATGAACTTTGAACTCTATCTCCCACTCCCGTCCTCCTTCTCCATTCACCATTTTTAACCAATTCCCAGCCCATGGAAACCTTATCGTTTTTTAAGGCTCCCATATCATTGAGGACTTTCAAAACTCCCTTTCTTCATGGTGTTTGTCCACTCACTTTTGTACTTGAGCTGAGATCGCATGTTCAATCATCGATCTCGGCATTTTCTTCATTTCCTTAAATGTATCCGACCTGAACCTCTAGGACACCATCTTTCTCAACCTTAGCATGCTAGAAACTCTCCAAGTCTTATCCTTCTCTAACAATTGGTTCTTTAAAGTGATCACATCTCTCTCTCTCTCTCTCTCTCTCTCTTTGTGTGTGTGTCTCTCTCTCACTTATACCTAAGGTCCAAGTCTTAGACCATTCTAACAGCCATCTTACAGGTAAAATTACCAAATTCAATTCCTAAACTTTACTTATAACTCCTTCTTTGAAAATATACCTCTATGGCTAGCCGACTAGGAGTGGGATAACATTGTATTCCGTTAAAAAATGTTCATAACTATTTCCTCGGCTCCATTATAGTATTGCTAATAGTAGTGAAATCCTTTTGCATGATCAATTCTTGCACGATCATGATCCCATGATTTAAAAGCCCGGACATCGAGGAGACTAAGCAAACCTAGAGGCTTAGGACACTGAGAATGACACCAAGGAGGATGATAGTGTGACACCGAGGCTAACTCTACTAACTTCTGATGAGGAAGGAGTTAATATTTCAACTTAGTTGGAGTTAAGGATAGGATTTTCAATGGTTTAGCTGCTGGTCGGAGGATTACTCTTTGGATTTTTATTAAATATAGCTTTAGGATTGGTTAAATTACTAGATTATGTAAACATGCATGAGGAGGAAAATTTACTTACTAGAAATTAGACCAAAAAAACTATCAGTTACTTGTGAAATTTTTAGAGAAGAATTTGCAAGTTTGGGCAGGAGAGTTTCGTGCTAACTTTGTTGATGCAGAGAAAACTTTTGATGGTTGTTTGAATGAATTGCTTATCTTTTTTCCTTTAAAAAAAAGGTCCATCATTTTTCTAAGGTGTCATTTTGAGAAATTATTATGTTGAATTTTGATAAAGACACATTTTTATTTTATGTTGATCCACTGTTAGAAATTAGGTATATGAAAAAAGGAAGACATGTCATTGAAGAATGGAAAAAAAAAAATTACATTCATAAGTAATGTTCTACATTTGCTCATAAGTCATAATGCAAACCAACCATTAGTTTATTCTGCAATTATAATTACTTAATTTGTGCCAACTTTTTTTAAAGAAGATTAAATAGTAAATGGTGAATGTTAGTCGCATTGTCTTACAAGAGTACAATCTAATTTGTGCTAACTTGACATCTACATATCTATGAGAAAAATGATAGGAACAATTGACGACTTTATTAGTTCTATAATAAGTTATTTTCTGAAGCAAATTGTGTTATGCTATCTCAATTCCTTTTTTCTAATTAGAGAAAGAGAGCTTCAAAAGCTATTTATTACCTAGCCATAAGGTAAGTATACATGTCATCTAGGGCCAAGTTTAAGGTATACTCGAGCATCTCTTCTAATCAAATCTTGTAAGTAGAATCATAAGATTGAAGGTGAGCAATTACTGAACAACCCTATTCCTTTCTCATAAAATATGGTTCCAAGAAATAAAACTAAATTTTTAGGCAAAAATTAAAATTTCATCAATAACCATCTCGACAGAGCTCTTAAGGCTCTTGACTTGCTTGAGCTTGAGGAGTAGGGTCAAACAATCTTCTTCAATTATAAGGCTAAGGAAACCAACATCCTATGCAATTTGAATAGCAGAAAGAAAATCATTAGCCACTTCTTGCTCAGGAGAAGAGAGCTCATCGCTAGCTTAATGGCAACACCCACCACATCTCCTTCATAATCACGAATAACAAAACCCATTCATGACTAAATTCCGTTGCATCGAAGTTTATTTTCCAAAAACTTGGGTTGGTTAGCTTCCAAAGAGAGCTACAAGGTGAGGGATTTAAGCCATTGGACACCAAAAGCATCTTCAAGGCATGAACGATGAGTAGGGAGAGAAGATGGAGGCACTAGGAGACTTATGGGGCTTATCAAAAATAATATTGTTATGCACATTCCATGCATATTCTAGAAACAAACTGATGTCGTCAAAATTTAGCTATTGAAGGGCTTTATGAAAGAAGAGGCCTATGCACTCACTTTCTAGGTTCCGAAAATGCTCACTGAATTCACTTTGCGCCTACATAGTAGTGGCTTGGGGCACTTGAATATGCAATTAATGGTAAAGTCTACATTGGCTCCACAAAATTGAATAATTAAGCACCATTGAGTTAAGTCTTTGGCCTAGGTTTTCATTATAAGGAATGACATTATTGCATAATCTCTAACCAAAAATCTTATATGTGGAGGGCCCTTCATTTTTTATAATTTTTTTTCCTAGAGATAAGATTCATTAGGGCTACTAGTTGAAGCCATCCCCAAATATTCATGGGTGAGACAGAAGTGGTAACTTGGTTTAACCATATATTCTCCATATTTTATGAAGTGTTAGGACCTTATATCGTATGCAGATATTGACTAAATAGGAGGCTTAAATTAAGTTGGCATCGCAGTCAAGGAAGTGTTATCGTATAAGAGATTTGCATAACGCACAAAGTCCTTGTTAATGAGGTTCCTCACTTTGCTCAAATAACATTCAGGCACCTTTGGAGAAATAGTTCTGAAGGAGTATTCACACAGTACCATCTATCTAGCCAAATATCTAATGAGCATCTATCCCTATAACTGAATGAGAACCTTTGTTCATAACATATCTTGCTACCCATAAGCTACGCTGAGTGTAACTTGGCTGGTGATTAAGATTAGTGAAAAAATGTTGCCCTATGGGTAATATCTTGCTTAAAAGAGCTAAGCACGAAAGCTAGGAGGGTTATAGAGGAGTAGCTTATTTTGCTTGACAATGAGGGCCACATTATAGGCTTTAAGATCATGAAAGCCATACCCCTTTTATCTTTTGAAAGGCTTGAAAGGCTTGAACGCTCTCTGCTAATTTATTGAATTTTTCAACTCCTCTTTTTAGAACTCCATAAAAATTTAAGGATAACATATTAAATTTCATCATAAAGAATGCTTGGCAGCTTGAAATAACCCATAGTATAAGTAGGAATTGCTTGAGCAATGGTTTAACAAGGACTTCTCTACATGCCAAAGATAGGAGTTTCTCATCTGAATTCCAAACCACAGAGCCTCTTGAGGAGCATGTCTTTGATGCAAATAAGAGCCGTACTCCTAGACCTACCAATATAAGCACGTAATCCTAACGTCACAAATCGCTCTAGAATACCCTGGATTTCTGTGGAGTTCTCTGCAATAGGTTCTAAAGTGTTTCATAGTGTTCCATAAGGTTCTAGAGTTGTATATAATCTTAAATATTTGTGTCGAGTATTCTCAATGCACAATATTAGCCATTAGATCGAATAGAGCTTCACTGCCCATTGAGAAGCTAGATGTGTATATATACCTCCAAGGGTGTTCATTTGTACACCAAGCATCCCACAACATTCTAATTGCAATACAATGCACTCTCCCAAACTACCTTGTGTCCACTTTCTCTCTAGGTTCTCTTTGAGTGTATGCATGCTTACTTAGCTTTTTAAGTCCAAGTCAAGCAACACTTAAGACTTACTAGTAAACTAAGGAAGAGTTTGAAGTGAGTTTGCTAGCACCTTATAGATTTGAATTTATATGAAATTATCAACCCGTGATAGTTGGTATCAGAGCTCGGTCTAGGAGACCATGGCTTCAAGCATGATCGATGTAGGAAACCCTAAACAGGGTGGCAAGAAGGGCAAATACAAGAATGAGGATGTGGTTGCTCTTGTCAAAGAAAGGCTTGCCGAGATTAACATTGCCGTAGCAGCCCTAATGGATAGGGTGGATGACATGGAAAAATGCATTGAGGAGCTCCAGTCTGAGGTAGACATGGAAGAGCTTCATGGAGAGATGCAAGTGGTGGTGAACTCCGAAGTCACTGACTTCAACATGGAGGTTTAAGCCCTTTGAGCATCGTAGGCCGCCAAGAATGGCGAACTCCAAGCTTTTAAGACCATAATCGAGGCTTATAAGGCAAAGATTGAGGCTCTTGAAACTCAAATCAAGGTGTGCATGGCCACGTAACCAATGATAGATCTATCCAAGTATCAACCACTCCAAAGGGGAGTGCACTAAGGCCTCCTGCCTTCCACGAAGCTGGGAGTGCAAGAGAGATCGATAACTTCAGTTAGGGACATGAGGCATATTTTGGGCCGATAGGCATCGAGGATGATGCTCAAAAGGTGAGCAACATGGCATTCTCTCGTAAAGATATTGCTCTCGTTTGGTGGAATCGCAGGTGTGACACAATCAGAAAAGGATCCAATCCTATCAACACATGGGATTAGTTCAAGAGGGAACTCAAGAAACAGTTTGAACTCGAGGATGCTGAATGTGAGACTAGGGCCAAGCTTCAATGCCTTCGGCATAAGATGGTCAAATTCGGAGTATTTCAAGGAGTTTTAAGAGCTACTTTTGAGTATTCTGAGTATGGGAGAGCACAATGAACTCTATTATTTCCTGGATGGCCTTTAGGGTGGGCCAAGATGGAGATGAATTGCTGAGGGATGCAAGACCTCGTAACGACAATTGTCGCCACCGAGTTACTCATCGAGTTTAAGAGGGAATTTTCTAAGGGACAAGGCTAGATGCGGTGACAGTGGCGGAGACCAAGACAAGTCATCTAGGCAGGCTAAGCCAATAACATTCAATGTCACGGGGAAGGGACAGAAGGATGAGACACTGAAGAAGATCCCATGCTTTCTTTCGAATGGTCCTCATTGGGTTTTTGAGTGCTAGAAGCGTGGTAAAATTGTTACTCTTATGATGGAAGAAGAGAGGTAAGAAGAGGAAAAGAAGATTACCTCAATATCACTCCTAAGTGCCACCCGAACTAATGTGGGGAAGTAACCCGGTGGCTGCATGTATGTGGAGATCAAAGTTAGAGGTAAGAAACTCCAAGCCACGGTGAACACTGGAGCGGACACCATGTATATGGTAAATGAGCTCATGGATGAGATTAGTCTACCTTATAAAGAGGAAGAAGGGCTACATGAAATGAGTTAAATCATAGAGCCTTCCAATTCATCGAGTTGCTCGAGATGCTGACATCTGAGTTGGATCATGGAGAAGTAAGGTCAAACTAACCTTCACTTCTCTCGATGATCGAAACTTCTACCTAGGAATAGAGTTTTTCAATAGGGCAAAGGATTTCATAGTCCCCTATGCTAGTATCTTATACATCATGGATAAGGGGAAAGCTCATGCAATACCCAGAAGAGGGGAGGCTGAGAAGGAAAGGGTGCTAGCTGCACTTCGATTCATGGAGAATAGGGAGGTAGGTTACTTAGCCGCCATCAAGAGGGATGAGGAGCTTAAGGGTTTCATGCCACCGACATCACTTAGGAAGCTACTCAAAGAAAGAGGCGGTCTAGCAAGAAAAAGGGAAATACATGCGCAAAGAACCAACGTGGAAAGCAATTGGAGATGACATACCTCAATCAGGTGATACACCAAGCCAACTGAGTGGATGGGACATCTCATGGGAGCAAGGCAATCCAGGCATGTGAAATCCCAAAGGAAATGGGGACGTCGCTCGATTAAGCGGGGGAGAATGACACGGATTTCTCTAGAATACCCTGGATTTCTCTAGAATAGGTTCTAGCATGTTCCATAGGGTTCTAAACTTGTATAGAATCTTAGATATTTGTATAAAGCATTCTAGATGCACAATATTAGTCATTAGATCAAATAGATCTCCACCATCCATTGGATGTGTACATATACTCTTAAAGGGGCTCATTCATACACCAAGCGTTCCAAGTGCAATATAAAGTATTCTTCGAAACTATCATGTGTCCGCTTTCTCTCTAAGTTGTCTTTGAGTATTTGTGTGCTTACTTAGTTTCTCAAGTCTAAGTCAAGCAATACTTAGGGCTTACTAGCAAACTAAGGAAGGGTTTCGAGTGAGTTTGTTAACGCCACATGAGTTTGAGTTTGTGTGAAATTATCAACCCGTGACACTAAGTACTTATCATGTGAGAGAACCTCTCTAATGCCAAGCAAAATGGTGATACTTCTTCTAAGAGATTCGGGAATCCTTTGTAGAAAGCAACAACTGCTTTAGACTAATTCATTTGTTGACATGAGGCCACACCTTATAAAGAATAAATAGATGCTTGATAATGCTTGTTTAGTCCTCCTTTTTATAGAAAATAATATAGTCATTAATGAACAAGAGATGTGAGATAGTAGGAGCACCCCTGGACAAATATGAACAACCATAAGAGACCTTGTGGTCATGACATTATGAAAAAATGAAAAAGAGATGTTGTAACACACTGGTTTTCCTATTTATTTATTTTAGCAATTAAATCCTAGATTTACCATATAACGACGTATGCAGGGGGTGTTACCACCATGTTTCGCTTAGGAGAACATAAGGTAGAGGTAACCAAGATAACAACAAACCAAATTAATATAGAAAATTCAATAATTTTCATTAGGATTAAACGTAATTCAAGACAATTAACTCAAAGTTAGTTATTTATATGAAACTCACAACTAAAAATTTTAGAATGAAAATGTCAAACTAATGGTATAAATGCAAATTTATTATGTTAATTGGTGCTCGCTACACAGATTCGCACCCATAATATCCCAAGAAACATCACATGAAAACAACCCCTTAAAAAGTGAGTTGGGCATATTCAGTAATGGAAACTAAGGAAAATTTGAAGAGCCAGTTAGAGAATTGGTTGAAAACATTTTCAAGGAAGGCAAACAATTTTATAAATCAAAGTTTTCGAAATAAAGTAGCTTTCTAAACTTATAGTTTTTCCAAGGTAAAAGAAGATTATTTTTCCCAAATGGGATTCCTAATTAAGTACTTCTAAAAACCAAAAAAAAAAAAAATAGTCTAGAAATCAAGTTTTCAGCTCAAACAGTTCTGATTTGATAGCATATAGACAAATACGATATCGAGCAATCGACCACTATAAAAGTTAAAATTATCTTTGCAACATTGGATCCAGTGACTAATAGTATACATAAAAGAACATGAGTTAGAAACAAAAATATTTAAATAACCCAACTTGGTTCACAGGCATAATAGCCCAAACAAGGTTCATAGTCCAACTGCTTGATAGGATGATAGAGTCCCATCAAATCAAAAAGAAGAACTAGAATTCTTTCAGGCGGAATTCATTTTATAATTTTTTTTAAATCAATAGTACTTTTCATTAAAAAAACTTTCTAAGCGACGAAATTAGTATCCCCATTACCAAACATAATAGTTTCCGGTAAAACAATTAATTGAAAATCCTTAAGGACATGTTTAGGCATTCCTACATAGCCCAATAATAGTAAAATATTAGACAAACCGCATACAACTAGAAAGTTTACCAATTAATTAACATTTTTTTAAATGTTCCGTAATTTATGCTACCTCTTCAAATAGATAGCCTGACTCAAGCTCAACCTAATAGGAAATGTTAAATTATAATTAGCACCAGTAATTCTGTGTTGCCTGTGATGATTAACCTTGTGCATGCCCTAGTCATGCAAAAGCACTCATCATTACCTAGTTTCAAAATTTCAAATTGTTATCCTCATGATTAGGTTCTAAAGTCAAATCTAAAAAATCAAATAAATCTGCAGTGATCCGATTGAGGTTCAAGATCCTATTTAAAAAATCTTAAGAAGAAAATACAAGTCATGTTTCTTTGTATATGTCCAAATTCCCATGGTTGGAAATTAAAAATAAGCCTAAAGTTAAACAAGTGCAAACTAGATTAGTTTTACACAGGTTTAGAAAAAATGGTCATATCTTTGATCTACCCATTGAAATCATGCAATTTAAGATTTTTGGGAACTCTAAAAACGTAGGGTTAACAACAACCACAAATTAGACCAAAATAATTTCGCCACAATTTTGGACAGAGGTGAGAAGTCAACCCTCGTTTCTGGTTAAATTTCAGTACAATGGATCTAGAGTGTTGTTGTTTTGATAAGGTTATTCAATTTAATTGGTCACAAAACTTTTATGTTGGGGTCATAACATGAAGTAGGAATAAAGCAATGATATAATGGTTGGAAATTGGAGCATTAAAACTGAGAAAAACTCTACATTGATAGATCTTGAGTAGAATTGGGATCAAAAAGGAAAGATTATATGTAGATTCGCTTTACTCCGCTAGCAAAATAAGAAATGCTAGGGAGAGATACAATGGTGAAGAATTCATGTGAAAGAAGTGAAAGAATTGATAAGAAAGAGAAAGGAAAATAGATCGCGTTGGATGGAGGAAGAAATTTGAATGAGTTTCCATTTATCCTCATTTGTTTATAGAGTTTTTTAGTGTTAATCTTGGCTTATAAGAAAATGACTTGTCAAACATGCATGCCATGACTTCATAAGGTTGTAACAAACCACTTAATTATTTGGCAAAATAGAGGTTTATGCATGATTCTAGTACAGTGAGTTTTGGACGCTTCCATTTTTGACTTTCAATTCAATTTTGTGTTTGGTTAATAGCCATGTCAAAATTTTCTCCCCATAAAACACAATCTCACCAAATCCTAAACGGGCTTAGTCGAATTAATTAATTAGTTTACCCCTAGTGAGCTTGATTGTAAACAAACGCCCTTTGCATGAAGATAATAACTTTAATTAAGTATATTTTATTTCGTTATATACTATTTTTCCATAGAAAACAATAACATATATATTTAATTTTTGGGTTATTATAGTTGTATGACCTTTAACATCAAATAGGAAAAGAAAAGGGAATAGAGGACCCCCGTGGCTTATCCCTTTATAAGGTTTAAGAATCCTTGGGTTCAGCATTTAATGAAGGAGAAAGTACCAGTATTCAAAAACAATATTAACCCAATCAAAACTAAAACCCAAATGTAGCATGACTTACCTTAGGAAGACTCATTCAACAATGTCAAAAGGTTTACCACATCAAGCTTAATAGCCATATCATTGTTAACACCAAAATGACAATGCATATAATGGAAAACCTGGTATGCAATGACGAGACACCCTTTAACAAAAGCACTTTTCACATTAGAAATGTTATCAAGAAGGAACATCTTCATACGATTCTCCATAACCTTGGTAACAGGTTTGTATATTACAAAGGCTAATGGGCCTAAAATCAACAACTAATTTGGGGTCTTTGATTTTCAAAACTATAGCAACATGAGTGTGGTTAAAAGAGTCAGGTATAGTGCCCTTATTTAAAATATTAATGACAATAGCAAAAGCATAAAATATTAATAACAATAGCAAAAGCATAAGGGCCATAATATGCCAAAATTCCTTGCGAAAATAAGGGTTAAGGCTATCTAGGCCAGGAGAATTCCTAAGATACATTTGGAATAATGGGACTTTAACTTCATAAGCCGAATATGGTAGCCACAAAGAATCACTAATAGTGAGAGTAACTTTCGGTGTAATTAACCTAATCAACTCATTAAATTCATAGAAGGATTTGACTTAAAAAGTTTATCATAATAAGATAAGAAGAGTCTTTGAAAATCAAAAGGATTTGTGAAGGATGTACCATTATTATCTATAAATTCATGAATATGATTGACTGCGCTTGGAGCATTAGCCTTCTAGTGGAACCAACATAAATTTAACTCTCCAAAAGTAAGGAAATCATTTCTTACCCACTACCAGCATGTGATTTCTTTTTTTTTCCCCCCAACTCTTGAACCATTGTTAGGAGGGCTTTACATTCACTCATGTTGTTGGCCGAGCTCAAATTGCATTGGACATTATTAATTTTCATCTAGATGTGGCCAAAAGCGTTAGCATCACATTCTTAAAGGGCTTGCATACAATGGCTTAGCTTGTGAACACAAAAGTATATAGGAGAACCACAAAATCACACTGCCAAGCCTTGAAGATAGTTGATTCACAGCTTTCATTAGTTAACCACATGTTCTCGGAGCATATTCTTTTGATACGCTTCTCCCCATGAAATTCAAATAAAGCATGAGAGGAAGATAATCAGAGTAATCTTCATCGATGTGTTGAACATTGGCACAAGAAAATGAGCCAGACTAATCAACATTTGGTATAAAACAATCAAAGCATTCCTTAATAGATTCGACATCCTCTCTGTCATTCCAACTAGTGAAGTCATAACTAGTGTAACCCAAGTCATAAAGGCTATACTTTGAAAGGTCGCTTAGAAGGAATATATGAATGGCTGCCTCTTTGGAGGTCCCTCAATTTCTCAGAGTTGTAGATGATCTCATTAAGGTCACCCCAATAACCTAAGGTAGGCATTGGTGCTAGGCTAAGTCTTTAATCAGTTTACATGTCTTGAGTTTGGCTTGGGTTTCTGTCCAACCATATGTACCAATGAACTACTACGGAGAATGTATGACGTGGGCACCAATTTAGACATCTATATGATTTGAAGGAAAAGAGAGAGGATAGACTCCTAGCTATTTATCCCAAAGTAAACCTAATCCCCCAAAATAACTATGACTATCAATACCGACACGGCCAAAATCACCCAATCTGTGCTTAATATAATCTATCTCATAACTATAGTGTTTTTGTCTTTGAAAGGAGACAACACTTGGGTTTGACCTACTAAAGAGAGCATGAAGGCCATCTACTACACGTGGGTTGCCAAATCCCCGGTAGTTTAAACAAAGAGACTCAAGGGAGAATAAATTGTTTTCAGTCCCTCGAGGTTGGTGGTGTTCTGATACAATGATTTTAGAAAAATATTTATGGGACTACTTAGTTTAGCGCAAATGGTTTTTGGAGCACAAAACTTTGGGTTGTTTGATTTCTGGCTCACAAATATTTATTTTTACGTCCCTGAAGGGCTTCAAATGCAAATACTTCAAAGTTTTGGGTTGTTTTGCAAAACTAGGCTTATATTTATGTTCGGACTTCTTATAATGACTTTAATGGTACTAGTTATCACAACCAACTACTTATATCTCAAATATTATATTTTCTGTGATTAACGGACCACTATGCTTAGCAAAATAATTAAAACTTAATTAGAGAGTTTGGATCATTACCTACACTTACTTGGCGCTGGACTCTGGCATTCCTCCAACTTCCGGTTTATAGAGATTGCTAATCTCAACACCGCCTTCCTTAGATCAGGCACAGTATAGATTCGTTTTGTTTCCTAGCTCGGACCGTAATTATTAATCAAGTTTTATATGTTTTTAAAGGATAGTGAGACTTTAATCAAGAAATTATAATATTTAAGACATAAGGTTCAATTGGATAATGTTTCCTACTAGGAAACTTCTTTTATTGAAAGCTTGAAAGTGAAAATATTATAATGGAAAGCTTGAAGAGGGACTTAACTAAGATCATTAGAGATGCTTACTCATAGAGAAATGAAGAATCCTGACTTCTCTTTTGCTTAAGGATGCTCAGATAACCGTGTCTCTTTTTAGCCATCGACTTCTCCTTTTACAGAGGGTTGAAGGTACATAGGATTCCCTAATGGCTGCAGTGCATACTGCTTTTTTATAGCGCTACAGTACATAATGATTTTTCACATGACTATAGTACATACTGACGACTATAGTACACTGCTGTATTTTATAGACCTGACACTTGTCAAAATAGTACAATAATGGAGCAGCCACTTTTCAGAGTTTTTAATGATAACAAAACTAGTCATCATTATTGAGATGCTGCATGCCTCCATTTCCAATTATATCTTCCAGGCCATCATTATCTGGATAATTATCAAAACCTTCATCTAATTAAAGATGCTCCGAGTCTCATTTCTCAAATAATTCCAGAAGATATTTCTTTTCTTTTTCTGATAGGAATTTTCCAGCTCTAATATCAAAGAGATAATCAAAGATATCTTCTGAGACTCTTCCTTCCACTTTCATGTATTCTTTAAACTCGTTGTCATAGGCAAAAGTGGTATTCCCACAATGCATTAACGTTTTTCCTTGTTCAATTAATGCTTAGCTTTGATGATAAATGTTGTAAAAACCGATGGTTCTTGCTAAAGTAAGATCAGTAACAAAGCCTCCTCATTCTAGAAACCATTCTTGTCGTTGATCATAGGGACCATCATAATCAACGATCTGAACAAGATAACGGGCTGGTTTGGCTTTTCCATTTTCATATTCTATTAGTGCACAATGTACCTCCAAATATAGGGTTCTGTTATATGGAATTTTTATTGGACCATCACGAGATGTAAGAATCTAATGGATCTTCTTGGACATGCATTGTTGGAATTTGGTTAGTGTTCAGAAAAATAGGAACTTCAGATCTAGGATTTCTATAAAGTAAACTATCATTCTGTATTCCCAGGCTTTGATGAGGGGGTCATTTGGAGAGATTGAATTTGTTGGAAAACTAAGACCACTAACTCCAAACTTATCAGGAAAATAGATTATTATACTCCAAGACTCCCAAATATCATAAGAATAGTTATGATAATAATCGATGCAGGCTGTGATATGAATTTTATGCTCTAGTTTTAAAACCCTTTTTACTTACAAGTACACAAGGTTAATTGTAGACTAGCGAGTATTAAGGTGTCCATTCCATGAGGAACAATAGTGATTTTAGACTTGGCCTTTCCGATTATAAAGAATAATTTAATTTTCAGAGTTGGATTATCAAAATGAATTAGCAAACGAAATGAAGAGCAAATGAGTAGCAAAGTATAGAGAAATCAAATAGGAGAAAGTTCCAGGACTTTGGATTTCACCTTTGATGCCAATATTGATTTACTAATTCAAATGGGAATTCAATTTGTCTCCTGTTTAACCCAAGCTACAAGCATTGAGCCATAAATTAAAAGATTATTATAATTATAAAGTGAGATGATTTATCTAGTGGTTTAGTATGAACTATTCTTTTTAGACATAACTCATCTAATTTCTAGCATAAATTATTCAATTTGAACAATTATAATTTTAAGCCCAAATTGCACAATCATCATATTAGCCTACAAGGTCTAATATTCATTTGAGATAGCAAATTAAACTAGTGCCATCAACATGATTAAACATTAGTATTAAGATGCATAAGTAGATGATGATCAAATATAAACTTAAGATTATGCAAAAGAGACAAAAATAGCCCTATAAGAAATTAGCAAAAGAATATTAGTACCAAGGATCTATTCTAATCCTAGAATGAGTAGTTTAGCCGGCCATAGTTAGTGAAAACACCATTAGAGTTGGTATATTTCACTTCCTATGTCCAAACTTTGTATTCAATTACACAAATGATATAATCAAATGTAAACTTTTAAATTTGACTCACAAATTAGATGAGAAGAGAAGAGAAAAATAGCTAACAAAGCTTATTTTCTTCTTAACCTCTCAACCCAAATGATTTTGTCCTACAAAGACTCTTTGAACTCTCTAAAAAAATAGAAGATAGAAGATGGGAGAATGAGAGAGAGAATGGATGAATGTATAAGTGTGAGTGTGTGGATCCCCCTTTCCCTCAACCCATGGCCCCTTTTTATAGTGGAAAATCCAACCCCTTTGGATACCCTAAAATTAATGAAAATCAATTCCAATTAATTTGAGATGTTACATGCATGGTCATGGCTAGTCATAAGTATAAAATTAATCTTGATTAATGACATTTGACTAGGTTAAGAATTAGTCATGTGGGAAAAATTGGAGATGAAGCACTTGAGAGGGGCTAATTCTGCTAGGATGGCCGCTGGACTTGGCGAATTGGGCCGCGGACAAGCCCACATGGAGAGATAGAGAGGAGGAAGAGAAAAGGAGAAGGTGGGCTGGGACAGGGCTAGCGTAGGACTTGTGGAGCGTTTGAGCTAACCGAACTCAGGCCCAAACGGGGCTGGAGAGAAGAACAGGGGAGGGAGAAGGAGAAGAGGTTGGTGGGCGCTGGGCCACTGGAAGCTGAATAAGACTGGGCTGCTGGACGGGGCCACGCAATCTGAAGCTGGGCCACGGTTGCTGACTGCTGGGCCTTTTGTTTTTTTTCCTTTTCTTTTCTTTGGGCTTGAACTTTAGACTTTGTACTTGTAGGCGATCTGAGTAAAATTGAACAACCTTCATCCAAATTCGTCTATTTTAGTTTTCATACAAGTTTCATAAAATCTGCATTATTTACTCAAAAATATATTTCAAAGACATAAAAGTAGGTAAAATGAATGAGAAAATTATATATAAAATATGAATTATCAACTCCCCCACATCAGAACTTTGCTAGTCCTCCAGTAAAGAACAACAACAATGCATACATTCATTCAACCATTAAGAAGAATAAGAATAAGATTAGGGAGGAAAATCAAGTGATCCAACTATGAATGCCAACTCCAAATCACATGTATCAATTCACTACCAACCCACAACTCATTATCAAAGATTTCCAATTCCAACCAAGTCAATAGGCCAAGATTCAAGCAAATTAAGTACACAACGAAACCATGTAGCAAACCGTAAGCACAAAATTTCACCCCACGTAACAAAAATCACAAGAACATTTTTCAAAATCGAGTCCCCAATGCCAAATCAATTGATTATTTTTTTCCCTTTTTTTCCCCCTCTTTTTGAGACTTTGAATTTTTTATTTTTTATTTTTTTTGGGTTTTCAGAAGTTAGTTGATCTCATGTGCTTTCTTGAGTGGATAAAGATATGAATAAAGATAACACTTAGAGAAACACTTAGTACATATTCAGGCAATTAAAGATATGAATAGAAATAGGACTTGAACATTGGTACCGAAATCAGAACTCAATTAATTTAATTTATTTGATTTTTTTTTGGGATTGAAAAGTCAATGGGCAACTCAATGCTTATCGAATACTCATCATGATATTGTAAATGGGGTTACATCTCATACTCAAAACCGGCCACATAGTGACATTAGCACCGCAAAAATTATGGCCCTCGATTAGTCAAAGTTAGAAATAATCTCTAGTGAGCATGGGTCACCTTTATCAAATCCACATAACAGGAAGAAAACATACATAAGTTGAACACTCAAGTTCTTCCCAAAATCAAATTCACTCACAAATTGTTAAGTTTCAATTTTTCTCAAAATTTTCATTTTGCCTTCCCCCCACACCTAGATCTCACATTGTCCTCAATGTAGAAAACAATAAGATAAAGAAAAATGGAGAAAAGAGCGACACAACCTAATAGCAGAGGAAGTTATTTCCATATAAGCTTAACAATCAAACTCCCAAAGTACTTTCACAACCATCACCAACCTCAAAAGGCAAAAACCAAATGAAGAATCACACCCAAAAAGACAAGCACACCTTGATCAAAAAGGAAAATAGAAAAAAGAAAAGACTCATAATCACCTAAAAAGATTTCCCAACCAGTGCTAAGTTTAATGTCTTCCGTCAGACAATATCAAGCAGAGGCTTTGAAAATGTTAAGCCTAACCCTCGTGTTCATGACCGAGACATCCATCACTCCTGACCTACAGTTAATGGTGGCATTAGCTGTGGCTAGGAAGGGATGACCTAAAATAAGAGGGATCTGCTTATAAGCATGAGTGGGGTCCATGTCCAACACAACAAAGTCAACAGGAAACAATCCTTTATCAATTTACACCAAGACATCATCTATTCGCCCCCTAGGAGTCCTAACTGACCTATCAGCAAGCTGAAGGGTACAGTTAGAAGGTTGCAGTTCACCTAATCCCAACTCTAAGTAAACAGAACATGGTATCAAATCGACACTAGAACCCAAATCCAAAAGTACCCTTTCAATTGTGTGATTGCCAATAAAACATGAAATGGAAGGGACATCAGGATCTTTGAACTTAGGAGGAGTATCACATTTCAAAATCGAACTTACTTGTACACTTAGAAGAATCTTTTTAGACTTGTCATCTTTACATTTTCTTTTAAAAGTGCACGTGCCTTTAAGGAACTTAGCATAGGCCGGGATCTGTCTAATTGCTTCCAAAAGGGGAAGATTGACCTTAACTTACTTGAAGGTCTCAAGGATGTCATCTCTTTGCTTGTCTTACTTAGAAGGGAATGATGCAAACAAAGCTTGAGGGTAAGGAACCTTTAGCTCATATGTCACAATGGGGTCAGACATAATAGGAGAAGGGGATGGGTCATTCTCTTTTTCAATCTCAATATCACTCTCCATGGTCTCAAGCCTTTCATCTTTATTATGTTTCTTCTCACTCACCTTGTTGTCTACTTCTTTACTACTCCTAAGAACTATTACAGCTTTCAATTGTTCAAATTATTGGCCTTTAGAGTTCTAAATAGGGTGACTTAGAAGTTTTTCTTCTTCTCTTCTATCTACAACTATGGCTAGTTGCCCAAGTTGGGTTTCTAATTTAGCTATAGATTGTGAGTGATAACAATGTGCATCTTAGATTCAATGCCTTGGATCTTAGAATCAACATTTTGCACAACAGAGGTCAAGGTTCTAACGGCAGAAATTACCCTGTCTATATCAGAGCTCCTAGATGGAGCTTGATGGGAAAAGGGGGAGCATATCTTTGGTTTTGGAAATCAAGAGGGGTAGGTATGCTAGACTGGGCCTGAGGATTCTCAACATTTTGAGACCTCCATAAAAAATTAGGATAATTCCTCCAACTATGATTATATGTATTAGAATAAGGGTTGTTGGATGGAGGAAATCCTTGGGCAGCATTCACTTGTTCAGTCACACTGTCAGACTTCCCAATACACAGACAATCAACAGAAGCATGCATGGGACTAGCACAAATTGAACACACATCTTGCATATTAAGGGCATTAGACACTTTATTCATCCACAACAATTGATCAAATTTCTTAGCTAAAGCATCAATTTTACTAGAAAGGTCAATTAAATGTGAAACCTCATAAATTTCCCCTTACTTCCTAGTACCCTAGGCACATCAGAATGTGAGGAAGTAGCATGCAGATGTGAATTTTCACTCAAGTGTTCAAATAATTCCCAAGCGTCTTCAGGAGTTTTGTACAAGAAACTACCACCACATGATGCATCAATCATCTGCCTATTATGCTCATCTAAGCCAGAGTAAAAACTCTGGACAAGTAGCTACATAGGTACCTCATGATGAGGACAACATCGCAACAACTCTTTAAACTGTTCCCAACTTTCATGCAATTGTTCATTTTTATTATGTGAGAAGGTGGTTATAGCACATCCTAAGGCAGTCAGTTACCAATGGAGAAAAACTTTTTCAAGAATTTCTTTTGCAATTGATCCTAAGTGGTGATATTGGTCTTAGTGTCCAACCAACCTTTAGCTTTATCATTTAAAGAAAAAGGAAAAAGTCATAAGCAAAGAGCATCATCAGAGATATTATTTAAAAACACAGTGGAGCAAACCTCTAAGAATGCATCAAAATGCTTGAAAGGATTTTCAGACTCAAGCCCATAAAACGACGGAAGCATTTGGATAAGAGAATGTTTAATCTCAAATAGCACCGTAACAGTGGGCATACGTGATCTTGTTGGCGGGTCATAAGTGATGGGAGTGAAATATTCCTTGAGTTGCTTAGGTGATGGGTTGGTTGTTCTTCAGCCATCTTGTTCTTGGATTCTTTTTTCTCAGCTCTTATCTCACAAAGAGAGTGTTCAATTTCAGGATTAAATGATTCAAGATCTAAGCACAAAGAACGTCTACCAAGCATATACCAACAAACAACGAAAAGAAAAGAATGTAATCACCATAATAAGAACCACCAAACAAAATAAAAGAGAAAAAAGAAAAGAGAGATAAGAAGAGAGAAATAAGAAGAAAGAAAAAAATAAATAAAAATAAAAATAATCAAATAAAAGAAAGAACCAAGGGAAGGGGGAAAATAACAAAAAATAATAAAGCAAAATAAAATAAAATAAAAGAAAAACTTAATGTGGATTTTATGTTCTAGTTTTAAAACCCTTTTTACTTGCAAGTGCACAAGGTTAATTGTACACTAGCGAGTATTAGGGTGTCGATCCCACAAGGAACAATAGTGATTTTAGACTTGGCCTTTCTAATTATAAAGAATAATTTAATTTTCACAGTTGGATTATCAAAATGAATTAGCGAACAAAATGAAGAGGAAATGAGTAGCAAAGTAGAGAGAAATCAAATAGGAGAAAGTTCTAGGACTTTGGATTTCACCTTTGATGCCAATATTGATTTACTAATTCAAATGGGGATTTAATTTGTCTCTTGTTCAATCCAAGCTACATGCATTGAGTCATAAATTAAAAAGATGATTATAATTATAAAGTGAGATGATTCATCTAGTGGTTTAGCATGAACTATTCTTTTTAGACATAACTCATCTAATTTCTAGCATAAATTATTCGATTTAAACAATTATAATTTTAAGCTCAAATTGCATAATCATCATATTAGCCTACAAGGTCTAATATTCATTTAAGATAGCAAATTAAACTAGTGTCATCAACATGATTAAATATTATGCATAAGTAGATGATGATCAAATATAAACTCAAGATTATGCAAAAGAGACAAAAACTACCCCATAAGAAATTAGCAAAAGAATATTATTACCAAGGATCCATCCTAATTCTAGAATGAGTAGTTTAGTCGGCCATAGTTAGTGAAAACACCATTAGAGTTGGTATATTTCACTTCCTATGTCCAAACTTTGTATTCAATTACACAAATGATATAATCAAATGTAAACTCTTAAATTTGACTCACAAATGAGATGAGAAGAGAAGAGAAAAATAGCTAACAAAGCTTATTTTCTTCTTAACCCCTCAACCCAAATGATTTTGTCTTACAAAGACTCTCTCGACTCTCCAAAAAAATAGAAGATAGAAGATGGGAGAATGAGAGAGAGAATGGATGAATGTATGAGTGTATGTGTATGGATCCCCCTTTCCCTCAACCCATGGCCCCTTTTTTAGTGGAAAATCCAACCCCTTTGGATACCCCAAAATCAATGAAAATCAATTCCAATTAATTTGGGATGTTACATGCATGGTCATGGCTAGTCATAAGTATAGAATTAATCTTGATTAATGACATTTGACTAGGTTAAGAATTAGTCATGTGGAAAAAATTGGAGATGAAGCACTTGAGAGGGGCTGATTCTGCTAGGATGGCCGCTGGACTTGGCGAATTAGGTCGCGGACAAGCCCACACGGAGAGATAGAGAGGAGGAAGAGAAAAGGAGAAGGTGGGCTGGGATGGGGCTAGCGTGGGACTTGTGGAGCGTTTAGGCTAACCAAACTCAGGCCCAAACGGGGCTGGAGAGAAGAAGAGGGGAGGGAGAGGGAAAAGAGGTTGGTGGGCGCTGGGCCACTCGAAGCTGAATAAGATTGGGCCGCTAGACCGGGCCGCGTAATCGGAAGCTGGGCCACGGTTGCTAACTGCTGGGCCTTTTGTTTTTTTTTTTCCTTTTCTTTTCTTTGAGCTTGAGCTTTAGACTTTGGACTTATAGACGATCCAAGTAAAATTGAATAACCTTTATCCAAATTCGTCTATTTTAGTTTTCCTGCAAGTTTCATAAAATCTGCATTATTTACTCAAAAATATATTTCAAAGACATAAAAGTAGATAAAATGAATGAGAAAATTATATATAAAATATGAATTATCAGGCTGCAAACCACTCGTTGAACCATTTTCTTGAACATGAGAGCTTATTTTTTCTTGGATATCATAAGGACATCTAAAGTAATTAACTTGTAAATTTAAAAGGGAAAATCTTTGGACTATTAGGCAGGCAGAGAATAGTAGACCAAAGCGTGATCTACTTTTTGTATAGAATTTCAAATTATCAATAAGGACTTTACTAGAAGACGAAACACATACTAATAACAATGGCATTTCGTTATGAATTTCCTCCACTTTTGGCGGGAGGTCTGCTTTGGTGATCACCATTGGTGAGTTCTCGAGTTAAATTATCTTACTAGAAGGTGAAACCCATTCCAGTAATAATGGCATTCGTTATGGATTTCCTCCTTTTCTGGCAGGACATCTAAGATAATTTGCAAAACTAGTCTTATATTTATGTTCGGACTTCTTATAATGACTTTAATGGTATAGTTATCACAACCTACTACTTATATCTCAAATATTATATTTTCTGTTATTAACGGCCCACCATGCTTAGTAAAATAATTAAAACTTAATTAAAGAGTTTCGACCATTACCTGAACTTAGTCAGCGCTGGACTCCAGCATTCCCTAGCTTCCGCTTTATAGAGATTGTTAATCTCAACTCCACCTTCCTAGGATCAGGTACAGCATAGATTTGTTTCGTTTCCTACCTCGGACGGTAATCACTAATCAAGTTGTATATATTTTTAAATGATAGTGAGACTTTAATTAAGAACTTATATTATTTAAGACATAAGGTTCAATTGAATAACCTTTCATACTAGAAAACTTCTTTTATTGAAAGCTTGAAACCGAAAATATTATATTGGAAAGCTTGAAGAGAGACTTAAGTTAAGATCATTAGAGATGCTTGTTCATAGAGAAATGGAGAATCCCAACTTCTCTTTTGCTCAAGAATGCTCAAATGACCATGTCCCTTCCAAGCCCTCGACCTCACCTTTTATAGAAGGTTGGGGGTACATAAGATTGCCTAATGGCCGCAGTACATGCTGCTTTTTCATAGGGCTACAGTACATAATGATTTTTCACATGGCTACAGTACATACTGACGACTACAGTACACTGCTATATTTTATAGACCTGACACTTGTCAAAATGGTACAATAATGGAGCAACCACTTTTCAGAACTTTTAATGATAACAAGCCTAGTCATCATTATTGAGATGTTGTCTGTCTTCATTTTCAATTATATCCTCCAGACCATCATCATCTGGATAATCATCAAAACCTTTACCTAATTAAAGATGCTCCGGGTCCGATTTCTCAAATAATTCCATAAGATATTTTTTTTTCTTTTTTCTAATAGGAATTTTTCAACTCCAATATCAAAGAAACAATCGAAGATATCTTCTGAGACTCCTCCTTCTGTATTCATATATTCTTTAAACTCATGGTCATAGGCGAAAGTGGTATTCCCACAGTGCATTAACGTTTTTCCTTGTTCAATTAATGCCGAGCTTTGATGATAAATGTTGTAAAAACCGATGGCTCTTGCTGAAGCAGGATCAGTAACAAAGCCTCCTTATTTTGGAAACTATTCTTGTCGTTGATCATAGGGACCATCGTAATCAACGATCTAAACAAAATAATGGGCTGGTTTAACTTTTTCATTTTCATATTCAATTAGTGCCCAATGTATCTCCAAATATAGGGGTCTGTTATATGGAATGTTTGTCGGAATATTAGGAGATGTAAGAATCCAATGGATCTTCTTGAACATGTATTGTTGGAATTTGTTTTGTGTTGAGAAAAATAAGAACTTTGGATATAAGATTTCCATAAAGTAAACTATCATCCAGTATTCCCAGGTTTTAATGAGGGGATCATTTGGAGAGATTGAATTTGTTGAGAAACCAATACCACCAAATCTAGACTTATCATAAAAATAGATCATGGTACTCCAAGATTCCCCAATATCATAAGGATAGTTACGATAATAGTCGATGCAGCTGCATACCACTCGTTAAACCATTTTTCTTAAACACGAGAGCTTATTTTTCTTGGGTATCATAAGGACATCTAAGGTAATTAACTTGTAACTCTAAAAGGGAAAATCTTTGGGCTATTAGGTAGGTAGAGGATAGTAGACCAAAGCGTGATCTACTTTTTGTATAGAATTTCAAATTATCAATGAGGACTTTACTAGAAGGTAAAACCCATTCTAGTAACAATGGCATTTCATTATGGATTTCCTCCTTTTCTAGCAGGAAGTCTGCTTTAATGATCACCATTGGTGCGTTCTCGAGTTAGACTATCTGTTAGAGAGTTCTTTGATCCCTGTATATGTTCAATAGAGAAGGAGAACTGGTTAAGCCACAATTGCCAACGCAGGAGTCGCCCTTGTTTTTGTATATTTGATAAATTTTTTTCATAAAACTAAGTATTCCTTTGCAATCAGTTCAAATAAGAAATGGTTTTGAGGTTAAAAAGATTTAGAACTTTTCAATTTCGCTTATGACTGCAAGGATTTCTTTTTTCATCGTGGAATAGTTGCATTCTACCTTATTAAAACTTCCACTGTAATATTTGTAGAGTTTTTCTCCTTCTTTGATTTTGAATACCGCACTCCAGTACTTATTGCTGGCATCTGTCTCAAGAACTAAATTATCTCCTTCATTAGGCAAATTAACAATAGAAAGATTTTTACACATCTTTTTAAAGTTTTGAACAATATTTGTATTATTAGTGGTCCATATCCAACTTACTTCTTTTTTGAGTTTTTGCTGTAATGGTTTTCTCAGTTTAGCTAAATCTTTACTGATGTCTGAAACATAGGCAAGGCATCCAAGAAACCTTTCTAATTGCTTCTATCTTCAATCTTTTCAGAAAAATTTTCTATTTTTTCCAAAATATGCTTTTATAAGATAATCTATCCAGCCTTTATCTCTAGACCTAAAAACTTAATTTCTTGTTCAGCATAAATGGACTTATTCTTACCATGTATAATACCATGGCCAATGCATCTTTGAGTGACAGCTAAGACATTATCTTTGTGCTGTTTTATGGTTTTGGAAAAGACAAGGATATCATTGATGTAAACTAAACAATAATGGCTGAGATCTTTCAAGATATTATCCATTCTTCTCTGGAATATTTGAGGGGCATTTTTAAGATCAAATGGCATTACTATCCATTCATAATATCCTTGTGGGGCATTAAATGCAGTTAAAGGAATACTTTCCTCATCCATTTTTATCTGTCAATAATTGCTTTTGCAGTCTATTTTTTATAATCAAGAAGCTCCTTGAATTCTATTGAAAAGGACTGTATTGTTAGGAATATAATAACCATTAAAGACAGTATTATCATTAAGCTTTTTATAATTGATCACCATTCTTACTTTTCCTCTTTTTTTCTTCTGCATGATTTCTTAGCATGAAAGTGGTACTAGTATGAGGACTCTTGCTATTTCTGATTAATCCTTTTATCCAGAAGTTCTTTGATTTGTTTATCAAATTCTTAGATATTTTGGTGTGTATACACGATTTGTTTGACTCGGATAATAGTGTTGGGATTTAATAAAGTGATTTTAGCAAAAGTTTTATCTTTATCCCAAAATTTTAGTGGATTATCAGAGTAGGGTTCTTTACATAATTTTTCTTGTTGTTCGACAATTTACTCTTTAATAGATAATTTGAGCAATGAGATTGTCAGTGCTATTTCGTGTTATGCTGGCATTACTTTCTCACCACGCTGACTGCATGTAAACTCAATTTTTCAATGAGTGTAAGCCTTACTTAATTTTTCAATAGAAACTGAGTGGCCATTAATTGTGAATATTAATTGGTTTATGGTCTGTGTGCATTAAGAATATAATCTTTGAAAATTATTTCCAATAATCTTCTCACCATGCTGGCTTTGATACCAATTGAAAAAGGATCGAAAATACAACTAATGAGAAAAATTACACATACACAAATTTTAGATTTTCGAAAGTAAGTTTTTAAGGATTTGGGTTGAAATGAAAATTTAAAAATCTTAGGGGTCTTTTTGCAATTTAGAAAACTACTTTGGCAAGTTTGGTTCCAGAAATTATTTACACCAACGTTGGATGGACCAAGAAATCGTTTCTAAAGTTATAGGTCCCGAAAATTATTTACACCAAATTTTGGGGGTTGCAATTGAATTTATCCATCAAGGGGCTTGGTAGGGCTGTTCAGTAGTCTCCATAATAACAATTTCATTGTGCTTTGTGTCAATAATAAGGCGCATCTCATATTCGCGTACTTTATTATCTTTCACATAAGACAACTTTCTTCTGCTTGACTCACCACTCATATCACAAATTGCCATCTAAACATTCCCCTCTCTCACTACCCTTCTTCCTAGTATTGCTTTGGTCGGTTTTAGTTTGAGAAGAGTCGAGCTTGAGTTTCATACAAACTCAACTGCTATTGCCCATACCTATGAGCTCTAATAGTTTCTAGTGCATCTCCTTCCAATTGTTTTCCACCCCCTCCGCTTCCTCTTTATAGGAGACCTCCTAATTTTCAGACTGTTCTAAAGCTTGTTCTCATGAATTTCATCTTTATATAGGTCAAACCTTAATACACATGATCAAAAAGATCACAAGTGTAGCAAAAATTTGGAAGTTTCACATAATGTACTTCAATCCATTTTGGCTTCCCTTCAACATTGGTCATCTTGCCACTTCGAAAAGGATTAGTGATATCAATCAACTTTGATTTTCAGACACTTTAAAGGGGTCAGAATGTCCTCTTCATCAATGTCAAAGCGCTCAGATGTTTCAGCAAAGGCATGTGTCTTCTTTCTCGTCATAAGGTCACAAACTTTGATCCAGAAATGTGTCATATTAAACTCCATGTCTGAGGGTTGCTCGTCCCCTTTCAATTACTTGATTAATAAGATATTATCATTGAACGCCCATGGTCCTTCATTTATCACTAAGTCTTTATCAGTTTATCATCATTAAAAAAAAATTAGAAAGTAAACTTATTCTTATTTAAGTCCTTGACTAAAATCCTTTTAGATGGACTCCATATATTTTTTGATTATGCTTTTGAAAGCTTCAAGACTAAATTCATTTTTGGTAGGAAATTCCCAAGCAAGAAAAGTGCAATTTAGGTGTCAATGTTTTCATCAATTGATAATCAAAATCCACAATCTCCTTTTGTTCTTCTATACATCACAACTTGCCCAAACCCAGATTATAATAAGTAGCCATAGACAAAACTTTGAAAAACACTAACATAAAAGAGAAGTCACTAGAAACATTAACGAAATGGCTCAGACAACGAGGAAAAACTCCGCACTTTGGGAGAAGAATGCCTAGAACGACTGCCTACAATGAGACGAGCCACAACGATAGAATCCCTGCAGGGAAGGGAGAAGAAGTCCACAAAACTATTATGTCGTAGGCTTTTCAAATGATGCTACAGTTCTGATCATGGGTAGGTTTCAAGCCTAAAGGCATTACTAATACTTAAATTGATATGTTAATTTCAAAATTGATCCATAGCATATTATTTATTTAAAGTACCACTTATAAAGGCCAATATTGTGGATATTAATTGATATAGTGATTGATAAATTTTTTTGAAGTTGTTAATAAAAAAAAAAAACATATGTCCATCTTTAAGTTAAATAATCTGTATAGTTTCTATGAGGGAAAAACTTTATATACTTTGTTTTTCAATTGAATTGCAAAATTCAATGCATTTGGCCCATACCACATGAAAACTTAAAACTAATTCTTTTGTTGCCTAGCAATTTTTCTTAATTACTTTCGAAATTTTATTCCTTTTTTTTAACTTCATTTTGAAATAAAGGCATGAGGATTTGTAATTATAAGCATCTAAAATTAGCTACATTTGTCATTTTGAAATATATGTCTTGCAATTTGCATCAAGTGTAGGGGCTGACAATAAAACTTACACCTATTTGAAGTTGAAAAACCGACCCTACTTAAAACCCGAATGGGCAGTGAAAATGGGCTTTAAATGGATATAGGGTAGGTATTGGGAAAAAGGGGTACGGGTATGGGCATGAATATGAGCACAGGCCTCACTGCTTGATAAATTGCTTGATTTAGCATTTTTTAAGTAGTGAACCTCGAAAATATTACAATTTTGCAATCTTTCAATGGCCAAATGTATGTCATACTTGAACATGGGTTGCATATAGATATTAATTTTCATTTTCTATGTACAATCGAATAAAATCTGCAAACCTACAAAATAAAATGGGTATGGGTATGAGTATTAGTTTCGAATACCCAACATATGTCAGTACGGATATGGTATGGTTTTCGAAAATGGGTGTGGTTGCAAGGACAAGTCAACCCATCCCAAATCCATCCCATTGCCATCCCTAGATAAGTTCTATTCTGATCTATATTATGCAAACAATTAGGATGCCTAGGATCATCTATGATGATAATGACATGAAAGTGAGAAAATTTCAATAGGAGGGGACTTCGATGGAGAGAAAAAAACATCTTGTCTCTTGGAAGGTAGTCATGAGTCCAAAGAACGAGTAGGTTAGGTGTCTGGGCCATGAAGCACTTGAATGGCTACGTCTTTAATGAAGTTGCGCTAGCGTCTCACCTCTAATGTCAAAGCCATATGGATAAGGTTTTAAAAGAAAAATATTGCAAAGGTGGCAATTTAGGTGGTTTAACCATTTGGAGTTACTTTTCAATGTGTAGAGACAGTTCATGGAAAACTCTGAAAGCCTTTAAGGAAGGAATTGGCTCATTGATGGATTATGAAAAGCGACATCATTTTCAGGCATCAATTCTGGGTGACCATGCAGTCGTTATTCACTCATGCTACTAGAACATGAGCATGGGAAGATGGTATGTGATTCTTGGAGAAAGGACAAAGGCTAGAACTAGGATAAATTAGCATACTTTATGCCTCATTTTGGTCCCACTAGTCAAAATGAGTCACCTTAAGGGGTGAATGGAGTTACAGTGAAAACGTTGACAATTTATGAACATTTGGAAATATTAAAATTAAGAATCTAAAGATAAATAAGCTTAAGTTTCAATGAAGCACCTGAATAGACAGAGGACTCAGTAATGAAGTGTGATAGACAGAGTAAAGTAATATAGAAAGTAAAGATATTAGAGATAGAATATTTTTTTGTGAGGTTCACCCAACTTAACTTTAGGCTATGTCCCCACCTACAGCCCTTTATAGACCTTAGAATCCAATCAATTTACTATTTACTTAAGATAGATTTTGCAAATATCCCCTAAGTCATTTCTTACAATGAGTGTTTTCACTAAGCACTTGTATAAGCTTTTCTTCTACTATCCCTACTCTCATAAGAACACACCTTGTTTATAGAATTCACACAGAGCACTATGTAATAGCTCATGACAGACTCAACAAGAGTACCCCTGCTCCTTGCCTATAGGCAAAATTTTTCTTCAGAGCACTATGATCATATTAACTTCTAGAGTTCACAACTCTAAGGAGGACAACACTTCTCAATACAAAGCAGTGACATTCCCTTAATTCCTTCACACCTTAACTATAAGAATTGGAATTTAAAGATTGAATACAATGGTTATAAGCTTTGTCACCTAAAATAAGTCTTTTCTTTGCTCAAGTGTTCTGTGCTTCAATCTTCACAAGGTTCTTCTATTTATAGATCTTCCATGTAGCTATTAGATTGGTGGTTATCAGTAAAGTAGCCATTGGATATTTCTCTTAATCTCGACCCTTGATTTTAAAGTAACGGAACATTCACATAAGGACTTTGACAACTATGTCTGGGAGTTTGATTCTTTCCTTTTTTGATAGATCCTTTTATCTGGTACTTAATCATTCTTTCCATAAAGGGAATAATTAGCCTAATTTTTCTCTCTTCAATGTGACCATTGATATAGCCATTACATCCAGATTTTCTTCCTAATTGTACTTTAGCAGTCAGTCAGAGAACCTGGATGAAAAGAATTTTGGCAGCATTTAATACTTGCTGATGATAACTAACAACAACTTCCAGCGTAAACCTCGCTTTCGCGAGGTATCAAGAGATCCAAATATAGGAAACCTTATCTCTACATACATGACTGCATGTAGAGAGATCGTTTTCAATAGATCCACATAAAAAGTTTTAAGAAAACATTTTTGAAGTTGAAAAATTGATTGGTAAACAAAGTTAACAAACATAGGACCTAAATTACTTTAATCAACATAAATTAACACAAATAACAGACGAAGGATGAGAGTTGTACGTTCCTTAAGCAGCAACATGTGACATACTACTAATTTGGCTAAGCGCAGTTTACACTTGAATAATCGAAGAACTCCTCCTTTTAACATGACTAAAGCATCTTAGTACAGTATCCCTCATCTTATCTTCAATGGATGCAACTCCTACTTTTTCTTTAATCACTTCATTCTGAATTCTATCCAATCTCGTATAGCTACAGATCCATTGAATCATTCTCATCTCTGCTACCATTAACCTCTAGACTTTAGTCTTTTTGATTGGCCAACACTTTGAACCATATAATGTAACTAGTCTGACTACTATATGATAAACTTTCTCTTTCAAGCCTATTGAAATTTTCTTATAACACAATACTCCTAAAGCATTTTTCCATTTTTGTCATCCCACTCTAATACGTTGACTAATGTCTTCATCAATATTTTCTTTCTCCTCAGTGATCGAGCCTAAATACCTAAACTTCTCGATCCTTGGTCTTATCACACCACTCATGGTAACTTCTTTCATGCCTGCTTCCTCACCACTAAACCCACATTTTAAGCATTCAATCTTAGATATGCTTAATTTAAATCCCCTAGATTCTAAGGTATGTCTCCACTACACTAACGTGTTGTTAAGTCCATTCCTGATCTCATCGATAAGAACAATATTATCAAAAATAGCATACACCAAGTTACCTCATCTTGAATCCCTTTTGTGAGCTCATCCATAACAATACTAAAATGAAATGGGCTTAAAGCTGAAACTTTATGGAACTCAATGTCGATAGAAAATTCCTCTATGTCTCCTCCTGAGGTTCTAATACTTATTTTTACTCCCTCATACATATTCTTGATAGCGGTGATATACATTATCAACACATTCAAGATTAACCACGTGAGTAATCACAATAATTATAATTAGAAAATGATTAAATAAAATTCAGCTGTTTTTTATATAAACATCTTAGAAATGATCTATAATGTGAGTAAATGCTAGGGAATGTTTTTCCCCCCCGACACTTCATGGGACATTCAATAAGGACTCGAGTGTGCCTTCAGTTTAAGATGAAATTAGCGGCCTCAGCAATAAATGATCTAGACACCATTACTTCCGTGCTTGATCAGATTGACTTTAGTAAGAGCCTATAAGAACATTTTATACAAATTCCATCGAAATGATTCTGACGAGGATATGACTTTGCCGATATAAACAGTCTTTATGACGTCACATTTGCACGGGAGACTTTGACAAGACCCTAACTGGTCTCTAACTTACTACTTTTGCATATTATCCAAATCTTTGTGTGATTATAACATATGTAGCACTTAGTGGATCAGATTGAGTGTGAATTTACCCGAGAAACTCTGACTTAAGCAATGACTTTGAGGCTGCAACACTCATGATATCCTCAGTGGATAGGGTCTTATGAATTGACAAAAGATGGGGTTAATGCTTATTTCTTCTAGACGGTGAGGCCTTAGATAAATTCTCTTTGAAGTTGACATTATCGACATTTGACAGATGTAGGATGTGGGGATGACACTTGTAGAAGTGGATGTGGCAAAGTAAGGTCCCCGAGTAGATCTAGATTTTCACTTGGCTTGCCTTACATGTCTAGCTCCTAACCAAAGCCCAACATGTCAAGAAAGGCATATCAAATAACTATTGTTGCAAGATATGTGATAATGACATTAAGGATGTAATTTAAATTTTGTAAATGTGCCCTAGTAATAGCATGGTTTGGAAATATATATGGAAAACCTATGCTAGGGATGAGGACTATTGAATGGATTGTAGCAAATGTTAAGGATGAGCTGAGAAACCTAGACTGGTCTTATAAATTTCTTATTACTATGCCATACGCATACAAGTGGCATAACGTGCCCTAGTTTAATGAGGTACAACAAATACCTTGGGATAAAGGGATATTCTTTAAAGAAATTTGATGAGGCCATTTAGGACAAATGCTAACATGCTTGAGTCAAGTGTGCAACAGAAACCTCGATACACTGTGAAGTGGGAAGCTCCTCCTATATATTGGATTTTATACAATATTGATGTAGCTTCCAAAGGGAATCCGGAAAGGTCGCAGGTGATGGACTTCTTTGGGGGAGACAGGGATGAACAACTTGCTAATTTTTCTAAGAAATTGAGGATTTGGACTGGTTTCAAAGTAGAACTCAGGGGGTCTTAATAGGACTCAGAGTGGCTAGAGAGAAGTAATTTAGAGAAAGTATGAGTTGAGCTAAATTCTCGCATGGTTGTTGTTATGTTGCAAGGAAGGGCGAATTGGTGCATGGAGCATATACCAAGTGGCTAGGAAGTGAAAATGTCTTGTTGCCGCTAGATCTGGCAAATGGGCCATTCGGTTCGGGTACAGTTCGGGTCAGGTCATGTTCGGGTTAAATGAGATTTCGGGTCATTTCGATTTAGGTCGGGTATGGTTCGATTCGGGTCAATTTCAGGTCAACCAATTTTTACTCAAATACGCTTGTCATGCCAAAACAAGCAACTGTGTAGAAAATTTCGGATCAGGTATGGTTCGGTTCGGGTCAATTCGGATTTCGGGTCCACTTTCGGGTGAGCATATTTCGGGTGCCGGGTCGGGTATGGGTCCGGGTTGTTTGGTTTGAGTTTTGGGTCTCGGGTCTCGGGTCAGTTTTACCAGGTCTAATTGCCGCTCATTTAGGTTTCCTTTGGGATAGAGGCTATTTTGAAGTTAAACAAGGTCTTGTACACTAATAACAATGTTGATGCCAATTGATCTAGGATGATTAAAGATTAATAAAAATTCTTTTGAAGCTTAGGCTGTCTTGTGCACAAAAAGGAAAAAAACCGAAATTGAGCGCATTATGAAAAAATAGTAATAAGGTCCTTTTTTTCGTTGGTCTTTTCTAATTTACCAACTTCAACCCATTTCAACCAACTTTAACCACTTCAATAAAAAATACTAACCTCAACTAACTTCAACCAACTTCAACCCACCTCCTTCAAAATTTTATTCACACTATTTTAACCAACTTCAAAATAATATACCAACTTCAAGTAACTTCAACTTACTTCAACCTACTTCAACAAAAAATATCGACTTCAACAAAAAATGTCAACTTCAATCCACTTTAATCTACCTTAATTAACTTTATTTTTTTATCAAGCTTAATTTACTAACAAAAAGATCATGCCCTAAATATAGTTTTTTTGGTGCGAGACTAATGATTGTTACGGTTGGATATTTCCAAAAATACAAATTTATGCAATTGAATCTCTCCCCATCCCAAACCCGAAAAAAAAAAAAAAAGGAAAATGAGCCCAACCCAAAAGGAAAACAGGGGTAAAAGAACAGCGGGAAAAATGAACCAGCTATATGCCGTAATTACAAAGATCCAGCTCATCTATCTACGTGGTATCCACATAAGCCAGATCTTGCACCGTCCACTCACCCATCTTTCTCATCCAACGGTCCAAATTTTCTCCCTACGCATGGCGGGATCCAGAGGACGCATGCCCAACGGCAAACGGCCACGAGCTCACAGGCAATACTGCAACTTGACCGCCACCATCAGTTTCTCTCTCCTATAGCCAATCACTTCTCACCACATACCCCAAATCTCCCTTTCTCTCTTCCTTCCTTTTTTCCCCAATCCATCAATCAATCTCCACTAAATTTCGCAGTATACCTCCGGTCGGTCCTCTCCTCTTCAAATGATTTTGATCTTTGCAGCCTCCTGAGCTAGTTAGAACATCGATCAGATCGCAATTCACAATTCTTGTTCATACCCATCAATGGAGATCTCAAGCAGTGTGACTGCCAAGTCTATTCCATGTTACTACTGTAATTCTGGGTTTGGTGGTGATACCCAGATGGGGAAATCGATTTCTGGGGTTTCTGGGGTGAGTTTTCGACGTGGGAATCGGATTCCAAGTTTGAAGGGAGGGTTGAAGATGAGGAAGAATTGGGATTTTTGTGGGTTTGCGGAAAACGGGCACATGGATTATTACCGTGGTTCGCCTGTTTGCGGGGAGAAAAAGGGTAAAATAAAGGGGAACAAGGGGTGGAATGAGGCGTCGATGAAGAAGAAGATGAAGTTGGTCAAGGGTTTGGTGAAGGATTTGGAGGAGTTTTCTCAATTGGGTTTTGGGTTGCAGGTGGATTGTGACCAGGGTTTGGTTGGTCAGGATGATAAGAGCAAAAAGATTTCTGTAAGTATTATCGTCCTTTTTTTATTTGGGGCATTAGGTTTTGTTTTTGTGAAGTTTCTTGAAGATTTTGGGTGAAATTTTGTATGCTTGGATGTGGAGATCTCTTTTCTCAATTGGTATGCAAATTGTATTTAAAAGTAATTAATTAGAAAACCTAATTAGAATGTTCTTGTTAGGTTGTGGTCCAATGTCGTAGTTATCAGGATTTCATTTTGTATGGCTAGTAAATTGTGGTATGATAAGGGAATTTGCTACTTGATTACTATCATCAGTTCAGTCTGTTTAAGGCTTAAGAAGTGTTTTTTTTTTTTTTTGGGAGGGGGGGGGATTGGTGGTTTCGAATACAGTGTCTGGAAGTGCACTTTGCCTCTGTAATATGCTTTCCAGGAGATGGTGATCATAAGCCTGAATTTGCCTATCTTTGTCTCATGAATTGCTATCTATGTTACACAGGGGCTCTGCAAACAGGTCTTTAGGGCCGTTCGAGAGAGGCATCGTCACTTGAACTCCACCTTACCCATTTTAGAATATCAAGCGTTCGACATAGATGCCATATGCTAGTCTCAGACATGGGGATCTTCTAAAAATAAAGAGTTGCGTACTTGCATGTCCTTGTATATGTTGGAGAATTGAGTGTCTGACATTGTTGCTCGGGTGAAATGCAGAGTTCGGATATTCTAGGAGTGGGCCGTGAGGGTTTAGAAAATTGGTTCTATATCTCTGTTTTACTATTTTAATTTTAAATTGGTTAATTTGACACCCACCCCCCAAAAAAAAAAATCCCAAAAGAGAAGTGAATAGACAGTGATTCAGATGTCTGCTTTACCGGATGATTTTTGTCATTTGTAAATTGTGATCATAACTAATCCATGAGCCCATTTAATTCACTGCATAATACAGAGCAGTAAATCTTACCTACAGACTTCTATTTTATGATTGTGATTTTGCCACTTTCATTTAATTTTACAAATTTCATTTCATGATAATACCTTGCTTGCTCCACTTCAAGTTTGCTGGTCAGGTTCCTTTTCCCTTTTCATATTGAATTAATTTATGCAGGAAGCAGCAGAGATATTGCTAACTCAATTGCAGCAGCTAAGAGCAGAAGAGAAATCAAACGTGGAAAAGCAAGGGAAGCAGAAATGCAAAAATCAAGACTGTGAGTCCTCCTCTTCCTCCTCAGAATCCAGCGACAGTGAATGCGATGAGGTTGTTGACATGAAATGCTTTAGACAAGCAGCCATTGTTCAAACCATCGAAAACCCAAAAGAATCGTCATTAAGCCTACCAACGCCTGAAGAAATAATGAGCAATCCCCAATGCTGCAATATGATCCTTGAAACAACCCTAAATGACAATGCAACCATTGATGTTCTCAACTCAGAAACCCCGAATTTGAACCAATCAAATCAAGTCAGAAGTGTTAGCAGCTTGATGACAATGGCATCACCAATGGAAAAGAGGATCGAGGTTTGTATGGGTGGGAAGTGCAAGAAATTGGGTGGTCCAGCATTGATGGAGGAGTTCCAAAGAGTGGTGGGTGATGATATAGTTGTCGTGGGGTGCAAGTGCATGGGCAAGTGTAGAAGCGCCCCTAACGTCAGGGTTATGAATGGTGAGGATGTGAATGATGATTCTGTGAGGACTCCCAGCAACCCCGTCTTAACCGGGGTGAGTTTGGAAGATGTGGAGTTGATTGTTGCTAATTATCTTGGAGAAGAGAAGGCATTGGGTGCTGCTGCCAGTGTTGCTGCTCAGCCTTCTTGAAAATGTTCGGATATTGATTCACCGTGTGGTTTAGGTTGATGGTGTAATTTAGGAATGTGCCTGTATATTAATGGCTTGGGATGAAATCAGGGGTCTCTCCCAAATTGTTTATAGAATAGACATAGATATTAGTTTGTCAATGCTCTGCAGCTCAAGCTGGGTACTTTTTATCTTCGATGCATTAGAAGTTTAGTTTGGTATGATTTTCGTCTCACTTTGTGACACTGCGGTATGCAATAAAGGCAATCTTTGAATGTGAGCATTTGTCTTTTAGGCTAGATAATCCTTGTATTAGTGTCTCCAATTACAGTGTGTCTACTTTTGCTCTGGATTGTGCGAATCCTTTTTAATGATGTTGTTATTACTTGCATTAGAGTAACATTAAAGTAGTATGTTGTCATAAATATTGACACTAATCAATACAGCTACGAGGTGCTAAAACGACTACTTTAATGGAAACCAAACATTCCCTCAATTTCTATGAATGCATATGAATATATATATATATATATATATATATATATATATATATATATATATATAAAATCTAATCTAAATTCAAATCTGTAATCCAAGAATAATGCCTGGACAGAATGGTTTGGTGGGAGGCAAATCCAATGTAGATCCTTTAATGCATAATTGTAAAGAGATTGGTTCTACTGAAATTTACTTTAAAAGTTACTAATATCCAAATATTTCATACAGCTTTAGTATAATTTAGAGAGACTCTTTTACTTTAGTCTACGAGAACTCTAAATCCCAAGCTAAAAAAATTGCCAGAAGTTTGCTATTTAGAAGGTTACTGGATGCAATATGAGCTTTGGAGATATTGGATGATAATAATCCGAATTTCAAAAATAACTTTCAGCGCTCTGAATTGTGGAGTAGACCTGGCAAATGGGTCATTCGGTTCGGGTATGGGTCGGGTTAAGTTCGGGTTAAATGACATTTCGGGTCGTTTCGGTTTGAGTCGGATATGGTTCGGTTCGGGTCGAGTTCAGGTCAACCAATTTTTGGTCAAATGCGCTCATCATGCCAAAACAAGCAACTTTGTGGAAAATTTCGAGTCGGGTATGGTTCGGGTCGGGTCAATTCAGGTTTCGGGTCCACTTTCGGGTAAGCATATTTCGGGTGTCGTGTCGGGTATGGGTCCAGGTCGTTCAGTTCTAGTTTCAGGTATCGGGTTAGTTTTGCCAGGTCTATTGTGGAGGTATTTTTATTTTTAGTAGTCCATAGGTCATTTTAGATTTTGTTTCTAAGGCAATTCAAACTTCAAAATGAATTTATGCAACTTGAATTTTATATCTTTATATTACTTTATGGGCAATATCGTTTATAATTGACTAAAGAATGCAATCTAAAATGACGTTAGACTACTGAAAATAAATATCCGCAAAGGTTGGAGTACTGGGAGCTATTTTTGAAGTTTAGATTATTTCCGTCCAGCACCCCCAAAGTTCAGATTATTCACATCCAGCAGTCCTTTAGACTATTCAAAAATTGGACACTGACGGAAGTGGGGATCTGAGAATATCTAAATGAGCATACTAATGGCTTATTTCTTTTGTTGGCAAACCTCGGTTCTTATTTCCATTCAATTTCTTCTCACTTTGTTCCATTCCTTCTCGCTTTTTAAAGATAAACACTCCTTCGTTCCACTCATTTTCATTCATTTCCACCCCCTCGCATTTTTTTCCCTCACTATAATATCAATAACTCTATCTTTCTTCCACTCCATTTCATTCCATTCCATTCCACTCCATTGCATTCATCCTCATTCTTTCCTACTCCTGCAAGAAAGTTATCATTTCTTCCTATTCTATTCCATTTCATTTTATTCATTCTCACTCCATTCAATTTCTTCCCACTCTGTACCTCCTCCATCCCTACGAAAAGAATAGGCCCCAATAATGGTCTGTTAGTTTTAATATATTAAACCTGCACATGTTTCATTCTACTCCAACTTACTCCAGTCTGCTCCTACATGCTTTAACCTGCTTCAACTTGTTCCAACTCTAATGAAACTGTTCCGGATCTACCCAAGCTTGCTCAGATCCGCTCCAATCCACTCTAATCTGCAAACTGCTCTTCTAAAATATTGAAAATGAACAGCCGTAAAAGTAACTAATTTGTTTTTAGCAAATTGTAGCTTGCTGCTGACAGGGGTGATAGCAATAGACTAGTAGTGTCATGTTTTGCAAGAAAGTGATACTAGCCCTAGGCTCCAGCTTGCTGCTAGGGGTGCTGATAATGAAGAAGTCCATTAATATTCTCATGCTTGTCTTACGCGCCAATTACGGATTGCAGAATGAGAAGGGATCACATGGTACTTGGTGCTTTGAGCTCCTCAAGTATTGCATCTTCAATGCAGTATTCAAGAGAACATGTCAAACCTAACCGACAATGCAATCCTGCTCACTCACTAGTCACTGTTAGCAGCAATATTAATTAGTTTTTTTCCTTAAATTGGTATCATTTGTGCCTTTAAATAGTGAGTAAAGTAGTTATATCGAATACCATTTATATCCTAAATTCCTAATAAGCCTGTCAAATATTTTTTCTCAAGATATTCCAAAAAACTTGTCAAAGTCAAACTTATAATACCCACACACATACTCATTTGTAAATATGGTTTTGGTAGTCCCACGACGCTGAGCCACATCAATATATTCTTTCTTTTGTCCTTCATTTTATGGGCATAAGAAAAGTTCAAAATATTTGAAAATTTGTTTAAAATATTTTTCTGCAATAATGTGTATTTGATCCACACGACACCAGATTTTTAGTTGGTTGTTTGTGCTTGATATTGTTAGGTGTGTGCCATATCCCATGTAAGGTAAAAGAAAATGATCTACATGGACCATATGCATATTATTTATCCGGCCTTTCCTGTGCGCACAGTTACATAAACGGGTGGTTTGCCTCGACCCCAATGTGACGGGCGTGAATGATGAGAATGTAAATGATTATCTGAGGACTCCTTGCAACCCTATCTCAACCGGGGTTAGTTTGGAAGGTATAGAGTTGATTGTTGCCAGTTATTTTCGGGAAGAAAAGCCATTGGTGTTGCTGTTGCTGTTGTTGTTGCTGAGTTGCCACCTTGAAAATGTGCAGATATTCATTAATCATTACCCTGTGTAGTTAGGTTGATGGGGTAATGCAGGAATGTGCCTGTATTGTTATGACTAGACAAGAAATTACGGGGTCTCTCTTAAATTGTATATAGAATTGACATAGGTATTCGTTTGTCAATGCTAGGCAGCTCAACGTGAGTGGCAACAAGGGGTGTACCTCATCATATTTTGCCCTGTTTTTTTCGTTGGAAAATTGCAAGTGTGGGATGGTTGAGGGTGGGAAGGGGGGGAAGGAGTGGGTAGGAGTAGTTGTTGATTATATTTAGTTTTGATGATAACAAATCCAAGTGTAAAAATTTGTCCAAGTAATGTTGCTCCGAACACGATCTCCAAACAGGCCTAACTGGTGTTTGTGATCTTTATTGTATTAACTGGTTTGCTACATGTGAGAACAAGTCTTCTAGACAGGTTTTACTTGGTGATTCCATATTAAGTCAAGAACACCATCTCGACAGTTGATTGTAAAGCGTGTTCCTGAACTCTAGCAATGCAAAGAACAACCCCAGCAAACAAGGTGGCCTGGGTGTTCACAGCAACTCTACAAATCTCGGACAAGATGACTGGTTCAAAATAAGAAGTCTTGGGTATATAGGTTTTATTTAATTAGACTCTTGTTAATATGCCAATATTGAAAACATCATTTTAAACACCTCTTGAATCGGTATTTGCGCTAAAGTACTTCAGAACACCAGTTGCGAACAACCCTGCAAACAGGGTGCCTAGGGTGTTTCTGAACTGCAGTGGCCATACCCGATTATTTTTGAAAATTCATTTTGGTTGGCCAAGATCCCCAGAATACTTTCTTTGAATTTCAAAATTACTATTTTTCTGGAGATGATAGTTCTTGAAAATATTATGGAGATTTGCGAAAATAGGTTTGGAAGATTTGCCAAATCAAAAGATTCCTATGACTATATTTTCGGATTTGGTAAAAGCTGAAAATCTCTTTAAACCTCTTCACGGCTATGGGAAGATAAGGGTTATCTTTTAAGATAACAAAATCCCTTATATTTTGGGATAAATTCATCATTAGCCGTTGGAGAATATATTTTGTTTGCAAATCATTTTCCATACTTAGCTGAGTCTTTGGTTTTTGACCGTTGGACCTTGTGTTTAAAAACCGCAGCTTTTCTCTCCCGTAGAGAAGCCAAGAAGCAGATAGAAAAAACTCAGACTGAAAAAGAGAAGCAACACAGCTTTCTGAAAAATCTGGAAAAAATCAGGAAACTCGGTTTTCACATTAAAATTCTTGAGCTTCATTCTGAAAAGCAAAACCGTGACAAGCTGTGTTTGATTTGAGTTTTCAAACCATTGGCATAATAGGATCTTCATTGTACCTTACATCTGCTTAGTGAGAAGCACCCCCTGTAAGGTGTTTGTAACCCTGATCTTGATCAGAAAAGTGAGTGAGTGTGTCCTAGTCGTGTGGACTTGGACGTGTCTAATCTTGCGAAGGTTGGACGTGGTGTAACCTGTCTTTGGGAAGAAGGTTATGTGGTTGCAAGTTGTAACAAGGTGTGTTACATTTGTAACGTGTGAAGCCCGTTAGTGAAAGTGGTTAAATCCTACACGAGGTAGGTCGTGGTTTTTCACACCTCAGTTGGGCTAGAGGTGTTTTCCACGTAAAAATTATGTGTGCTTTATTTTCCGCATTTATCTTGGTGATTTTCGCATCTGCAATATTTGAGAACACCCCGTGCAAACAAGCTATCAGGGTGTTTGTCATTTGAGAACAACCTCTGTGAGGGTGTTTGTTATTTACAATGCGAAAATCAGACACCACAATTCACCCCCCTCTTGTGGTTATATACTCACGAACTCAACAAGTGGTATCAGAGCAGGTTCTCTTACAAAAGGTTAACACCTTGAGAGATTCTGAAGATGAGTACCCCACAAGGAATTCTTGAAGGGCAATCCATTACTCGTCCACCCTATTTCAACGGCCAACATTATAGTTGGTGGAAGAATAGGATGGAGAACTATATTCAGGCAGAAGATTATGAATTATGGATGCTCATCAAGAACGGGCCCCTTGTTCCCACCAAGGTGCTTGAAGATGGTAAGAAGGTTCCCAAGGAATCCATAGAGTTTGATGCTGAGGACTACAAGAAAATGGAGAAAAATGCCAAGACCAAAAAGCTTCTATATTTTGGCCTAGGACCCGATGAATACACTCGCATCTCTGAGTGTGAATCAGCCCAAGCTATCTGGAATGCTCTGCAAGTTGCTCATGAAGGTACGAGTCAAGTTAAACAATCTAGAATTGAGCTACTTATGCGACAATATGAGTTGTTTGATATGGGTGATCATGAAACTGTGATGGACATGTATACACGGTTCACCCACATCACGAACGAGTTAAAATCCCTGGGAAGATCTTTCACCACTGAAGAGTTGGTGAGGAAAATCCTCAGAATTTTACCTCGCACGTGGGAGGCCAAAGTAACAGCCATCCAAGAGGCTAAAGACATGAACCAGATCACCCTCGACGAGTTGATTGGTAATCTCCAGACCTATGAACTCCGAAAGAACTCACAGCAAAGAGAGGAGCAAAAGAAGGATCGTGGGCTTGCCTTGAAAGCACATGAGGACACTGACTCTGACCTTGAAGATGAAGAAATGGCCCTAATGTCCAGAAAATTCAAGAAATTCTTCAAAAAGGTCAAGAAAACAACAAAAGAAAAGACTTCAGCAAGTCCAGAAACACCTCCAAAGAACAGCTCACAGGGTGTTTCAAGTGCGGCAAACCAGATCACTTAGTCAAAAATTGCCCTCTGCTTCGAGAAGATCAGACGCCCGAACACCCTCGAAAACAGGTTCGAAAACACCCTGTAAACAATCTGGGCAAGCGATTCTCGAAAGCTATGCTGGCTGCTTGGGGAGATTCCTCTGAGGATGAAGGAGAATCTGAAGCTGAAGAAGGGGTCGTAGCACTTATAGCACAAAGTGATTCAGATTCAGATGATGAATCAACAATCAGCCTCTCAGATCTCAAGAGCAAGGTACATGGTCTTAACAAAGCTACTTTAGAAGAACTTCTATATAATTTGATAGACACTTGTGCTGATCTAAAAAAGAAGTTCGTGACCTAGAACTTGAAAACGAAATTCTTAAAAATGAAAACCTCGGTTTACATGAGAATATTAACTTGCTCAAAGAAAACCTCTTTATAAAAGAAGGAGATTATTCTCGAATGGAGGAAAAACTCTTTGAGGTAGAAGGAATGGTTGAGTCCTTGCTCAGGGAGAACAAAGGTTTGCATGCTGATATAGAAAAACTGGAAAACAAGCTTACCACAACCAAGCGCTGAAACGAGTCCTCACAAGCCCTTGATTGGTTAAACACTCACCACAGTCGAAACAAAAAGGGACTTGGGTATAAGCCTAAACGAACAGTCTATCCAATTCACAGAAAGTATGTGGGATTACCTGAAAACATTGTTTGCTTTCATTGTGGCAAAACGGGTCATTATAGATACACTTGCCCTTTAAGAAAACATGCCAATGAAAAGAATGAAAGGTATGTGAAACAAATCTGGATTAGAAAAGATGAGCTTTACATGTCTAAAAGAATGGGACCCAAGTGGATCTGGGTTCCCAAAACTAACCCGTGATTTGTTTTGCAGGCTGAAGTGAGAGAGAACAACCTTACGAACAACCCCCCTAACACCCTTGGAAACAGGCAGTTATGGTTTGTTAATAGTGGGTGTTCACGGCACATGACTGGTGAAAGATCAAACTTTCTCTCACTTACAGCTCTGAATGGTGGGAGTGTAGCATTTGGAAACGGCAAGTCTGGGACAATTGTCGGTATAGGTAATATTGGTAAAACTCTCTCCCACTCAATTGATAATGTGCACTTAGTTGATGGGTTAAAGCACAATTTGCTAAGTGTGTCCCAACTGTGTGACAAGAACAACCTAGTACTGTTTTCAAAAACACGTTGCTTGGTTGTGAATGACGACACAGGAGATGTTGTGTTGAGGGGGAAGCGATGTCAAAATGTTTATAAAGTTTGTATTTCCACTCTTCCCCAAAATAATCTGACTTGTTTAAATGCATTAAATGATGATATAATGCTATGGCACAAGAGACTAGGTCATGCAAGCTTATCCTTGTTAAACAAACTTGTTTCAAAAGACCTAGTTATTGGACTACCTTCCATCAAATTTAATGATGACAAGGTATGTGAAGCTTGTGCAAAAGGCAAACAAGTCAGATCTTCTTTTAAATCGAAAAAATGTGTAAGCACTACTCGACCTCTAGAATTATTACACATTGATTTGTGTGGTCCCATGAGGGTAACCAGTAGAGGTGGGAAAAAGTATGTGCTTGTTGTAGTGGATGATTACTCTCGATTTACTTGGACCTTGTTTTTGGCATCCAAAGATGAAACCTTTGAGAATTTTATTGCCTTTCTCAAAAAGGTTGAAAAGAGAGTAGGACACTCTTTAATTAGCTTGAGATCTGATCATGGAACTGAGTTTGAAAATGCAAGTTTTATTAACTATTGTAATGAACATGGTGTTGATCATAACTTCTCAGCCCCAAGAACACCCCAACAAAATGGGGTGGTTGAGTGCAAAAATCGAACCCTGGAAGACATGACCAGAACAATGCTTATAGCTAGTGGTCTTCCTAGGTATTTCTGGGCAGAAGCATTGAACACCTCATGTTACATTATAAATAGATGCATGATCAGACCCATTTTGAGCAAAACTCCTTATGAACTTTTCAAGGGCAGAAAACCCAATATTACGCACCTAAGGACATTTGGTTGTAGGTGTTTTGTGCATAATAATGGGAAGGATGCCTTAGGAAAGTTTGACCCTAGGAGTGATGAGGCAATATTCCTTGGCTATTCTTCTCACAGCAAGGCATACAAAGTCTTTAACAAAAGAACCTTGTGTGTTGAGGAAAGTGTGCATGTGCTTTTTAATGAATCTAACGTGTTGAGTGAGAATGATGCACAGGAAGATGAACTTGAATTAGGTCTTGTTCGAAAAGAAGTGTTGCTCCAAGATAAACGAGGTAAGAACACCATGGAGAAAACAACTCCTGAAGGTGTTCCTCAGAACAGCAGGCAAGGTGAACACCAAACAGGGGAAAACACCCCTGAACCCTGTTCGGAACCGTGTTCTTCAGGAATAGACTTACAAACATGTGCAGAAACAGGCTCGGGAGATGATCGTAAGCATTATGTTACGACTAGAGTAGAGCATGGGTCTGTGGATCCTCTTACTCCACGACCATGGAAGCACCATAGTTCGCACCCTCTTGATCAAATCTTGTCAGATATTAATACTGGAGTGCAAACTAGATCTAAACTAAAGAATTTTTGTGCTTTCTATGCTTTTCTTTCTAACATTGAGCCAAAAAGTGTGAATGAAGCTCTTGCAGATTCAGATTGGATCACGGTTATGCAAGAAGAGCTTCATCAATTTGAGAGAAACAAAGTATGGCACCTTGTACCTAAACCTGCAGAGAGAACAATCATTGGAACCAAGTGGGTGTTCCGAAACAAACTGGATGAGTCAGGAACAGTCACTAGGAACAAGGCACGGCTGGTTGTACAAGGATACAATCAAGAAGAAGGGATCGATTATGAAGAAACCTTTGCACCAGTTGCTAGAATTGAGGCTATTCGAATCTTAATAGCCTTTGCAGCTCATATGGAAATCAAGCTATATCAAATGGATGTTAAAAGTGCATTCCTAAACGGATACCTTAAAGAAGAGGTGTATGTCAAACAACCCCCTGGTTTTAAAAATGGTGATTTTTCAAATCATGTTTTTAAACTTGACAAGGCACTTTATGGTTTAAAACAAGCTCCAAGAGCTTGGTATGAACGGTTGTCAAGTTTTTTACTTGAAAATGATTTTAGAAGAGGCAAGGTAGACAATACCTTGTTTCTAAAATCTAAGGGGGAACATTTTTTTATTGTCCAAATATATGTTGATGACATTATATTTGGTGCAACTCATCATGATTTATGCAATGAATTTTCAAATATGATGAGGAGTGAGTTTGAGATGAGCATGATGGGTGAGCTTAATTTTTTCTTAGGCTTACAAATCAAGCAAACTCCAAACGGCACCATGATCCATCAGCAAAAGTATATCAAGGAGTTACTTAAGCGTTTTGGGATGGAGTCAGCCAAACCCATAGACACTCCTATTTCTCCTTCAACCAAGTTGGTTATGGATGATGGGAGTCCCTCAGTTGAGGAGAAACTCTATAGGGGTATGATTGGGTCATTCTTATACCTAACCGCTAATAGACCTGATATTATTTTTAGTGTTGGTTTATGTGACCGTTTTCAGTCTAACCCTAAGGAAACTCATCTTAAGGCTGTTAAACGGATACTAAGGTATTTGAAACATACACCCAATTTAGCTTTATGGTATCCTAAAGGTTGCAATTTTGATCTTGTTGGATATGCTGACGCTGACTATGCTGGATTCCTAGTTGATAGAAAGAGTACCTCAGGTATGGCTCACTTTCTTGGACCTTGTTTGGTATCTTGGGCTACCAAGAAGCAACATTCAGTTGCCATGTCCACAGCAGAAGCTGAATATGTTGCAGCAACTTCATGTTGTGCTCAACTGTTGTGGATAAGGCAACAGCTTAAGGACTTTTGTGTTGACATTGGATGCATTCCTATTTTTTGTGATAACACAAGTGCAATTAACATTGCCAAAAATCCATGTCAACATAAAAGAACAAAGCATATTGACATTCGACATCATTTCTTGAGAGATAATGTTGAAAAGGGTTTAATCTCTATGAATTTTTGCTCAACGGAAAATCAAATTGCTGATATATTCACTAAGGCACTCGCTAGAGATCATTTTGAAAGAAATAGACTGGAACTAGGGTTGGTGAGAACACCCTGAGATACCTGTTTCCAGAACATGAACTGGGTTTGGTAAGATCAACCTTTACACCCTGTTCTCTCCCCCTGTTTGCAAATTTTATTAATAACGGATGTGATTGCATACACCCGAATTGCGTGCATTTTTTTTGTCTCTTATCTACTTAGTACAGCATAAGGGGATGTACTGGAGCCGTCTTAATGCCATTCAGTCGAATCAGATCAGACGGCAAAGAACAGGCATAATACAGAGAACAGATACGCCCCTTGGTTCTCGGTGTATTTTCTTTCCTTCCCAAGGCACAAGATGTTAATGCTCCTACCCGTTGCAAATCAAGAAATCTTCTCAAAGATTCGGCTACTCTCTCTCTCTCTCTCTCTCTCTCTCTATATGCCCTGCTCTCAGTACTATCGTTCATCTCGCCCTCAAGCAAAAACCGAACATCCTGCAAATACCTTAAACCCTAATCTCTCTCTTCTAGCAACAATGGCTTCCAACAACTCTTCTCAATCAAAAGCCCTCGTTCTTGCAGCCTCAATCCCTGCTCCCCCTCGCCCAATTCTTTACAAGCCTTTCAAGTTCCTGAATCGCTTGTCCCTAAAATCAGTGGGAATGGGGATGGATGATATTCCCTTTGAATGTGGAAGGGAATTGGTGTTCCTCGTAGGGGCAATTGCTTGTCCCATTTTAGTTGAGTCAGAGGGAACAAAGTCGGGGTCTCAAGAACAATTCTTGGAAACCCCTGAAGGGTTTAATTTTGAGCCCTGTTCTTCTGGGTTGTTCTCTGACACCGCGACAGAAACAGGGGCTACCTCTGTCGAAGGTGTGTTTGTGAAGGATCTGCTTGTCGACTTCCAAGGGAAGTCGAATGAGTCGTCAGAGGAGAGTCTAGAGAAGAATTCTCTCCCTGAGGCTGAAATCTCCACTCCAGACTTTCAAACTGGAGAGAAAAGGAAGAGGGTGAAAATCGTGGCTAGGCGTAGCAGAACGCCAAGAACAAGGCCACAACCAAGGTCTCAACCCTCTCAAACTCCCTCTTCTCCTCAATCCTCTAAGCCCTCTCGAAAATCTGCAAGGCTAGCGTTTCAATCCTCTCATCGTCCCTCCAAACCCTCTGCTCCTATCATCGAGGAGATTTCTTCTTCTTCTGAAGGGTTCTCGAGTTCTGACTCTGAGAACACCACCTTCAAACAGGGGACACCGGTGTTTTTCGAGTCCTCTGAAGAACAATCTCCTCCAAAACCAACCAATAAACCTGCTGTGAAGCTCTCTCCTGCCAAAACACCCCTCAAGCGAAAGCCCAGAACAGCCCCCTACCAGAAACTACCACCTCTGTTCCTGTCCTTAAACGCCCAAAGCAGTTCACTCCCTCTCCTATGTCTGACAAACATGCGCAGTTGCTGAAGCGCAATGTCGTCAGGGGGAAGGTAGTGAATGTAAGCTTTTTCGAGGAACAGGGTCTGGGGGTGTTCTTGAACAAGCTTCGAGCCCAAGGCTGGCTTGAGTTGTTTGCAAACACCCAGCAAGGGTGTTCTGTGCCTGAGTTGGCTGAGTTCTATGCCAACTGCTCTGTCACAAATGGGGTGGTGACAAGTGCTGTCAATGAGTGCCATTTCTTCTTTGATGCAGCCACCCTTGGTGACATTCTGGGCATCCATTCTCGTGGATTTGCTGTGTATGTGAGGGAAGACAAAACTGCGCTGGAAACAGCCAAGCTCTTAGAGGTGTCCAAACGCCTTAGTCAAAAACAGGGCCTGAGAACACCCCTCTCGGTTAAGAAGGGTGAAATGACCTCCCTGCACCAACTACTGTTTATGTTCACATCAAGAACATAATACCGCGAGGTCAAGGGCGAAACTCAGCAGATGCCTTCGATCAATGTCTGGTGGACCTACTGGATCGGGAGGAACCAGTAAACCTCCCTGCAATCATGATTCGCCACATAGAGCGAATTGCGAACACCACCCGGGCACATGATCTTGGCTATGGGTTTCTGTTGACAAGGGTGCTTGAGCACTTTGGGATAGTGCTCACACGAAGAGTGGCGGCCCAAATCATTGATGAGATTGGGATTGACACTCTGCTAGGGTGTGGCTATGAGGTTGGCGAAGGGTCAGTCTCCAAACAGGGTCGTCGACCACCTCGACCACCTGTTTCTGGGCAACCTTCCGTCAAGGTTGAGGCTGTTCTTGAGGACAATGCTCGCCTCAAGGATGAGCTCTCAGCTATCAAGGCTACTCTTGCTGAGGAACGAGCTCTCTCGGCCAAACGTCATGAAGATTTGCTTGCACTTCTCTCCACTCTTGCCCCTAGCATCCCTCCTCTGCAAACGAAACCACCCCCTGTTCCATGATTCTCTAGGCTGTTCTCTTGTTTCCTCTCATCTCAGTTTTTTGGCATTGTAATGTTTTTAATGCAATATCCCTTTATTAATGCTACTTGCACCTTATGCTCTATATTGCTTTTCTTGCATTACTCCTGTTGCTTATGCTTTTTAATGATGCCAAAAGGGGGAATAAGACCATATGGACAGATATGACCTAGCACCTAGAGGATCCCAGATATGACCTAGCACCTAGAGGATCCCTATCAGCAGATCCCTATCAGCATTAAACGTTGTTAAGCGCGTTTAAATTTTGTCAATATGGTCACTTGGTTTGTCATCATCAAAAAGGGGGAATTTGTTGATTATATTTAGTTTTGATGATAACAAATCCAAGTGTAAAAATTTGTCCAAGTAATGTTGCTCCGAACACGATCTCCAAACAGGCCTAACTGGTGTTTGTGATCTTTATTGTATTAACTGGTTTGCTACATGTGAGAACAAGTCTTCTAGACAGGTTTTACTTGGTGATTCCATATTAAGTCAAGAACACCATCTCGATAGTTGATTGTAAAGCGTGTTCCTGAACTCTAGTAATGCATAGAACAACCCCAGCAAACAAGGTGGCCTTGGTGTTCACAGCAGCTCTACAAATCTCGGATAAGATGACTGGTTCAAAACAAGAAGTCTTGGGTATATAGGTTTTATTTAATTAGACTCTTGTTAATATGCCAATATTGAAAACATCATTTTAAACACCTCTTGAATCGGTATTTGCGCTAAAGTACTTCAGAACACCAGTTGCGAACAACCCTGCAAACAGGGTGCCTAGGGTGTTTCTGAACTGCAGTGGCCATACCCGATTATTTTTGAAAATTCATTTTGGTTGGCCAAGATCTCCAGAATACTTTCTTTGAATTTCAAAATTGCTATTTTTCTGGAGAGGATAGTTCTTGAAAATATTATGGAGATTTGCGAAAATAGGTTTGGGAGATTTGCCAAATCAAAAGATTCCTATGACTATATTTTCGGATTTGGTAAAAGCTGAAAATCTCTTTAAACCTCTTCACGGCTATGGGAAGATAAGGGTTATCTTTTAAGATAACAAAATCCCTTATATTTTGGGATAAATTCATCATTAGCCGTTGGAGAATATATTTTGTTTGCAAATCATTTTCCATACTTAGCTGAGTCTTTGGTTTTTGACCGTTGGACCTTGTGTTTAAAAACCGCAGCTTTTCTCTCCCGTAGAGAAGCCAAGAAGTAGATAGAAAAAACTCAGACTGAAAAAGAGAAGCAACACAGCTTTCTGAAAAATCTGGAAAAAAATCAAGAAACTCGGTTTTCACATTAAAATTCTTGAGCTTCATTCTGAAAAGCAAAACCGTGACAAGCTGTGTTTGATTTGAGTTTTCAAACCATTGGCATAATAGGATCTTCATTGTACCTTACATCTGCTTAGTGAGAAGCACCCCCTGTAAGGTGTTTGTAACCCTGATCTTGATCAGAAAAGTGAGTGAGTGTGTCCTAGTCGTGTGGACTTGGACGTGTCTAATCTTGCGAAGGTTGGACGTGGTGTAACCTGTCTTTGGGAAGAAGGTTACGTGGTTGCAAGTTGTAACAAGGTGTGTTACATTTGTAACGTGTGAAGCCCGTTAGTGAAAGTGGTCAAATCCTACACGAGGTAGGTCGTGGTTTTTCACACCTCAGTTGGGCTAGAGATGTTTTCCACGTAAAAATTGTGTGTGCTTTATTTTCCGCATTTATCTTGGTGATTTTCGCATCTGCAATATTTGAGAACACCCCGTGCAAACAAGTTATCAGGGTGTTTGTCATTTGATAACAACCTCTGTGAGGGTGTTTGTTATTTACAACGCGAAAATCAGACACCACAATTCACCCCTCCTCTTGTGGTTGTATACTCACGAACTCAACAGTAGTATTTTTTTAAGTATGGGAAAGGAGGGAAGGAGTTGAATGAAGTATGAGAGTTGATGTAAGTTACATATTTTGTTTTATTAATGTAATCTTTTATTTGTGATAGTAATTACCGATGATATTTGGACTGAAAAAATATTTTTCTGTGTTGACTCAGGTATGAAATATTATTTCGTGGCCATTATTGCTCTAAAAAAATTATAATTTTTGTTATTCGTAAAACAAATTACAGATATATATATATATATATATATATATATATATATATATATATATATATATATATATATATATATATATATATATATTCATATGTTAACCAAATACGAACTACGAAAAAAATCCACATATGTTTAGACCTTTTTCTTTTCGTTGGTAAATCCAAATTTATCAACCTCAACCCACATCAATCCACTTTATGAACTTCAATAAAAAAATACCAGCTTCAACCAATTTCAATCAACTTCAACTCACTCCAACCAATGCATACATCAACAATTATCCATGCTTTGATGACCTATAATAAATATTTCGTAACCAACGCAAAAAAAAAAAAAAAAAAAAAATTGAGCATCTCTTCCTTATACAGAATCAAACCCAAAATATCTACCAGTTACAAAAAACTAACATTTGCTTAACGAAGTAGAAAAAATTATTTTTTCAATATATATAACAAAATTACGTCATCTACAATTTCCAGCACAAATAAAAAATTTTTCCATAACATCTGAAAAATAAATAAAAATTTTCATAATTATTATCAGACTATTCATACACACAATTATACAAATTATAAAAGTTTTTAAAATATGAAAAATAATAGTTATATATAAGAGTAGGAAGGAGTGAATGAAAGTGGACGAGAGTAGAAAGGAGTGAGAATGAGTGATATTTTTTTAAAGTGTAGGGAGATGTGGGAAAGAGTAAGAAGAAGTAAGTGGGAGTGGAAAGGAGTGAGTTTGGTCCATTAAATTACGAAAAGAACAGGGCTTTAATGGGGCGTACCTTGTTATCTTCATTTTAGTATATCTGAAATATGATTTTACTATGATTTTCCTCCCATTGCGGTTTGCAATGAAAACATCCACTTAAGTAGTCTTTCCAATGGTGACTTTCTGAGTATTTGTCTGTTGGAATTTGGATTAGATACTCATGGACCAGTCCTTCCTATTGTGAGTTTCTGCTGTACTTTCACATAAAAGACACTTGGCGTTTGGCTCCGTTGAAGAAATACTCATCTAGGTTGCATAGATTGCAAAAACTCCGTGAAATTCAACCGCCAAATGTAAATATAACTGTCATTCGAAACTAAGAGTCTGAAAATCCAGAGGTTGCTCAAATATCTGCTAGCCGGGGAACACAAAAAGAAGCATGCCCAATTTCAACCTCATCACTAGATCAGAAACAGAGCACTGCCATAACATCCTCTACATTTTCATCCAGCAATTTACGGTTCAGTTCCATAGCAATGCTCAGTGACCCAAGGAAAATACTGACATAACCAATGAATTTGATCTCTTTCTTCTTTTTGCCACCACTGACATATTTAGTGGGAACATTGCTCGAGTTCGAGGCCGGTTCCAGCTTCTTAGTTCTTCCATGGTGCCGTCGTACCAATTCTGTGATTTTCAACATCAATTCCTTTCATGTGGTCTCGTAACAGGAAACGACAGGGGGATGAGAAACTTTTCAGGGAAAAACCAATATAACGAAACCAAGACCAATATCCTAGGGTCACGATCCAAGCTGAACAAATTACCCAAAATTGGCTTTCCATGTGCCCAGATATTGCCAATCATGGGTTCAAGAACATCTCAATGAGCATACAGCACACTAAATTAGTATCAAGTATTTTTCGTTCGGCGAATTGTAGCCCCGTTACTGAAGGGGTGATAAAATCATGTTCCGCGGGAAACCCACAAGATATACCAGCCGCAACCTCAAGCTTGGCTAGTGAGGGTGTTAATAATTCCATTTCTCATGCTTATCTTATAAGCTAATTGCAATAAGGTATCAAGAAAAAATTGATGCCCATCCGAAAATGTCCTTCATAGTGATAGTTACCCACTCACCAAGAATGCTCCCTACCCTGCCATCTAAAAGCTAGACTAAGCTCAATTTGAGTACTAAGTAGCGACCTAAGTTCTCGCCTAAGCAACTTGGAGAGTTTGGGATGCTCTCTTTCAGTAGGACCGAAACCCTGGAGCAAATCCTATTTTAGGTGGTTGTATTGAAGAATTATATATGGCACAATGAGTAATGATTTTTTCCCTTTCGTTTGAATTCAATGAAGCAGATCTGAAACACCTTTTAGATCAACACAAACCTCAAGAATTGAGTCTCTTATTATACCTGCTAAAATCACAGATCCTCAACAGAATATTAAATCAAAATCAGGCAACTGAACACCCAGAAAGAGTCCTATAGCATATTAGCATGTTTGATATTACTTAAAATCAGAGAAACGTAGCCGCTCAGCATCGCATCAAATAAACTCTGGTGGAGGCCTAATCGAATGAGTACTTTACAGGTCCCTAATTTGACACAATGTAAAGGCTGTAAGGATGCAGACAGAAGCCCACAACAACGGATGACAAGACAGTTATGAATTGAAGCTTCTATGGTACACTGAATTCAGCTATGTCATTAAGTAGCCAGAAGAGATCCGGTAATCATCTAACTAATCCATGGTGGTTGCTTAAAAGTAGAGTTGATAATGCTTTCAATTAGATGTATTCATTAGAATTCAGCGCTATACCTATGCTCCCATTAAACTATCTTCTAAACTAAGGTAGCTCCTAAGAGCATGCAATTAACAACCATTAGTGCCATTTCATGGTATCAATCGAAACATTAGCAGCTAGGGGTGGCAATGGGGTGGTTACAGGGCGAGTTTAGCCGTACCCTCACCCATATCCATTTTCAAAATTAATACACATACTTATACCTATACTCACAGGATGTTGTAAAGTTATACCCATCCCCATACCCATCCCCACACACAGAAAAGGCCCAGAAATTATATGCTTAGAACAGTACTCATTGCCTTCGGGCTTCCAAATGAATCAATCAATCCAATGTCCCATTCAATGGTCAACTGACTATGAATATTCATTGAACTTTCGCATATAATTAACATGTCAATTAGAATGAAACAAAATGATCAAACTAAAACAACAAGAAAAACGCATACAAAGAAATTCTTACTTGAAGAGATCTCAGGGTTAGATAAAGTCCCATCCTCTCTCTTCAACAACACTCTCTCTCCCTCTTTGCATGAAGTCTCTCAGATACGCCTTTTCAATCTACGAGACACAAAACCCAGATTTTAACTGTGAAAATTCAATTAAATTTTGTTAGAAAATATAGAAAAATATATGAATGATGGAAGTTGTTTGATGGAATGGGTACTTTGTATTACAATGCTTGGTTTCTTTTTTGCTTGCTTACAAATGAGCCCTCCTTGAGGGTATCTATAACCATCCACCTTCTTAATGGACAGTAGAGATTGATTTGGTCCTATAGCGATTATTAACCTTCTATAGCATCCCATGTTAATATCTTCCTAAATATCTAGATATTTTAGAGTATCTGGAAGTATCTAGATGATGTAGAATATTGTATAATCTCTTAGAAAGTTCTAGAAGAGTTTAGAGTAATCTGAAAGCTTATACGATTATCGAAAATATTCTGGAATGGTCTGGAAGGTTCTAGAGCATTTTGGAAGGTTCCACGATAATCTAGCAGATACCGAAATATTGTGGAAGATTCTAAAATATGAAGATGTTTCTAGATTATTAATTTCTAAAACTCTCCTTTAATCTAGAAACATCCTTGTACTCTAAGCCGTTGTCTAAAGTAGATGAACTTGTCGCTTGTGATAACCTTTGTGAATATATTTGCTAGTTGCTCATCTGTTCTGCAAAATTGTAGCTTGATCTCCTGTTTATCCATGAGTTCTCTTATAAAGTGATGTCAGATCTCAATGTACTTGGTTCTATTGCGGAAGACTGGGTTGCTTGTCATTGCTATTGTCGACATATTGTCACATAAAAGTGTAGTTGGTTCTTTGTTGTCTTCTTGTAGGTCATCCAGTATTCTTATGAGCCATATTGCTTCACATGCTGCGCTTGAAACTGTAATGTATTCAGCTTCTGCTGAAGACCGTGCTGTTGTTGCTTGCTTCTTGGATGACCAGGAGATAGCCTTAGAGCCTAATTGAAATACATGTCCACTTGTGCTTTTTCTTTCATCTATGCATCCGCCTTAGTTACTGTCTGTATACCCGATAAGCCTTGCGTCTTTCTCTGTCTTGTATAGAAGACCGTAATTCTTTCGTACCTTTGATGTATCTCAAAATTCTCTTAGCTGCTGCAAAGTGAGCTTTACTGGGCTCACTCATGAATCGGGAGACAGTGCTAATAGCATAGACTATATCTGGTCAAGTGTTAGTGAGATAGACTAATGATCTGATTAGACTTTGATAATTTGATCCATCCACCTTCTCTTGTCAGTCATACTTAGAAAGTTTTTCATTTGTTGCCATGGGTGTTGATAGCGAATTGCAGTCAAGCATATTAGACTTCTTAAGGAGATCTGCTGCATATTTTTCTTGAAAAACGAAAATCTGACCTGGGCTTTCCTTTACTTGCATGCCGAGGTAGTACTTCATTAGTCCCAAATCGGTCATTTCAAATTCGTCCATCATGGACTTCTTGAAATCTTCAATCATTCTTTGATTTGTACTTGTGTATATAAGATCTTCAACATATAGGCACAAAATTAGAATATCTTGTCCTTGGGTCTTGATGTATAAGGATGGCTCACTTGGACTCTTCATAAATCCAGTTTGGAGTAAATACCATTGATTTTGCTATTCCAAGCTCGTGGTGCTTGTTTGAGACCATAAAGGGCTTTCTTTAGCAAGTAAACCTTGTCTTCATGGCCTTCTACCACATACCCTTGAGGTTGTTCAACGTAGACCTCTTCTTCTAGCTCGCCATTTAGAAATGCTAACTTGATATCAAGTTGAAAGACTTGTAACTTTAATTGTACTGCTATTGCAAGTACTGTTCTTATTGTCTCCATGCGAACTACGGGAGCAAATGTCTTATCGTAGTCAATTCCAAGTTGTTGTGAATACCCTTTGGCAACTAGCCGGGTTTTACATTTTTGAATCGAGCTATCCTGATTGTGTTTGATTTGATAAACTCATTTGAGCCCAACGACTTTTTTGTCCCGAGGCTTATCCACCAACTGCCAAGTGTTGTTTTTCTCGATCATTTTGATTTCTTTATTCATAGCCTCAATCCATTTTTCATCTTAGGCTACATCTTGAAATGTTTATGGCTCACTAGCGAAGAACGTTGTGATTACCTGACCACATTCATAGTCTTGTAGACAACTTGGTGAGCGTTTTTCTCGTTGAGACCTCCTAATGGGTTGAGAAGGACTTGATTCTAGAGTAGTGCTTAAAGAACTTGATTCACTTAAAGATGGTCTTATTGGTGAAGATGGACCCAAATCAAGCGGCCTATCTTCTCTGATTTCTTGAATTTGACAATTTTCTTGAGATGTTTGCTAGGTTAGATCATCTGGCCAATTTCATTTGGATCCTTCATCAAATATGACATCTCTTGAAATAATTACATTCTTATTTTCTAGATTACAGAGGTGATACTCCTTGGATTCATCACTGTACCCAATGAATATGCACTTTTCTCCTTTGCCATCTAGCTTTTTCCAGTTTTCTTCGGGAATATGCAAATAGGCAATACATCCAAAAACTCTGAGATGATTTACCTTGGGCTTCCTCTTGAACTATGCTTCATATGGTGTCTTCTTGAGCACTGCCTTCGTGGGAGATCGATTAAGAATGTAGACTGTTGTATTTACTGCTTCAGCCCAGAATTGTTTTGGCAAATTCTTACTTTGCAATATGCTGTGAGCCATTTCGACTATTGTCGTATTCTTTCTTTCTGCGACACTATTTTGTTGAGGTGTGCACCTGACTGTGAGCTCCCTTTTAATGCCTTCCTTTTTACAGAAGTTGTTGAACTCATTCCAATTGAATTCTCTCCTATGATCAGATCTTAGAATTTTTAGACTATGCCCACTTTGTTTCTCTGTGAGAGCCTTGAATTGTAGGAAATATGTGAAGGCCTATGATTTTTGTTCAAGGAATTACACCCACATCATGCGGTTAGAGTCATCCACTGATAGTAAGAAGTATCTTTTTCCTCCCAGGCGAGGATTACGGGCTGGACCCCAAATGTTAGTATAGACTAGTTGAACCGGAGCTTTAGCCCTCCAAGCAGTTTAGTGAATGGGAGTTTGTGCATCTTTCCCATAGTACAACCTTCACATATACTTTTGTCAGTATCTATTGTGGGCAGACTAATGACCATATTTCTTCTCTTTAAAACTTTAAGACTATTGAGATTTAGATGGTCATACATGTGATGCCATAATGTCGTATCCTCCATGACAGAGCTGAGGGCTACCTTTTGTTCTGCTGGCATTCTTAGAGGAAAGATTTTGTTTTACGCCATTACAACAGAGGCTACTAACTGTTTCTTCTCTTTATCGAATATGAGGCACTTGTCATCATCGAATGTCACTATATAGCCTTTTTGCATCAACTAACTAACACTTAATAGATTTTGAGCTAGACCAAGGACATAAAAGACATCTTGAGTATATTTAGTTGAGTCGTTTTTAGCTTTTACGGCAATCGTCCCTTTGCCAGCTACCTCTTGTATTCTTCCATCACCAAGAGTGATATTTGATTTTATACTTTCATCTAGTTGAACAAAAGAATTTTTTTCTCCCGTCATGTGGTTTGAGCAACCACTATCAACATACCACAAGTCTTGTGACTCATGCTGAGTATTTAAGCAAGAGTAGAAGACATTTTTCAGAGTCATCTCTTTCAGTAAAGTTGGCCTTGTCTTGTTGTCGATTTCGGTAATCTCGTATGTGATGTATGTGCCATGTGCATCTTCTACACTTATACCGATAATCATTTGTGTTGTGGTTGTTCATTCTGCATAATCCACAATATGGGCCTAATTTTTCATTATCACAACTTCCTTGATTTTTATAACTTCCTCTCCCCCTGCTACGGTTATTTAGCGCTCCATTTCTCTGGGGGAAATTTCTTCTGCCATTTTCATTTTTATTTTCTCCATTATTAGAGAATTTTAATTTGCCCTGAAAAGACTGCTCTAGTGGCCGGTCCGTAAATCTACACAATCTCTCCTCATGTGCTTGAAGAGACCCCATTAATTCTGTTACTAAGAGCATAGATGAGTCTTTAGATTCTTCAATTGCAGCCACTATGTGATCAAATTTTGGAAGAAGACCTCTTAGCACCTTTTGAACTACCTTTTTGTCTTCGATCATGTCTTCGAATATTTTAATGCTATTAATTATATGGGTGACACGATTGAAAAATACTTGAATGGTTTCACCTTCTTTCATGGATAAATTTTCAAATTCTTTCCAGAGAGTTTGAAGTTTAATAGATGTTACCTTATTGATGCCCTAGTATGAATCCTTTAGAATGCTCCAAACCTCCTTAGCTATTGTGTTAGCCATGATTTGAGGAAAGATGGTTGGAGTAACCTCTTGTTGAATGAATGCATAGGATGTAATATCCTTGTTCTTGTTTTGTAGATATGACATTTGCTTGGTTTCATCCCATAATGATTTTTCTTCACCTTCTTTTTGCTTCCCATCTCCATGCTTCTTCTTATGATCCTGAAGAGATTCTTCATACCCCTTTTCTACTACATCCCATAAACCTTGTGCCATGAAGAAGGTTCTCATTTGAATACTTCACATTTGATAATTCTCTCCATTGAATATGGGTGGCCTCAAATTTGATATGTAGTTAAAGGTTGGGGTTGAATGAGGAAAGGAGGCCATAGTTTTGTGGAGTTAGATTTGATTGATGCAAGGTTTGAAGATTAGATAGGGGTTATGGATAGATGGTTAATTTTCTTGAAGGTGGAAATTTAGAGGAGGACTTGGGTTGAAGTGGCTTTGATACCACTATTAGAAAATATAGGAAAATTTATGAAGGATTAAAGTTGTTTGATGGAATGGATACTTTGTATTACAATGCTTGGTTTCTTTTTTGCTTGCTTGCAAATGAGCCCACCTTGAGGGTATTTATAGCTCCATCCACATCCTTAATAGACGGTAGAGATTGATTTGATCTTACGACTATTATTGACCTTCTAAAATATCCTGTGTTATTATCTTCCTAAATATCTACATGTTTTACAAGTATCTAGAAGTATCTAGATAATGTCAATATTGTAGAATCTTCTAGAAAGTTCTAGAAGAGTTTAGAATAATCTGAAAGCTTGTACGATTATCGGGAATGTTCTGGAAGGTTCTAGAGCATTTTGTAAGGTTCCACGATAATCTAGAAAATAACAGAATATTGCGGAAGATTCTAGAACATGATGATGTTTTTAGATTACTAATTTCTAACAAATTCTGCACAAAAAAGGGGGGAAAAAACCCCCAAATTTTATGGTTGAATTACATATCTCGATCACAAAGGGAAGATTAAGATGGTTATAACAATCGCCAATGTCACCGCAAGTAGGGTTTTCGCAAGCTTTGGTAACGCATATGCGACGACCTTCAGCCATTGTCTTCTTCGTATTGATATAGATTGGGTACAACACCACCCACCTCTTCACATTTGGTAATTCGTCGTACATTTTCTTCTTCTACTAACACAAATCAATCAAATTTAGGGGTGGAAAGAAAAAGGTGGACTGAATTAGACGGATGTCAATTCTGCTTCTTTCAATCAGTAATCAAAACATTGTTGCAAAACAGAGGGAAGGAGATAAAAAGTGAACCCAAAGGTTAAGTCAATAGTGTTGTTCATCGGTCCAGAACCGGACCAGACCTGCATGGATCGAAGATCGAAATGGCCTTAATTCGAAGATTGAGGATTGGATCAGTCCAAAGCCAATCCAGATCGAGACCGGATCGGGGAAACTCAGACCAGACCGAACCGGGACTGAACTGCTACTCTGTTGGGTTGCTGAATTTTTCGTTTGTTTTGGTGGGGTTTTTGATGTTGATTGTATGAAAATTAGCCTTTGAGTGCCTCTATAAATAGGGTTATTAGCTTATTGTTCATGCTCAAGTTTCTCTATTATTCTAAGCTTTTTATAGAGAAATAACTTAAGCTATTTATAGAGAAATACCTAAAGCCTCCCTTTGAGTATTGGCAAAGCTATTTATAAATAGGGTTATTGGCTTATTGATTTTTGTGGTGTTGGCAAAGCTCCATATCCATGACCTATCAATCTTTATCGCTTGGTAATTGGATTTTATCCTTTGGATTTTTTGTATAGGAGTATGACTTTTAAATTCTTCTACCTCTATCGTCGTTACCATAGTCTTTGGATCTGTAGTATTATCTAATTTGTAGATAATTTTTCAAAATATCCTTAGTGGGTATCCTCCTCTTTTCATGTCCATCCCAATCATTTTTATCTTAAGGGAAAGGAAGTTTTTAGAAAATTCATCTCTAAGGCTTATCTAATATCCAGGGTGGCAATTGAATCATATTGATCCATTACATAAATTGGTCTTAATCCCTGTGATAATTTGATAATTAATTTTGGTATGCCTAATATCACAGAGCAAAGTATAAAGATTAATATATTTTCCATAATATTGTAATGAAGTAATTTGCACTTAGATATTTCCAACATTCATTGATATACATGTACTTTCTATCTTTGTTAAGCCTAAGGGCGTTTCCTTAACTAATGAGATTAACTTCTCGTACATCATACTCATAATCTTTTATCTTTAGGTCTTCTTCTATCATTTCACATATGCTCTTACTCTTTAATTGAAAGATGAATTTTGTATAGATCAGATCTTTCTGAATTATGAGAAGGATCCAATCTCCTTTGACTTATTCATTTTTATTATCTACAACAAACTCTTCTCCTTAAAGATCATCAATACTAATTGAACTACTTTTCATCATATAGCTGGTTTCTTCATAATCTCTCTCTTCATATTCATCTTTCAGTACAATCTCAACAATTCTCTTGTTGTTTTCATGGCTAGGTCTAGGGTCTCTTCTTCGCTAAGTTCAAAACAGTCTAGACTACTCAAGGTCTCTAGAAGCTTGTTATTCTTCCTATTTTACCTTCATTTGCATAATAACCCACTTCTCCAAATGCCCAACACTTACAGTTATTTTTCCCAGCATGACAATATGTGGCTTTTCTAAAAAATATTCATTTCTTAGGGTTTGGTTTGTTATAATGTTTTCTTTTATATTCTTCTTCCCTTTGCTAGTTAAAGCTCTTTTTCTTGTAAAATTTTCTTTTCTTTCTCCTTTTAAGTTCTTTGCCCCATTAGTGAGGATTATCCCAATAAGTTAGAAATTGTTTCTTTATTTTTTTTGTACTTTTGAATTTCGTAACATTAATCATTGACCCATTTTCTTAGATAAGAGATTGTTGAACCAAGGGTACTAATGACATCTGCTTTTCTAAGTCATGCAATGTACTTTCATTGATTATAGAATTAATTGGATATGGTAATTTATCATAACACATACCAAAATTGGTTTCATTATACTCAATTTTTTAATAATATTAATTAAATTTAGTAATATAATTCTCCCGATACCTCATATCCTATAATTCTATATTATTAATCTTTATTGGCCATTCTCTTGTTTTTTTCTTCAGAATCAAGTTGAGCTCCGATGAATTCAGTTTTGATTTCCTTACATGAGTCTTTAAACATTACAACTGGTGTTTCCGTCATTCTTAATGTATTTTTACTATCCTTATTTAGTTAATCATACCAGTCAACTATAGTGCCAGAAAAAGCTATGCTCAATATAGTTTAGGAAATTTCCAACAGTCCATGCAATATTTAAATTTAGGATGCTATTCATACATCTTTTCCAATGCTCAAATATTTCTTCTCTGTTACAAACTTGATCGATGTTTAAAATGTATCCATTTTGGCTAATTGGGGTAAAGCCAATCTCTTCAAAGGTCGTGATTTTCCTGGGGATAAACCCAAAGGAAAAATTATTGTATGTCCTGCTGAAACATATCTAGGCCTCATGAGATATGTATTTCTTCTAGAAGGTTTACTAAATTTTTCAGGTTTATGAATGATATTGTCAACTAGATTGGATTTGATTTCATCTATATTGAGTTCTTCTCCAATCTCATTGGTTTCATTATCAAATATCATTTTACCATATTTTTTAATCCAGTCTCTTTCTAACTTCTTCTAAAGTGCAATATTAAGATATTTTAATTTAATTAGGTTCATCTACTAATATATTTCTTCTTCTAACTGTACATTATTTGTCTCTTCATTATTAGCAAATAATACCTCTTGTCTATCCACTATTGCACCCATAATTTTGTTCAATTCTTCTGAATTTTGTTCTTTAATTATCAAACATAATTCGTAATTCTTCAAGATTAAACTGCTTATACGCTATTCATTTCTTCTTTCTCTGCCTTTTCAGACGATTTTTCAGTTAATTTTTCTCCTACTTCTTTTTGGATTTTTAGATCTTGCAAAGAAAATGAATTTTTATTTTTTGGGTTTTAAAAATGATATTTATGCTGAAATAGATTACTAATACTTAGATCAGATTTTCCACTATGTCTCACTTCGTTGATTAAAGAAAGATGGATTACGGACAATTGCTTTTTTACATCCTTAACTTCAATTTTAATTTTTGCTAAGTTTGCTTTTAATTCTAAAACTATATAAGTGATATAGTTTAGTTAAGGTGCTACTGAAGTGGTTTCTTCTGGTGAGTGCACAATATGAGAATAATTAGGAGCATGACAAGAAGATACGATTCAAGCATTAAACACAATTAATTAGCTTAATTAACTATTAATTAATCTTAATTATCTTAACTATTTTTGGTTACATGGCTCTAATAGCATATTAAAGAGGGTTTCAAGTAATGCTCATGAGAAGATTATCACATGCACAAAATTTAAATTTTCGAAAGTTTTTAAGGATTGGAGCAAGTTTTACAAATATGAAAAATTTTGAGAACTTTATAAAAAGTCCAATAGTGACTTGCCCCCTAGAAATTAATTGTACAATAGTTCAAGGGTTTAGAAAATTCAATTTCATAGTTATGGGTTTAGAAATTCATGCACTATATTTTGATGGTTCAGAAAGTAAATAATTCTCTAAATTTAAGATCCCCAATAGTTCTCTTCTTCCACTTCGAACTTGTAAACTCCAGACCCATCACCAATAACTTGTGTTGTGTCCACAAATATTCTGTATGTATCACTTTACAGTCTTTACACATCCTTCTGTTGTCCGCTCTATTTAAAAAGAAGTTAATCTGATCTTTGTGTTGTCACTCCTAAAGTTCACTAAGTGAACCTCCTTCTTCTTAAAATAATAGTTTACAATCACCAATTGGTATGAAACCACAAAGTTCAAAATTGAAACCTCTCCATCATTTTTTTTCCCGATAACCAAAACCTCCATGAGTCATATCATACCCATCTGCTTTCATCCCAATATGTCTAGGGATGAGAGTATTACCCGAATCCAAAAAACTCAATCAAAACCAACCCCATTTAGCACCCGAATGGGTGAAGAAAATGGGATTCAAATGGGTATGACTATAGGCATGGGTGTTGCATTTGAAAATGGGTATAGATATGGGTATGGGTATGAATTTTTAAAATTCATACCCGATTGTGTACCTGATTTACTAGCAAAAGACGACCAAAATACCGTAAAATCTAAAAATAAATGTTGCACATGAAACTCTAATTGTATATTGTGTATGCAAACATGGATTGACTATGGGTGACTCTTTATACATTCTATATATACCCGAATAAAACCTGCAAACTCAAAAGACACGATAGGTATAGTATGGGTATAACCATCTAAAATCCAATGGGTATTAGTATGGGTATGGGTATGGGTATGGGTATGCTTTTTGAAAATAGGTATTGGTGCGTGTATGACTTAACCTGCCCCAAACCCGCCCCACACCCATCTCCAAATATGCCCATTGAAGTCGCCACCTAAAAAAGTTTCTCACTTTGAGATGTACTCTGAATAACCAAATCCAAATCCTCCTAAACTTGTATCTTAATATCATCTGTGAAACTAGTTGGAGGTGCATAAACACTAACTACATTGATGATTTCTGACCCTACCATTAACTTAATAGTCAGAATGTTGTCACTCTTATGTCTCACCTCGATTGCTTGCGAACTCCACATCAACCAAAATATTATTTCCATTTTTAGCTCTATTAAACCCTGAATACCAGACTTTATACCCATCAATTTTTCTAGCTTTAGCTCCCACCCACTTAGCCTCTTGAATAAAAGCTATATTAATCATATGTCTATGTAAAGGTTTGACTAATTCATTTGACTTTTCCAGAAGAGCCCAATACTCTATAATACAAAATGCAATTACTTGGTTCCTACTCTCCTCCTAGTCACATTCCCCTCCCGTAGAATAGGCTTGAACTAACCAATTGTCCACCACTAGCTTAGGCTAAAAATTAAAATAATTATAACGACAGTAGCCACAACAACAACTGCCACAACCACAATACTAATACTAGGAAAAGCAACATATATACAACCAAATCGAATAGTGCAGTCACTCGAATGTGTGCACTTTGCATGTAACACATATCTTTGCATTGTAATGTGCTTTTAGCAATAAATGAAGAATCCACTTCTTGCTTCAGTGTATGTTCCTTGAGTTGGTCTTTTATTGTATTATTGTTGGCTTCTTTTTTTTCCCTTCTCACAATCTCTAATTACATCTATAACTTCTTAGGAAGTCCCATCATAAATAGGGGGTATGGGGAGTTTGCTATTTCTAAAGCCAACATGTCTTCTACTTCTTGCTAGCAAATTCGGCAAAAAATGACCTTAGCTCAACCTACGCACTTTTGGTGTCTAACAGGGCCTTAGGACTATCCTCTAGTGGAGATATTGTTCATCTTTGTCTCAAATTATGGCTGGGTTGAGATCGTTCTTTCAGCCAAAGATGCTTCTCAGGTTAGGACCTCAGAAGCATGTGTTTGGTTTCTATTTGTTGAGAACCTCTTCTAATTTGGTATATTGGATTAGGAAGTAGGAGGCCACTTTTTTTCAAGAATCAAGTCCAATCGGAGGGACTATTTCAAGGATTGGTGGTGAAGATTTTCCTCGAGAAACTTCCCTTCTTATGTTCTTCCCACTTCTCGACAAGTATAAGATTTCTTGGGGCACCTGCTAATGCTACGTCCTTTTCTCAATGTCTCTGATAGAATATGCTGGTGCCTAAGGGCTTATGGGGGATATTTTCTAATAAGAGGGCCTCAGATGCCTTTATACTTAAAAGTCCAAATGCTCGTTATAAAGAGAGTCATTGCACAAATTAATGTGACTCTTGGGTATAATTGTGTCTCTTCTCTCATCTCTATAAGTCTAGAGAAATATAGGGCTTCATCTCTTTTGATCTAGGTGGTTGACCCCCCACTTGGTCCTAGCCACCTCTTTTTTCGTTATGAGAACTATTATAGTGATGCTTGCATGTCCTTCCCCATATGATATTAGAGCATTCCAAGGGTCCACATCTAGTCCCACTACTTCTCTAAGTTCATTCCCTATTTCTCTTCCAAGTTCTTCATACAAGAGCCTAGGAATCTTCCAAAAAGGGACAAGAGGAAGTCTGGCTTTAGTGACGAGTGTGTGCTAAGATGACAAGGGTTAAGGTCTCATCCATCTACATATGCCATTGAAATTGTGCTTTAGGTGCCATTTGAAGATGATGTTACTACCCTCGACGTTGGGAAGTTTAGCACTGCCCTTTTTTCGAAAGGAAATGTTGTGAGAAGGCTAGAATATTCTGATAATTTATATTTAGCTTAGCTTTGTGTAAATTATACTTTTAGGTTTTTGCACACTAGTGGTGTAATTACTCTATAGTTAAGGACATGCTTGTGCCTTATGCCCTTTTTTGATTGGTAATTGAACTTAATGTTTGGATTTCTATACTAATTTCAAGTGAATATTTCACATTTAATGTTGTGTCTTGTTTTCTCTTGCTCAATTTTGGCTTTTCCCCATCATTGCTCCCTAACTTTATTTTCCTGACCCATTTAAGAATGGGTTGGGATCATAAAGTCACTCAAAGTGGACAATTAGGATTTTTACCCAATACTTCTTTTTCCCTCCTTAAAAGAAGTTTCTTAGTCATTAGACCCCGGAGCTTTAAACCAAACTTCTTGTAGACATTCCCATCTAGCCTATTCCATTTAATCTTGTAACAATCTCTTCAATTGTTTCTCAAATCTAAAAAATGGTCATTCACTTCTTCAAGAAACATATGCAAGAGTGTCTTGAACTGTATGAACATGTTCCAGAGGCATCCCATAGTGAGAAAAGACTTTCTAGGGGTTGTGGCAAAGAATTCAAGGAGTTATAGTCTACACTTTGATGGCAGCCAATAAAATCAGGCAACAAGCTTCAAGAGCAAGGCGAATATTATGAAGAACTTGAGTCTTGATGCCTGATGTTGTAACATTGATCTATGATGATCCAAAAGGTTTGCAATGGAGGCCCCAAGGGTTTCATGCTATCTTTAGGGAGCATCTCATGTTCAACTTGAGGCTTCCCTTTCCTCTTTCCTTAGGAGGCTATTGGACCTCCACAAGTTTAAGATTTGCCAATTCACACCCAACAGTATCACCAGAATTTTTATCTATGAGTTGTTTGTCTTGTGCATAACAAAAAACCTAGTGTGGTTGTATAGTTTCACTAGCTTTAGAGTCTCCTAGTGACTATAACTTTTGAGCTATAAGCTATGGGAGTATCCTTCGTAACAAGCTGTCCTGTACCAAGTATTAGAATGGGGCTTAGATGTATGTTAAGAATCTCCATGAAGAATGGCCTTTGTTGATCACCGGCATACTGAGCCCCAACTATTCCATTTATTTGGGGAATGCCGAAAAGAGACTTCCTCTTCATCTAAAGGAAATCCAAAAGAATATGGTCGTTTAAAGGCCACATGTTGCCATTGTTAAAGAAGAGAGGGTTGTCAACCTTCTAAGTCATTCATAAATATTATTCACCTCTTCATCTTCTCACAACTTTTCAGGTGTTAGATTTTAATTTAATTTTTCCTCACCCTCTAACTTCCTTCTTAGAACAAGCTTGTTCTGATTGCACGAACCCCCTTTTTAAAGCGAACTCTGAAGAAAAAATTTCGAGAAGAAGATGATGATTGGTCCCTTCACAACAAAGGGGCCTCCCAAGTTAAGGGATTACTTTAAAGACAGGAAGGTTAGGCGTCGTCCAATTATGAAGATACAAGAGAACCTCCCTATTGCCGATAAGGGGGGATAATGTAATATCAATCGCGCCCAACTTAGAGAAGATGAGGTGGTTCTGGAACGCCTTCTTCACATTCAAAAGGTTACTATGGTTGAGATCCAACTAGTTGAAGGCAGAAAAAAGGGTTTTCCTTGTCTCTAAGAAGAATACAGTAGTCAGAAAATCTCTAACTGTAGATAGTTCTTCACAACTGGAGGTCGAGGTTATGATCACTTTGTCCCTCACTCCCATCACACCTTTCCAGATGGCTTCATATGAAGCTAACATTGCTAAGGTTGTTTCTTCTTGGATTAATGATAATGTTGGGAGAATTGCTGATGATGCTCTTCTACTAAATGTTGCTAACGGTTCTTCTGGAGGTTCCTTCATCAAAGTTAATCTTTGTTGTGCTTTATAGCTTATTTTTATTTTCAAGTACTAAAATGAATATGCCTTAAGTCCAAACTATCGTCACGTCTGAAACTCTTGTACATTAGACAACAATTGGATTTGGGATAAATTTCATTGGCCGAAGAACGTTCTCATAACTTCGCACCCATTTATTTTGATGTCAATTGATTACATGCAAACCATGAGTTTAATTTCTTCCAAAAGGGGGAAGGGGGTGGGGGCCAGCGAAGGAATGCTCCCCTTGTTTTTTTTTTTTTTTTTTTTTTTTAACGTACAAAAGTGTGATACGATGGTACTTGGTCCATCGTAAAGTATTAGTGATGATAAAAATGAAATAAATTAGTAAGAAGAGGAAGATTGCGAAGCGGCTAGGAAATCTATTTAAAAAAAAAAAAATCACACAAGTCATATAAAAAAACAGTGAGAAAAATCTGGCAAATCCGCCAAGGTAGAGAGACAGAGATCATGAAGTGATATGAAGTGGCAAGGTTCCGAATAAATTAATTGGTTAAGTGATTAATAAGTATTTTATGTTGCAAATTATACAATTAATAAAGTAGACAGCTTGAAGGCACTGCTTCTGGTCCTAGTTCTGGATGAGAACGGAGGAGGAGAGTCTGAGAGGTTTCTTTGAACATTGATGACCTAGTTGCTTACAAGCCTTAAAAGAGGTTATTCTCTCTATTTTTTTAATTCTCTTTAAAGATTTTCAAATTAAGCAAGCTAAGGGAATTGTAAAAAGACCCATAAAAAAAGAACAAAATAAAGTGGCTAATACGATAGTTAGCTAGCTAGCTACTAGAACAACTTGGAAGCTTGCTTTTGGATCCCCAATCCCAGCTTATTTATATAGTAACATTGCACAGGGATAACAACGAATCGGATTCAAATTGACTGTCAAATCTTATCTAACTAATGATTGGATTTGAAAATTTGATCCAAATCCAATCCCATTGGATTGAATGTCAAATATAATTCGGATCAGATTCAGATCGGTTAAATCCAGATATAATCGGATAATTCGATTATGCCATTTTCATTCAATATTTGCATAATTTTTTCTTTCCAACCTTGCCTTTGCGCATTTGTCAATGCAGTATTGGGCACATTTTTAATGTCAAACACCTTATCATAGCAGACAATTCAATATATTAAAATAAAAAGGTGTTGGAAAAAGAGAACGTGAAGCCACTCAAGAGATTAAGGGATGGACGTACAGTAGTTGTTCAATAGGAAGAAATGGAAATGAAAATAAATACAATTGTGGTTGACAAAAAGGAGAGATCAAGAGAGAGATTGGTAATAGAGAGGAAGATAATTAAGAGAGAAGAGAAGAAAATATTGCATATAGAGTACGTACCTTATGCAATTTTTTTTTTTTTTTAAGGGTGAGGATATTAGGATTTTTCTAAATTCAATAAAAAAGTTAAATTGTTGAAAAAAAGTTACCTGATCAGATGATAATCGGATTGAATGCACCTTCCTCTAAATCTAATCGGACTAGACTCATATTCGTATTATTTTTGATCAGATTCGAATCAAATTTTTTTTTTTGAATTTCAATATAATAATTTTACCTTCCTCAAATACTCACTTTTCATACTCTAGCAGTTTGAATTTCTGATTAAGCAGTTTATAGTGTCGATCCCAACACCGTAATATTGAAAGATCATAATATACTACATTAAGAAAGGTATGAAAGGGATATTTATAGCATCTACATTTCAATTCAAAGGACACAAGAATATATGTTAGACTATATAATAATAAAAAAATGCTCATAAACTTTCAAGCATCCATTTAAACTTTCAATAATAAATAAATAAATAAATAAATAAAATCACCATGGTAGTAGTTTCATATCTAGACCTGGCAAAATTGACCCGAGATCTGAAACCCGAATCAAATAATCCGGATCAATACCCTACCCGACATTCGAAATAGGCTTACCTAAAAGTGGATCTGAAACCCGAATGATTGACCCGAACCGAACCATATCGATTTAACCCGAAATTTTCGACAAAGTCGCTTATGTTGCATGACAAGCTTATTTGACCAAAAATCAATCGACGCGAAATCGACCCGAACCGAAGTTCACCCGACCCAAACCGAACCGACCCCAAATATCACTTCACCCGAAACATGATCCGTCTCAAATTTAACCCGATCTGTATCCGAACTGAATGAATCATTTGCCAAGTTTATTAATATCACACAAGAGATCATACGAAAATATTGCAAAATTTGTGAGATAAAATGGAAAACCCAACAAATCAGGCAAATGATCAGATCCGGGGAGAAAGGGAGAGCTTTCCGTGTTATGAAGTTCAATAATCAAAAGTATGAACATATACTGCCAAACTTTGGTATGTACCTAATTAAGTTTCTATTCCTAATTCATTAGTCAATGAAAAATTGAACTGGCATGATCGACAGAGCTTTTCTGGTTTGTACTTTAATTTGTAGATGCCTAAAAGGTGGACAGCTTGAAGGCACAGTTGTTGGAGGACAGAGAAAGGGGTTGGGGGCTTGGGGCTTCCTTTAAATGTTCAAAACTCTTTAAGGTTTTCTAAGGAAAAAAAAAAGAAATAAAAAAAAATCAAGGAATTAATTTGTAAATAAACCAAAAGAGACGGGAAAGTGGCAAACTATGAAAGTTTGCTTTTGGAAATTTACTCTGCATTGGCGCAAGTATACCATGCAAAACTCTTAGTTATTAAGTAATCAACGTTAATCTAATTGAGATAATTATATTGCTATTTTTAGTTTACATTTTTTAGTACTGAATAATGAATTTATTAATTGAAAGTTATTTGAAACCTACAATGGATGTCAAATTCAAACAAGTATATTACCATAGTAAAATTTAAAAAAAAAAGAAAGAAAAAATAGATTATTTGCACAAGAAAACTAATTGTCAATTTGATGCTTCTGAGTATTCATCTTCCACTTAATCGTTGTTTTCTAATACAATCTTCAATAGTAAGATTCGTCAAACTCGTGTAGCTTTCTTGTTAAGAAAATGTAACTGTTATCGTAGTCCAAACTCGAAGAATTGATATCCGTTGTAAATCCGTACTGCGGTCAATCAATACTTCGAACCCCCCAAAAAAAATTATACATTACCAAAGTTGTTTTTGGTTTTTTTGTTTTCGGGTTTTGTTTTCTGTTGCTATCTATAAAAATCAGAAGAGGTTGAGTAGACCTATCAAAAACTTATTTGATTCAAAATTTATACTCGTACTCTTGCACGGGTCATTTAAATTTTAAAATATAACTTAGGTATAATTAATTCTAAAATAGAAAAGAAACAATTTGATAATCTAAATAATTAATTTTAGTTCACAATGTAAATAGTAAAAAATTGTTCTTATCATAATCTTCTATTTCAATAGAAAAATTAATATATTCAATCCTTAAAAGCACATCAGGAGAATATTAGATATGAATTTGGATAGAGCTATTGCAAATTTCAAAAAATACATAATGTATAGCAATGATAACATAATAAAATTATACAATAAAAAACACGATATAGATAATTAATATATACACATAGAGCAAAATATTAAGAAGGAGTAGAATTAAAATAAAACACTGCACAGTAACTAATACCCAAAAAGAGTAAGACATTAAAGATTTTATTATAAATTTAACTCTTATCTTCTTAAAATTTGAAACTTTTTTTTTCCTTATACCTTATTTTTAAAACTCAGAAAAGTCAAACAAACTATCATCAATATGATTCTATAATTTTTTTTTTTAAATGTGATCCTATGCAAAGCTAGATTAGGGTATGGGCCTCAAGGTTTTAAGGTTTACGGTTGATTTGAAGATTTATAGCCTATAAGTTTGAGACTATTGTTTTGGGTTTAGGGTTTAATGTGTTCTTTGATATAATATTCATATGTTTATCGAGATTTTAAACTGCTCCTACTGACATATAGTTTTATACTTACACGGATTGAAATATAAGATAAATGCTTGAACTATTGATCTTCCGCAATACTGGGGATCAAAATTTATGCATTGGAATTTCTACAATTCTAATGTTAGAAGTTTCAAGAATCTTTCCTCTCTGTGTAATGCAACTCTATTGATCAATAATACAATTGTATACATTGCTATGTAATCTTCATGTAATATATTTTAGTTATTTTTATTATAAAAATTCACAGAATAAGTACTATAGATAGCTATGATTTTCTCTTCTTTAGAAATAAAATATTTAAAATTAATTATCTCCTTTTCTTCTTTTTTTAATAGGAAAACAATCCTATGTTATTGTTAAAAGAAAAAAGGAATTATGAGTTGAATAATAAAAGTAAGTCATATCTTGTATTACAAATAATTAATCTTAATATTTAAATATTAAAACTAATTAAAATCATCATTTAGAATATATTTTTTTGCCCCAAAAAAGCTAAAAATAATCTAAAGGATAAGGTTTTTTTTTTGGGGGGGTTTCAAATGAGCCACAAAGGTAGTACAATACAGTAAGAGAAGGAAGAATCAAACCTAAGACCTAATGTATTCAAGGCCTCAATGGCTAAGATTTATATTGTAGAATGATCAACGGTTTATAAATACTATTGCTTGATATTTTAGAATTGGAGGGAAACGTTCTCAACCTCTTATACATCTTTACATTTATTATATAAAGATCTATACCTAAATCTGTTAGAAATTTTAAGTTTAACAGGAATGCAATACTTTACATTTCTATCCAAATGCAAAATAAACCCATGTACTATATTTAAAAATAGAACAAAATAAAGACCTAATAATGCTAAAAACTCTGAGGAGGTTCATGCACATACCAAACAATTAGAGCCATAGAGCATATATATAACACAGATTATATGGACATCAATTATACAGACATCTAAAGTTGTAATTAAGTATATATACCTTTCCGGGACAACTAAAATAGAAAAAAGAATTAAGCGAAGGGGGAATTTTGGACAGCATGCACACCTTCACTTGAGAAGGAAGTTAGGAAATTTCGTGCATTCAAAAAGGGCAAACTTTTCCTCTTTTTTTTTTTTTTTTTAAGCTACCTAGGTGGCTCAATTATCTTATTATATTCAAAAAGCAAGGGACCAAAACACTTGTACTTAAATTCCCCAAATGCATACCCACCCTATATATAAATACCCCCTTAGTCCTTCCCACAACTTAACCAAATCAACGTACGGTAGAAACAAACGCTCAAACAGAAGAAAAATTAAACCCTTGTTTTCTTGGCTCTGAAAACACTATGGCAAGGCAAAGGAAATCCTCCTTCTTTGACATGTTTAGGCAGTGCTGCTCTGGAGGAAGTGGGGAGTCTTGGGATGAGCCTGTATACAAACAAAGAATATTCGCCAGTGATGAAGACAGGGGATACTGGGTTGGTGAACCTGGCATTGATCGTCGTGCCTCGGCATTTATTGCTAGGTTTTATGAAAGTCATCGGACCGATCGTGAATCTGTTGTATATTAATTACCGTTGCATGTCTGAGTAAGTCATTGATTAATCCTTCATTTGCTACGTAGGTGATTCATTAGTGGCATTGCTGCCGTGCTATTGCATGCTTCTATTATGTGTATGAGAAATAATTTCAGGGATAGGCCAATAAAAATGTTATCACATAACATTATTCATTTACCATATTGTTTTTTCAAATTTGTGTGCATCTCTCTCTCTCTGTGGCCCGATGAGGTTTAATTACTCTCCATTGCACTTTGTATATGTCTCAAGTCAAATAGTTAGAGCCATGCATAGAGGAAAATAATCCAACTAGCCAGGGTGTTAGTTAGGAAGTTGCTACTGAAAAGGTGCTGCAGGAAACTACGTGAAAATTTATTCCCAATTCGATTGCTAAAGTTAAGCACTTTGTACATATCTTAAGCAGCAAGTGACGATATATTACTAAACTAGCCAAGGGCAGTCTACACTTAAACAACCATAGGTAGGAGAGTAATAACACTGATATGACGAGGATACTACTTAAGCAATCAAAAGTGCAATAATAATAACTCTATATATCAAGATCAATCTACCAATATATAGGATTGTACCAAACGCGGGATAGGATAAAGCCAATATGGCACAACAACAATCACTACTTAAACAAAAGCCAAAGGCAGTATTAGAAATACGCTACTAATGATCTCCAATCTTAATCCTAGATCTCCACAAATTTCTATTCTTAGTCATGTCTTCTGGTGTCCTAATTTCAAATTATACTTAATTACCTCGTTCCAACTTTTTTTTGACTGTCCCCAACCTCTTCGATATTGCGAAAGGTTAATAGTTTTGCACCTACTCACTGGTGTATTCACACTTTTCCTCTTAACATGACTAAGTTATCTTAATCTAGTCTTGCTAGCTCTAGGTAGGGGGAGTCTCTTTGGAAAAGTTAGTCTCATTAGGATTGCTGGCTGATTACTGGTCCTCGAATTGACAAGCCTGCTCCAAACCAATATGCCCGCCACCTTAATTCCAAGGGACAATCAGTACCTAAGTTAGTACAAGATTGAGAGTTGTGACTGCTCTAGTTAGCCGAAGCACTCGCAAAAGCTAAAATGTTTAACCTGAACTAGTGAATTAAATCTAAATCCCTTGTAGAAACTTGTTTAGGTAAATTTAACTGGGACATTAAGGTTGTGTTTGGCAATACCTTTTAAACTATAGTTTAGTATTTTGACCAAGTTAAGATAGTGATCAATCAATCCCATAATCTAATGTTTCAACTAGTGTTTCAAGTAACATTTTTGAAAAACTGATAATATTAGCTTTCGGCTTTAAAAGTAGTGTTTCATTTTTTTTTTTTTATTGGTTCAAAAATACCTTTGAAAATTTTATCTTTGGAAAGTATTCGTATCCTTTTCCTTTATATCAACTTAAACTAGTTAGCTAAGCAAATAGCTAAATTTATCGAACATATTTTGTTTAATTAATGACTCATTTAGACACCTGTCTGCTAACAGTTAAATTAGAACAACAATTTGTTACTTAAATAGTTATCTGCTACCTAAATATCTATCCTAATATCCACTACTTAAACAATTAATTTTGTAGAACATGGCCTAAATTGTTTATCCCCATTCAACCTAAGAAAAGCATATTATATGAAGCATGAATGGTGCAACAAGATAGCATAAAATAGAAACAATTTCAAATTCTTGAAATTTTTCATAATATTTATAGCAAATAGACACGATAAAGTGTCACCTTAAAATGCCTTTTCATTGGTGGAAGTAATAGACAATATCTCAAACTTTAATGGCTTGTTTGGTTCTCTGTAATCAAATTAAAGTAGTAATGCAATCAAAATGGTAATGTTGATTCCATTACCATATTTGATTACCATTAAGGAATATAATAAAGATTGTATTACAATTATATCTACCTCAGTCTATGCAAATACAATTACTTAACTTTTTCAAACTATTATAATTATACATCTTTGAATTAAAGTCTACCCAACCATAAGTTATTATATTTGGAACTTTGTATCTCTTCTCTTCATTGTCTCTCTTCTGCATCCCATCTCTTAGTAATGTACCATCATATTTTTAAAGGTTTTAGGCCCCCTCATCCCCTCTCTTTTATCTCCATATCAGATAGATTTTAACCTAAACCACGCTCTAGACATCGTCTCTCTCTCTCTCTCTCTCTCTCTCTCTCTCTCTCTCACACACACACACACACACACACACACATCCCGTCATCATCATCTTCTCTCTCTACTTTCTAAACTTGAATAATATCACATTATTGCAATTTAGAGGAAATAGAATGAAGTAAGCCTCATGTGAAGCATTATAGCCATGATGACAAGATATTGGATGATAATTATTAACAAAGCTATAAATAATTAAAGCAGGAAAAATAAAAGCGAATTGCATTGTAAATACTTCATGCCGCATGTAAAATGAATTCTTTGTAAATGAATTCATCCCATTACAATTGCAAAAATTTTGTAACCAAATATTATAATGTAAGTATTTCATTCCACACTACAAGAATCCGGTCAATTGGAGACTAAAATTTAAAGACCGAAAGACAAGTCGATCTCCAATTTAGTTAGAGACCAAAGTTGGAGATAGTAAATGTTGATATATAATAGAGACCATTTTTTGAGAACGCAACCTATTACTGACTCAAAGGGAGATTGATATGGAGACCAAATATATTGGACTCAAACAAAAGCCGTAATTAAGACCAAATTTGACAACCCATTTTAAACTGAGACCAAATTATTTCGGTCTCAAACATTCAGTCTCAGAACTTGGTCTCAACATCCCCCTTTTTCCATCAGTTCATCGAGGCCATCGATTAATCTCGAACTAGAAATTGAGACCAATATCGTTCAACTTTGCTTCTTCTTCAATTCAGCCAGAGAGAGAGAGACAGAGAAAGCAAGAGAGAGGATTGAGCGAAAATGTCGCCATTGTCGACCATAGCCTAATGCCTAGTTCATGGAAGGCTCGACGTGGAGGATTTTACCTTGTCTATGTGAATTTTTGATCAATCTCAGCAATGAGTATGAATTTGCAATAGCCATAGCCATGCAAGTGTGACTTCCCCTATACTTTGCGGTCATCCCTTCTTTCTCCCAGGTAAGTACATGTGCTCGTTTCTTAGGGTTTTGCATTGTGTAATCAGGATTTAGGGTTAGGGTTTTCAAATTTTCATAATGATTATAAGCTATTGAGATTCGCAAATTAGGTTTTGTTTTAATCAGTTGAGAAATTTGAGGGGTTCTAAAGTTTCTGTGTTTAGATTTCATCTCAGAGTTGGTGAGTTCTTCCCGACAATTTCTAATTGGTTGCTAGCTTGAAATCTGTAAGTCCCCTTTTAGCGAAGTTGTTTTCCCACATTGCAAATCAATCCAATATTCATGTATTGGTTACCGGTAGTCAATGTTGGGAAGCCAATTTGGAATTAGTGAGTTTTTGTTGTCATATTATGATGCATATTAAAAGTGTCAGAATTTGGAAACATATGGAAGGTATACAATGTACCGGTAGCTTCTTCATGTTCTCACTCTCAATTCAATTGTCATTTTCCGCCATTGATGATTTACCGTCGCGACTCCCAGTCCTTCTCTTATTTCGTTGTGATCATCTAGCTTAGGCTCAATATCGCCGAGTACTCTCCGACTGTGTGTATTTGAAAGTTGCTAACCTAACTTTAGGTATGTAAAACGTTCGTTAGAGCTATAATTGAAATGATGGTTGGTTTTAGGGTTCATGCTCATTGCTTCACTTGAATACAAGTCTCGTCTTTGGTTAAATTCTTTCCGCAAGTCGTTAAATGCAAATTTTTGAGGTGTAATCTGAGTGTCCACATTGGATTATGGGATTTTAGTGCTGGTTGATGAAGTTTTATGATACAAGTTTGCATTCAATTTGGTTTGATAGGCAAGATATAGAATGTACAAGTTGGATAATCAACTAAGTGGTTATGGCATGTACTTCAAGTTATTATATTCCATGGCAATTGTGGCTCGGATATGTAAATAGCACGTTGTGTAAATGTAGGCAGTAGGGGCACGTTAGCAAAATTGTTGCAAAAAATATAGGCAAATTTGAGACCAGAATTAAATTCACGGTCTCTGTTTGAGACCGAGACAAAGTCGCGGTCTCCAAATTGGCACAAATGGAGCCCCAGTCTCTGATTGAGACCAAATTAAAAACCGGTCTCCAATAGAGACCGAGAACAGTGGTCTCCATTGGAGACCGCAATCCATGGTCTCAAATGGAGACCGGCTCATTTTGGTCTCAATCAGAGACCAAAGTTCCTGATCTCAATTAGAGACTAGAATTTTTCGTCTCTAATAGAGACCAAAACGGCCCAGACTCCAATGGAGTCCAGCACCTTTTAGTCTCAAAATTCGGTCTCAGGTGGAGACCGATGTTTGCAATTCGATCTCAAAATTTGAATTGCTATCAAGCTTTTCGATACCGGCAAATTTCAATCTCTGTTCGGTCTCAAAAATAAAATGGAGACCGGGTTTTATACTTTTGAGACCAAATTCTTCGGTCTCTAATGGGCCGGTTTGTTGTAATGCCATTACACTGACAATTACATTACATGGTTGATTCTATTGCATATTGATTATATTACTTTCAACCAAATGCCATATAACAGATAAAAAATTTTTCTTATTGAAGGCCCGGCTATGGCACCACGCTGGGGCTAGATACGGAGATGCTACGTACACGTAGTTGCATAGGTGTATCATGTATGGAGCTCTTGGTATGGCCCAACCCATGTGTCCAACTCATTCAGCGCTGGGCTGTTAGCAATGAGCCCACTATGTAAGGCCAGCATAATAAGGGTCCTAGTGCCAACCAAATATGACGTTGGCCAATTGGAGACAGAATGAGACCAGAATATTGGACCGATGAGCAAACGCAATTTGCCGGTCCGATTTTTAGTCTGATCTAAATTGAGACCAGAATAATTCAAATTCAAAGCCCTAAGTTTCATGAAGCTCCTCTGGTGAAATATGAATAATTAGCAGCCTTTTCTTTTTTCAGCTGAATCATTGGGCATTTCTGCACAAGGGAACCCAGTGTGTTGACGTGAGGAAAGTACAGGACAAGCCCGAATGGCTAGGTCATTAAGAGCTCAATTCTCCATAAAATATTTCCCACCAACAAGAGAATTAATGTACACTAGGGGAATCAATCGCAAGTGTCTCACATGGGAAAAAAATGCTCATGTCATGCTCAACACACTCACCCAGTGAATAATAACTACCATGGTTCTAATTATGCATTTCAATGGAAAAAAAGGGGCCAATTAAATCATTCCATCAATAGCACATTTATACCTAGCTGAGTTTATTGTGACTCCTAGAAGTCTGCAGACACTGCATTATGTGCAAGATTTATTAGGTATAATGCAATTCGTATATATATATACTCGTTCCGTTATTTTGTACAAGATAAATCATTTTTCATGAAATAGTGGAAAACGTCAACTAAATTGTTTAAATGACGAAAAATATTGACTGAATGGTCATAGTTGAGATAAATTTGACCAAATGAAGGAAACTTGAGCTTAAAATTCATATTTGAGTTTTTTTTCAATACTTCCTATCGGATAATCAAGTTTCGATCTAAACAGTTGAAATTATTATAGTAACGAAAAACATCAACTGAATTATTTAAGTGGCGATAAATATCGATTGAATTGTCGTGGCGGAGAAAAATGTTGACCAAATGAAAAAATATTGTACTGAAAATCTGAATTTGAGCCTATTTTAATGTTTCCTATCCGGTTATCAAGCTTCAATCCCAACTATTAAAATTGTTCTAATGGTGAAAAATATGGACTGCATTTAAGGGGTAAAAAAATCAATTGAATTATCGTTGTGGAAAAAAATATTGACCAAATGAAAGAATATCAAGCTCAAAATTTGAATTTGAGCCTATTTTAATATTTTCTATCTGATAATCAAATTTCGATCCAACTATTGAAATTATTTTAGTGGTGAGTCGGCTAAATTGTTTTAGAAGCAAAAAATGTTGATTGCATTGTCGTGATGGAGATAAATGGATCAAATGAAAAAATTTAAGCTGAAAATTTAGATTTGAATTTATTTTTATCTTTCCTATCGGATAGTCAAATTTTGATCCAAACTGTTCAAATCGAATATTACTTTTAGTTCAATGTGCATGCAAATGAGATGGGTTGGTGGGAAGTAAGGAGGATGGAATAAGGACTAAGTCAAACGACTCAGTGCAAGTGGGGTCAATATGTTCAATGTTAAGAGCAGCACCAACCACCACACCATCACTACACAACTCCTCAAAGGAGCCTTCTCAAGAAATAACTCAATCAAGGTAGATTCTTCCAGCCAATTAAGCAAATTATCATTAACAAAACTAGCATCATCCTTAGAAGACTCACCCATCTCTAACCCCGCGCACTGAGTTAAAGGGATGGAAGATGCAAAGATAAGGAAGGAGCGACAAATGATAAAGAGATGAAGGGAGAGTCAATAACTTTCTCTAGGCCCGTCAAAGGTGCACCAACAGTAGAATCGACCTCTAGGGGAAAAGAAGACTCATAATCATCATAGAGACTAACATCAATTATAAGGAGAACTACACTAGGGTCGGTCTCATGTAATAGGCCACACTCCCTCATCTCACAAACAAAGTGCATACGTTGCTCATTCAATATCTCTATCATGACATTAAGTCTAGCATAGCACTCATCAGAAATATCATAATAGGGATAACAATTTGCAACAATCCCTATTTAAATGGTGAGTTAATTGTTTAATCTTGATCAGGATTGAGTTACAATTTTAAAAGGAATACAAATTTTTGAGTGAGATCGTCTCATGTAAGGTTTATTGTGAGACAAACTCTTTCAGGTGTAACTTTTTTAAGATTTTGTGGTAACTAATAATATATTTTGGAGTGACTTTTAAACTTAGGAGTGACTAATAGTTAATTTATGTGTGATTATAATAACAATCACCTCAAAATAAAATATTAGTTACCACAACTAATTATTAATAGTTACCATAAAAACATCTATTTCATCATATGATTTATGTAAAGCGATCTTACACAAAACTTGCTATTTCCTCCTTTCCAAGTATGGGTTAGATGGGAGAGCACAATTTACAACATATACTCTCTCTATCATTAATTCATTACTATACATTACAAGACAGGATGAAATATAACTAACCGACCATTACCAATATAATTTTCATAATAATTATTTTGATTCATATTAACAAACCAACCAGCATGTGAAAGCCACAGTCCAATTGGTGAGATTCATGGCTACATACATTTCATCATACACGCATTTTCATGCATTTTCTGCTAATTTTGAACGCAAACTCTTTTTAATCACTGACAACGTTGTCAGAATTGAAGTCTTTGCAAAAGAATAATTGTAATAGTTATTAATAATCAAAGCAAAATAACTACAATGCATAAATAATTAACTCAGCATCAAGCCAGGAGGCCTGAACTTTTCCATTTTCACTTGGACATACAATTTATTTTTTTATATTAATTGGACAATTAATAAAGAGTCATATATATAAGTTCAAATGAAGTGTCAACCGAAAATCAATTAGCAATAGGTGAAGTAACTAACAAGCTTATATACATGCTCAAGTCCTTCAATTTTATCAATATGGAACAACATCCACTTTCATATTCTTTGTATTTTTATCAGCGTCGAACAATACCCACTTTCAGACTCCGACATGCCCCTCACGCGTGAGCTACTAACAAGGCCGAATATGTGCATACAATTTTAATTAAATGAGGATTGTGACAAATCAAGATCGAGCAACTTTGCTCTGATACCAGTGTTATAAATAACGTACCGTACCACCTGGTATCAACCTAAATTTACCGCATCGATCAAGAAACGGTACAAGTTATTATCAGATATTGTGTCGATCAAATATCGATTAATACTGCTCTGTACCATCAAATATTAAACGGTGCCAATATTTCCGATCAAATACAACCCAGTACACTAAAATTTCAAAATTTTGTCCTTTAATTTGTTTTAAATTTTTTGAAATTCAAAACGGTACAAGTCTGGTACAATGATACATAATTCCGGTATGTCTCGTTCTAGTGAAAAAATGGTACGATGGGCGGCATGATATTTATAACTTTGTCTGATACCATATTGAATTTTTTTATATTTGGGCAATTAATAAAAAGTCATGTACATATATTCGAATGAGGTTCGAACCCAAAACCAATTGATAATGAGTGAAGTAACTCATAAGCTTGTATACATGCTCAAGCCCTTCAATTTTATCAATGTGGAACAACACCCACTTTCATATTTTTTGTATTTTAATTAATGTGGGACAGTGCCTACTTTCATACTCCGACAATATATCTTAGAACTAATATATGTACATTACTTTGTAATTAATATCCAGTTGATAATTTAAATTCGTTAATTGAACAAAAATATATAATTACCAAAATAATGGGTGAATATTCCATATCTGAATGCATAATGCTTTTTATTATCAAACACAATAAACTTTATTTTATTGTCAAATGGATAATTACATCATATACAACATTTAAACCAAAGTAATTTGTTTTATAAGTTCTGGAAAAGAGATCATTGACCACAACTATTATTGGCTACAATGCCTTGCTAAGCCAGCAAAATTTGCAGTGTTATGTTTCCCAAAAATCACCCAATCAGAGGAAGGGTATCTTTTTGTGAGACCAAGTGAGCCCTAGAGATGCTGCATTGAATAAATAAATTTATTTCTTATTTTTGGTGTTTAAGATAATGTCCCTCAGCAAAACAAATCAAATTTAAAAAATAAACAGTGAATTAAGCTTAAACTAGCAATTAAGTAACTGTGGGCCTTCTGATTAAAACCATAAGACACATTTATTTTATGACTTCAACGCTTGTACTAAAATATTTTAAAATTGTTCACAATAAATCAATATGCTTCCGTCTCCTATATGTTGTTTTATACTCCTATTTTGACTTTCTAAATACTGATTATGTCACATGATACTACTGAATGCCAAGATTCAAACTTTAATTTCTATTGTTCATATTGTGTCATATATGTTTACGCTCTTTATATTGTATCCAAAAATAACTATAATGATCTTTTAATTGAAACAGTTATATATATCAAGCTAAATCATTTGTGGATAGAAGAGGCGCTACTTGCTAAAGCAAAATAAGAATAATATACATTATTGTCTTTTATTTTAGGGCCGATAAATTTTTACACATATGTTATATTTCTCGAGGTTCTATGTAATGGATGTGTACTATGGCCATGTTCAGTTGTTCATAGTGAAAGCGCGCGAGCAAAAAGTGTTGACGGATACGTACTTTGAAGTAATGTTTGTAGCCATTGATGTGAACGGTCACATTATTAGAGTATCCTTTTTATGAGAATTGAACTGATCAATGGTTACAGTATACAAACTCACCGTTAGTTATAGTATACAAAAACTCACTCTTAGTTATAGTATACAAAAACTGTTTGTATAGCACACAAGGCTTAAATGCATGGTTTCTCTGCTTGAAAATTAAAGAAATAATTTACTCATGCTTAGACCTAGCAAACGGGTCATTCGGTTCGGGTATGGGTCGGGTCAAGTTTGGGTTAGGTCATGTTCGGGTTAAATGATATTTAGGGTCGTTTTGGGTTGGGTCAGGTATGGTTCGGTTCGAGTCGATTTCGGATCAACCAATTTTTGATTAAATACGCTCATCATGCCAAAACAAGCAACTTTGTTGAAAATTTCGGATCGGGTATAGTTCGGTTCGGGTCAACTCGAGTTTCGGGTCCACTTTCGGATGAGCATATTTCGGGTGTCGGGTCAGGTATGGGTCCGGGTCGTTCGGTTCAGGTCTTGGGCCAGTTTTGCCAGGTCTACTCATGCTCATTGAAATAATTATTTAGGGTTTTTCAAAGTATTCTGAACACAAAGAAAATCAAAGTATTTGGTTTTAGAGTTTTAGGACAAGAAAATTGTCTGTCAAAGAATGTCTAGCCCAAATGCATGCTTTCTTTGCTTGGAAATTAAAGAGACAATTCAATCGTGCTCATTGGGATAATAATTATTTAGGATTTTTCAAACGAGTCTAAACACAAAGAAAAACAAAGCACAAAAATATTTGGTTTTTGAATTTTAGTGCACAAAAACGGTTAGCCATAGTACATCAAGCCCAAATTGAAATAATTATTTACGATTTTTTCAAACAGTTTTAAATACGAAGAATAACGAAATGCAGAAATATTAGACTTTTGAGTTCTAGTAGTACAAAAACTATCTATCATTGTACGTCAAGCCCAAGTGCATGGTTTCTTTGCTTGAACATTATCAGAGAGACGATTTATTCATGCTCATTGGAATAATTATTTAGAATTTTTCAAACAATTTTTGAACTTTAAAAAAAGCATATAATATTTGATTTTTGACTTTTATCTTAGCCATCCTAAAAGTCATGCATGTCAAAGTTTAATTCGCGTGATATTGCCAGTTGAGCACACCAAGGGATGCTGGCCGCATGCACACTTGGACTGTGTGTTTGAGTAAACTTTGGGCCAACAATACAAGGGTTGTTTTTTTTTTTCCCTCTTTGTTTTTCCTAATATTTTTGCAGAAGTAGGTGCGAACATAAATATAACTTAATTAAAAACTCTATTCTTAATAATAAAAAGTGCACTAAAAGTATACCAATATATTATGATTGGTTCATTTTGTTTTGCCTCATTAAATCCCAATATTTTTATGGTGATATTTTTCATCTAATTATGTGATATGGTGTTAATAGGATTTGATATCCATTTGTTGGTACACTTGTTATATTCTTTTTTACGATAAAGAGCAGCTATAAAATGTAAGAAAATGTAAGAACATATAGGAAGTAAAAAAGCTGTAAAGAAACTGTAAAAATTATAACAAGTTAGAAGAAGATGTAAGAAACTTTAAGCAGTTATAAAGTTAGCTGTAATGAGTTCTAAGAAATATAAAAAAGTTATAAAAAGTTATAAAGAGTTACAAGTAAATGTAAGACAATGCACGAAGCTGTAAGAAGTTGAAACTAAGAAAATGTAAGGAGTTGTAAAAAATTATAAACAATAGATTTATTGCTATTTATCACAAAAACAACATAACCTCATGGGTTTGTGACAAACTCGTTATGTTAAAAATTGCTTTTAACTATCCCAAAATGCTTTAAATTTTATGAACTATATGGCGCTCATAGTAGTCTATCATTAGCACCAATTACAAATCTAATAAGCTTTTATTTATTCAACTAACTCGATCCATCACCAATGCCCTAGGAGCTAAGAAGGGAAGGTAGTTTTTTAGTCAAAGCCTAAAGTTGTATCTTTCTGAAGAGTTTTGTGGTAATTTTTCGACTAAAATTAGTTTTCATTATTTGACCGCTTATGATTTTTGAAAATGAGTTCCGTTCTAGAGCGGGGGGGGGGGGGAATATTGACTTTTCGCTAATAATTGTGTTACTAATAGCAATAACAATGATGTAAGAGCACAATGAAAAAGTCAATATGAAGAACTGAAGCAGTGCATAGGAGAAGAGAGTTGGAATTGGGGTGAGTTTTGCTCTGCAATTGCAGGATATATATATATATATATATATATATATATATATATATATATATATATATATATAAATATATATATATATATATATATATATATATATATATATATATATATATATATATTGCAGCATCATGGAGAGCACAACACAATGCAAAACCCGTCTCATCGATTTGGCTGTCCTGAATAATAATGTCCCATGTGCACATCACATGCCTCTCCTGCATCCCTCAACATCTTAATTCCAAAAACTCACCTCCCCTCCCCCCCTTTCAAATTATTTCCCCAACATCATTAATTAATTATTGCACATTTAGTGATATTGTAGCTTCATCGAATCATCCCCATTAAGAGAAGTGATTAGGCTATGAACTATATTTTCATTTTGTCATCCTTCATTTTTCAAATAGAAGTATGTTGGTTAGTTCTTTTAAAAGCAGTGATCTAATTAATTAATTTAACTGATAAATTAGTTAAAATTAGGGCTTAAAGTTTATATTCATGTTCTATTTTAATTAATTTTTATGCATGAATCAATTCACATGTTAAAACATGATCATTTATAAGCATCAAACTCACAATCAGTGGCGGATCTACCACTAAAGTAGTGGGGCCCATGGACTCTAATGGGAGAAGAAAGTGTTCTAATATCTATATGTCAAGTTAGGGAGAGGAAAAATAGTAGTATAGTTGGATCTCATAAAGTTGGCATGCAAACTTTGTATAGGATTCTTATTACTGTTCTTTTTTTTTTTTGTCTCATTTAATTTATTTGTGAATATGTGTGAGGGTCTATTATTGATGAACCCTATAAAAAAATTTCTAAATTCACCACTGCTCACAACTCGTTTACATAAAATTTACTAAACATGAATCGTGATATGATCATATATATGCATGATATGAAAAACCTCTAATTATAAGAATTTATATGTGCAAATTTTTATATTCTAATTTACATACACAGAATCATCTAGACTAAATGTGTACTATCAAACATTATACTCATCACTCATCCACATAAATGCTACATTTATTTAAAACAAAGCTTTAATACAATGGTCCCGTGTTTTCTCTTATTTATGATATGAAGTTAATCCCATCAATAATATTCAACCGAATTCAAAGTACACTCACATGATATAAAGGAAATTAATTCGAATAGCTAATTAATAATAAACTAAAAATGCAAAAAATAGTGAAGGAATGACGAATAAAATTAAATGAACGACCGTTGAGTGGGAGAAAATCATGTGGGCGAGACGGAAGAGACATGAATGATGAGAGGCTCCACCGCGTAGTGGTACGGGAGGAGACTCGTACATGTGAGTGTACGTGAGCCATATTTATTAGTGTGACATTACATTTATTCCTAAAATACTTAATGTGGAATTTTTTTTCAAAAATATATTTTTAGCAAATCTGAAAAGGCTGTTTTTTGGACGTGAGAGGAAACAGAGCTGCCTGCCCCAAATTATTGGCCCTCTTGATGCCAAAATTTTGATTTGATTTGACACAAATTACTATTATCTTCAACAACATATACATTATTCTAATATTCTTGGTCTTGAATTCACCAATATGAGCTAAGAAGTACCAAATTTTTAGCAGTGTTGAGAGTAAAACAACTTGGATTCATAAATGTTAGGGTATAAAAGGATAGTAGGATCCTATGTTGAGCCCCTTGTCGAGCATTTTTTGGGGAAAAAAATTCACAAATATCTACCAATTTGAATATAATCAATACTATAATTTGATTATGTTTATTTTTTGGTTGAAAAAATTAATTTGGATACTATTTTTCGACTAGATTATAGCATCCTAAAACAAAATTTTTTTATGTTATAACATATTTTCTTTCTGTGGAGCAATATGAGCTGTGATTGGGTTTCTAAATATATGATATTATGGAACTAAATTATGCAATTTAAATTATATGATTGCCGCATAAACCTGCAGAATAACCTTCAAATTTGTGATTAAACCTTTCTTATAAAATGAGCACATACTTACCTTCAAAGCACTTCATATGCATGGATAGCTAGACATCAGATTATACATGTCAAATGCCAGAATTTTCTATAAGTACTTATTATGAAGGGCTTGCCAAAGTTTTAGGGTTTATATGTGTGTGTGTGTATTTATGAAAGGTGAAAATTTTCATTAAGCTCAACATGACTGTACAAGCTGATATTTACATGGCTAATCGAGTTAGGTCAAAAAAGGCTAAGAACAATTTCTTCCACAAAAGAAAACTAGCAAGTCATATTGTTCAGCTAATCTTGGTCCTTATGTGGCAACTTCTTCCTTATAGACCTTTGTAGTGTGGCATTCATTTCAAACTTAATAGTCTGAGAGATGGAGTCCTACTAAGCCAAGACCAAGTTTAAGATCAATCAAGTCCAGAACGTCCAAAAATAAGGTCACAAGGTCAAAAGATGGCTCACCTTTTGCTAGAAACACAAATAAAACCCTATGGCTTCAAAATAGTTTTCAAGCTCGATTTTGTTTTTCTAATTACGTAGGCCTCCATGAGGTTTAAGTCCTACATTTTTGCATATTTTGGGTCTTCAAGATGTCAACTACCTGGTCCAAGTGATTAAATGAAGTTAAGTCAAGTGAAAGATGAAGAACCTTGGTCATTTTTCTAAACCGTGCAGGCTGGAACCTGGTTTGGACCAGTCCGGGTGTTTTGATCATTTGGGCAGGCAAATGAACTCTAAATTGAGTGATTCCACTTGAAGGAGATAGAAGACTTTCAGAGATTTCCAACCATATGTGGTAAGCCAAATCATGCTCACGCTTTGCATGTGAAACGTGGCCTCCAACCAAAGCTTGAAAATTGCCAGCTACTGCCCGGTTGCACCTAATTGGTGCATTTGGTGGTTGAAGCCCTTTCTGGTGTCCAATCCGTGTCTAGCTACTAGGATGACTAACCAACAAGCTGTTGGACACAATCATGAAGGATCCACCAAGTTATCCAATGAGGAGTAAGTGAGAAAGACAGCTTTATTTCTAGTGGTCAGTCGAAAAGCATAAAGCAGCCAGTCAACATTACTCCTTTTCTTCACTTCAAGGCAGCTGCTTATTTGCTTAATTGCTTGCTTAGTAACAAGTTTAGCTTTAATCCTAATGAGATAGACTCAGTGGTTGTACTTAACAAGGATTAAGCTAGGATTAGCATAGAAAGCTCACGGGTTAGCAAAAACTGTGAACTAAGCAAGTTTAAGAGGTTTCCTAATTATGAAGAAACCTCACTCCTTAGGCTTTAGCTACTTGGTTGCTTGCTTGCTAGCTTATAAGGCTTTTGTATTCTTCACTTTTCAATCAGATTTTGTACATTTGAAAAGAAAGAAAGAGAGCTTTGCTCCTTAAAACCAAAACACTAAACTTACTTATTCTTAACTAGGTCGGTTAAGGTGGTATTCAAGTCTAGTCCTAATCTTATTTAAAAGGTGATTTCTGCATCTTAATCAAGCTTAGGGGCCCTAATCTTGGTCTTGGTGGTGATTACTGTATCCAAGGTTCAAGTTTATCCTAAACTCGCTTTCAGTTTCGAATTGCATAGAAAACAAGCTAAGGCCGTGAGTTCCTTTGTTTGTTTTTGTGTTCTCCTTTGATTGTAAGTGATTTCCATTGAGCTTTACATCATATTGGGTATCAAAGCTTGGTTTCTCCTTAGCCTGGTATGTCCTTCCACCTTCCAGAATCATTTCCTCATTCAATTCCAAACACATTCCTAGTTTGAGTCCAAACACAATCTGTAGACAAGATGAGTTCTAGCATGAGTTTGGAGGAGACGTTTGATGCTGTTATGGGGCAAAATGAGATGTTAATAAAGAAGATTAATGAGGACTCCCAGCAAAATCAAGAAACTAAGGCTCAAAATGAGTACTTATGTAAACAGCTTGGTGCATTCTTGAAGCAAAAGCAAACAATCAATGAGAAACCTCTACAATCTGAACCTAGAAGACAAGAGCATGTGTTTAGCCACATCTTGATTCATCTAGTGAGGATGAACCATTGAGAATGGCTAGGCCAGAACCACGGATACAAGCTAATACCAATGATTTCAAGGTAGAAATTCCAAAATATGAAGGCAAGCTTGATCCTGAAGAGTTCTTGGATTGGTTACACACCATTGAAAGAGTTTTTGAGTACAAAGACATTCCTGAAAGAGAAGAAGGTAAAGCTAGTTACTTTGAGACTCCGTAAGTATGCTTCTCTTTGGTGGACTAATTTGTGTGCCAAAAGAGTAAGAGAAAGGAAGTCCAAAATTAGAACATCGGAGAAGATGAAATCTAAGCTTAAGGCTTGGTTTCTTCCTCCTCCTTACGTTCAAGATTGTTACTCTCAACTCCACAACTTAAATCAAGGTAACATGAGTGTAGAAGAATACACTCGAGAGTTTGAAAAGCTTGTAATCAAGTGTGACTTACATGAACCAGAAGAGCAAACAATTGTTAGATACTTGGGAGGCCTTGATCCTAGGTATGCTAATGTTGTTGATTTACAAGCTTACACGTCATTTGATGAGGTTTGCGTGCTTGCTCATAAAGTTGAATAACAAAAGAAAGCAAAATAGCCTTTTAAACCCCAAAATTTCAAGGCCTTAAGCTGGAACACACCCTTTAACAAGGGGAGTTCTAACCCACCTCCTAAGCCTATAAACCCTTTTCCTTCCAATCCACAAAGAACCCCAACTCCACAAAAGGTCCAACCACCTCTAACCAGACCCAATCCCAATCCTATGAGTACAAGAAGATGTTTTAAGTGCCAAGGATTAGGACACATAGCCTCGGACTGTCCAAATAGAAAAGTGATCACACTAGGCGAATAAATAGCCGTGGATGAGCAAGAACTTGAGGAGGAAATTGAAGGAGAAAGTGAAGGAAATCTTGAGGAGAACCTAGAGGAGATTGAAGAAGAAGCAGATAAGGGTGAGATGCTGGTTCTAAGAAGAGTTTTGAATGGCCAGAAGGGAGCTAAAGATGAGCAAAGGGAGAATATCTTTCATACTAGGTGTACGATTAAAGACAAGGTTTGTTCTTTGATTATTGATAGAGGAAGTTGTGCCAATGTAGTTTCTCTTAGCATGATTGAGAAGCTAGGCTTGCAAGCCATGGCCCGTCCCCATCCATACAACATCCAATGGCTAAACCAAAGCAAGGGATTACAAGTTATCTCCCGATGCCTCATTTCTTTGTCAATTAGTAAGAGCTACCAAGATAAGTTATGGTGTGATGTTAACCCCATGGATGCATGCCATGTCCTGCTAGGTAGACCTTGGATGTATGATAGAAAGGTAATGCATGATGGATTCTAGAATACATACTCCTTTTCTAAGGGAGGAAAGAAGATTACCTTAAAGCCTTTGTCAGCATCTGAACTCCATAAAAACAAGCTTACAAAAAAGCTTGAACATTCTGGTTACTTATTATCTTTTAGTGAACCTCTCTTAAAGGCTTCATATCATGAGTTTAAAGTGGATCTTAAACATCCAAGATGAACCAGAAACTCCCTTACCTACTCACCCCGTGGCCAAGTCACTCATACAAAAGTTCTGTCACCTATTTCTTAAGGAGATACCCATGGGGTTACCTCCTAAGAGAGACATCCAATATCACATTGATCTCATTCCTAGTTCAACCCTCCTTAATAAGCCAACTTATAGGATGAACCCAAAGAGAACCATGGAGATTCAAAGGCAAGTAGAAGAGTTGATGTCCAAGGGGCTTATAAGAGAGTCTTTAAGCCCATGTGCCGTACCTACATTGTTGGTTCCTAAGAAGGATGGCAGCCAATGAATGTGTGTGGATAATAGAGCCATAAACAAAATTACAATCAAGTATAGGTATCATATACCTAGACTTGAAGATATGCTGGGTGAACTACATGGCTCTAAAATATTCTCAAAGATTGATCTTAGAAATGGATACTATCAAATCAGAATCCGAGAGGGAGATGAATGGAAGACGACATTTAAGACCAAGGGAGGCTTATATGAATGGCTTGTCATGCCATTTGGTCTTTCTAATGCTCCTAGTACATTCATGAGGCTAATCAATCAAGTATTCAAGCCTTACATTGATAAAATTGTGGTAGTCTACTTCGATGATATTCTGGTTTATTCCAAGGATGAGCAAACACATCAAGATCATCTCAATCAAGTCATACTTGTTCTTGAACGTGAGAAGTTGTATGGTAGCCTTAAGAAATGTACTTTTTTTTCACTCATAAAGTTACATTCTTAGATTATATTGTCTCTGAAGAAGGGATAAAGGCAGATGAGAGCAAGTTAGAGGCTATAAGATCATGGCCTCAACCACAAAGCATTCATAATGTTCGAAACTTTCATGGATTAGCTTTCTTTCACAAGAGGTTTATTCAAAACTTAAGCAATATTATAGCTCTCATGACTAAGGTAATTAAGGGTACATCGTTGAAATGGACCCCTAAAGCCCAATCTACCTTTGAAGAAGTAAAGAAAAGACTAACTCATGCATCTGTCCTTGCTTTGCCTTGCTTTGAGAAGGTCTTTAAAGTTAAATGTGATGCATCAAGAGTGGGTATAGGTGGCGTTCTTACACAAGAGGGCAAGCCATTAGCCTTCTTTAGTGAGAAGTTATGTGATTCAAGAAGAAAGTACTCCACTTATGACAAGAAATTCTATGATATTGTACAGTGTTTAGAGCATTAGAGCCATTATTTAGTGGCTAGTGAGTTTATTTTGCATTTAGATCATGAGGCTTTGAAGTATATTCAAGGCCAACACAAGTCAAACTCACGCCATGGTAAATGGGTGGAGTTCCTACAGTCATTCTACTTCACCATTAAGCACAAATTTGGAAAGTTAAATCAAGGTGCCCATGCATTGTCTAGGAGGCATCTCCTTCTATTTCAATTGGATGCTCTTATTCTTAGTTTTGAGCATCTAAAAGGTTTATGTCTTGATGATGAAGACCTTGGGGACTTATATTCTGTGTGCTTGAAGCACCCCAAGGAGGATTTCTTAATCCAAGAGGGCTATTTATTCAAGGGAGTACGATTGTGTATTCCAAAGTGTAGCACCCGTGAGCTCCTAATTAGGGAAGTTCATGGTGGTTCATTGACTGGTCATTTTGATGAATCCAAGACCTTCATCATGTTAAGGGAACATTACTACTGGCCTGGAATGGAAAAGGATGTTTAAGACATCCTAAGAAGGTGTAGAACATGCCAAGTTGCCAAGAGTCACACCTTATCCCATGATTTGCACATGCCACTTCCAGTTTCGATTCAATCTTGGGTGGACGTGAGCATGGACTTTATTTTGGGTCTACCTAAGACTCAAAGGGGCAAGGATTCAATATTTATGGTAGTAGATAGATTCTCAAAGATGGTACACTTTATACCTTGCAACAAGACCAATGATGCTACACAAATTACTGAATTATACTTTAAAGAAGTAACTAGCTTACATGTTATCCCTAAGTCTATTATTTCTGATAGGGATACAAAGTTTTTAAGCCATTTCTGGATTACCCTTTGGAAGACGCTTGGTACTAAATTAATGTATAGTACCACGTGTCACCCCCAAACTGATGGGCAAACTCAGATGACTAATTGAATCTTAGGTACACTCCTAAGAGCTTTGATTAAACCTCATGCCAAAGTTTGGGATTTGCTCTTACCCCATGCTGAGTTTGCATATAACAAAGCGTGAAGTAAGGCTACTGGTTCCCTTCCTGTCAAGGTGGTATATGGGGTTGATCCATTAAGTCCCATTGACCTCAACCCACGACCCCTAGACTAGAAACCAAGTGTGGATGCAGTGGGAAGAGTAGAAGAGATTCAAAAGCTCCATGAGTTGATAAAGCCCAAAATTAAGAAAACAAATGCATCCTATGAAGCCCAAGCCAACAAGCATAGGAGAAAGATGGTTTTTCAACCTGGAGACCTAGCATGGATCCACTTGAGGAAGGAGAGATTTCCTTCCACAAGGAAGAACAAACTGATGCCAAGAGCTGAAGGTCCATTTGAGGTCCTAGAGAAGGTAAATGACAATGCATACAAGGTTGATTTACCAAGAGAGTATGAAATTTTAGCCACTGGTGTGGATTTTATGTTCTTTGTTTTAAAACCCTTTTTACTTGCAAGTGCATAAGGTTACTTATAGACTAGTGAGTATTAGGATGTCGATCCCATGAGAAACAATAGTGATTCTTAAACTTAACCTTTCCGATTATAAAGAACAATCACAATTTTATGAGTTCGATTATCAATATAATTTAAGGAACAAGAGCAGAGTAAGTGAGTAGTAAAGTAGAGAGAATTCAAATAGGAGAAAAATCTAGGACTTCGGATTTCACCTTTGAAGCCAATATTGATTAATACTTCAAATGGAGATTCAATTTGTCTCTTGTTCAACCTAAGCTACAAACATTAGGTCATAAATTAAAAAGATGATTATAATTATAAAGTGACATAATTTATCTAGTGGTTTAGCATGAATTATTCTTTCTAGATATAACTCATCTAATTTCTAGCATAAATTATTCAATTTAAACAATTATAATTTTAAGCCCAATTACATAACCATCATATTAGCCTACAAGGTCTAATATTCATTTGAGATAGCAAATTAAACTAGTGTCGTCAATATGATTAAGCATTAGTATTAAAATGCATGAGTAGATAATGATCAAATGTAAACTCAAGATTATGCAAAAGAGACAAAAATAACCCCATAAGAAATTAGCAAAATAATATTATTACCAAGGATCCATCCTAATCCTAGAATGAGTAGTTTAGCCGGCCATAGTTAGTGAAAACACCATTGAAATTGGTATATTTCACTTCCTATGTCCAAACCTTATACTCAATTACACAAAATTATGAAACTTAATGTAAACTCTCAAATTTGACTCACAAATGAGATGAGAAGAGAAGAGAAAAATAGCTAGCGAAGCTTATTTTCTTCTTAACCTCTCAACCCAAGTGATCTTGTCTTACAAAGATTCTCTCTAGAAAAATGAAAGATGGAAGAATAAGAAGATGCTTGAGCAAGAGAGTGGATGAATGTGTGTGTGTATGGATGTTTCAACCTATGGCCCCTTTTATAGTGGAAAACCAACCCCTTTGGATACCTCAAAATTACTGAAAATTAATTTCAATTAATTTGGGATGTTACATATTGGAATTTTCCAAGAATAAAATAAAAGTGGCAGATTTTCTAGTGCTTATCCGAAAAGGTGAATAAGCATGGTGCCTCTTCAAGTTTACCCGTCTTATCCAATCCAGTTCGTGAAAAGGTGAATAAGCAAGGTACCTTTTCAAGTTTAACCCTTGTTAACTTCTATCCTATCCTTTGTAGTGCTTCTTGGCATGGTGCCTTTTGGCATGGTACCTTTTCCTATCCTTTGTGGTGCCTCTTGGTATAGTGTCTTTTGGCATGTCATAAAAGTCATGGATAAGGAAAAGATATATATATATATATAGGATATGATAATAAGATGGGAATAAGGTGTGCAAAAACACATTCTTATGAATCACTTTCCCATGGTTCAAACTCGAGAAAACATGAACATGTACACTTGTCTATCAGCGTTTTATCCCGAAGACTATTTGTAGTATACAGCAAATAAGTCTTACGGAAAGTGATGTCGTTCACGACTCGTTGGTATATCCAGTACCACAAAGTTGATATGAATCCCTTTCCCCAACATTACATGCATGGTTATGGCTAGTCATAAGTATAGAATTAATCAAAAATTAACTAGCTTTGACTAGGTCACTTGGGGTTGCTTGCAAAAACCATGTCTTGGCTGCTGAAATAATTGGATGCAAGCTAAATTGGAGCTGGCGGGCTGAGGTGGAAAGCTGGAGGCAGGCTTAAGTTGCTGGGCTGCTGGAAAAGAATAGGCGTAGACGCAGCTTGGGAGAGCTGAAGTGAGGGGAAGGGAGAATGAGAGGCTTCAGGCTGGCGCTGGGTTCTGGTTGGGCCTCGCCAGGACAGGCCCACACGGGGAGAAGAAGCAAGGGGGGAGAGATGAGGCTAGGGGGGAGCTGAGCTGGGTCGCTGGCTCACAGGTCCAGAAAGAAAGATGAGTGAAGAGAGGAAGAGCTGGACCGGTCAAGACTGGGCCGCGGTGCACAGGCCCAAACAAACCATTTTATGTTTTTTCTGCTTTCTCTTTCTTTTGGACTTTTGAGCTTAGTCTATGAGCTTTGCATTTGCGGGAACTCGAACAAATTCAAATCAACTTGATCAGCTCTGTAGTCGAATTCTTTTGTTTTATTTTTACCTGAAAATTACATAAAATATGCATTATTTACTCATAAAAATATATTTCAAAGACTTAAAAGTAGGTAAAATAAAGGAGAAAATTATATATAAAATATAAATTATCAGCCACGTTCAATGTGGCCAATTTGAGCTCCTTCCATCCAGATGACTCCCAAGCAGATTTAAGGATCAAATCTTTTCAACAAGGGGGGTGATGGAGTCCGACCAAGTCAAGACCAAGTTCAAGATCAATCAAGTCCAGAACGTCTAAGAACAAGGTCACAAGTTCAAAAGATAGCTTACCTTTTACTAGAAACACAAACAGAACCCTATGGATTCCAAACAGTTTTCAAGCCCTGTTTTGTGTTTCTAATTACTTAGGCCTCCATGAGATTTAAGTCCTAAATTTTTACATATTTTGGGTCCTCAAGATGTTAACTACCTGGTCTAAGTGATTAAATAAAGTTTAAGTCAAGTAGAAGATGAAGAACCAGGTCAATTTTTCAAACCGTGTAGGCTGGAACTTAGTTTGGACCTATCTGAGTATTTTGATCTTTTGGGCAGGCAAATGAACCCTAAATTGAGTAATTCCACTTGGAGGAGTTAGAAGACTTCCATAGATTTCCAACGATATATGATAAGCCAAATCATGCTCATGTTTTACATGTGAAACGTGGCCTCCAATCAGAACCTGAAAACTGCTAGCTACTGCCCGGTTGCACCTAATTAGTACATTTGGTGGTTGAAGCCCTTTCTGGTGTCCAATTCATGTCTAGCTACTGGGATGACTAAATAACAAGTTGTTGGACACAATCATGAAGGAACCACCAAGTTATCCAATGAGGAGCAAGTGAGAAAGGTAGCTTCATCCCTAGTGGTTAGCCGGAAAGCATAAAGCAGCCAGTCAACATCACTCCTTTTCTTCACTTCAAGGTAGTTGCTTATTTGCTTAATTGCTTACTTAGTAACAAGTTTAGATTTAATCCTAATGACTAGATAGACTCAATGGTTGTACTTAACAAGGATTAAGCTAGGATTAGCATAGAAACCTCACGGGTTAGCAAAAATCGTGAACTAAGTAAGTTTAAGAGGTTCCCTAATTATGAAGAAACCCCACTCCTTAGGCTTTAGCTACTTGGTTGCTTGCTTACTAGCTTATAAGGCTTTTGTATTCTTCACTTTTCAATCAAATTTCGTACATTTGAAAAGAAAGAAAGAGAGCTTTGCTCCTTAAAACCAAAACACTAAACTTGCTTATCCTTAACTAGGCCGGTTAAGGTGGTGTTCAAGTCTAGTCCTAATCTTATTTAAGTGGTGATTTCTGTATTTTAATCAAACTTAGGGGCCCTAATCTTGGTCTTGGTGGTGATTACTGTATCCAAGATTCAAGTTTAGAACTATCCTAAACTCACTTTCAGTTTCGGATTGTATAGGAAACAAGCTAAGGCCGTGAGTTCCTTTATTTGTTTTTGTGTTCTCCTTTGATTGTAAGTGATTTCCATTGAGCTTTACATCACTAAGATATGCTTGACTCTTAATATCTTTTGCTCCTAAAGATTCTATTGCATCTTGCTCTCTCTCTCTCTCCAGACATGATATGCTATTGCTGCATACATTGCATATCTGATCCTTTTTTCTAATTCTTGTTCCTCTGATTTTAAGGAGTGTTAATTCCTACTGATCACCATCGGTTGGTAAGCCAAGCTCCTAGCATATTGTTTGTAGTAGGTGCTGATCGAAAGCACATTGGAAGAACAAGTGGTTTATGTTGTCAGTACCAGTCGATAAGCTATCAGAGATGTTAATGATTGTCATACCTAGTTTTTGAAGTCCATCTCTTGTAAGTAGCCTATCCTGAAGCACCGGCCAAAAAATATAGTTATGCTTTAGTACTAATTTTAGAAACTAGATAATCCTCTAATATTTAAACAAAGGGTTGCACCCTTGGAGCCATTCATTGCTCGATTTCATAGTGTACACACCTAAGTCTATGCTCTTCCATATGTTCCCCTCATATACAATCCTAAATCTTCCTTTAACTTTATTAATTCTCCTCAAATACCAGTATGTTCCTTGCTTAGGGTAGTAATCCCAGAAGTTTGCACCTTTTAGGTAAACCTCATGAACCCATTTTTACCCAAAGAGAGTCAGCTTTATTAGATGCAGCCCAAACTAGTTTTCCAATGGCAATTGTGTTCTAGTTAGAGCAATTTTTGATGTTCAAGCCACCTTTTCTAGGTAGACAGACTTTATCCCAAGTAGCCAACGCAATGGTCTTTCTCTCTCCATTCCCCCATAGGAACTTCCTATATAATCGCTCAGCTTGCTTTAATGATAGTTTTAGAAAGCATTAAGATGCAGGACCAATATGATATGATAAAGAGCGGCAAAGGTGCAAACTTCTACCACCTGCTACCACCTGCATGGGAACAATATCTTATAGAGATGATTCGTAGTCCAGTCTTAATATTTTCTACCACCTGCTACCAAGTTGAAACATACCAGTTGGTAGGAGAGAGAGGCATTCCCAAATATTTAATAGGAAAAGGTCCTTGAGTGAACCCTATTCTGGCAATGATTTCCTCTCTTGTTGCCTTTGAGACTCAATTAATGTATACCTGAGATTTGTTTCTATTTGCCACAAATCATGTGAGCCTTGAGAAGTGCTCAAAGTCATCAATTATAAGGTTAATAGATCTAAATATCCTCTACAGATGATCATGATATCATCAACAAAGCAAAGATGCACCAAATAAAGTTTCTTGCAAAGTGGATGGAACTTGAATCTAGATAGTTATCCTTGACAATGCAAAGATAATCTCAAGTAATCCATTACCATCACAAATACGAGTGGTGATAATGGCTCACCTTGCCTGATGCCTTTAATTCTTCTAAAGGAGCCAAAAACTTCTCCGTTCAGCATAATTGAGTAACTGGTGGTTGTCACACACTTCATGAACCAACTAGTGAATTTGGGAGGGAATTTGTATGCCATTAAAATTTATTGGAGACTTTTTCTAGGCTACAGAGTCATAGGCTTTCTGAAGCTCTTGGTAACGCATTCTTCCTGTTATACATCAGAATGAGTCCTGGTTGATTAACACATTCTCCACAATGTTTCTCCCTTTTATATATACACTTTGATTGTCTTTTACAAGATATGGTAAGACCTTGGCCAATCTGTCACATAGCATGTTAGATATGCACTTGAAGATTGTATTGCAACATGCTATAGATCTATAATCAGCTGCAGTCATAGGATGTGCAATCTTAGCAATCAGAGAGATTATAGTGGAATTTACTTGCTTAAGCGGCAAGCCATTGTAGAAGAATTGAAGAATTGGCTCAATAATGTCATTTCCAACAATGTGCCAATCATCCTTAAAGAACTGTTGCCAAAACCATCAGGCCCCGGATTCTTATTTTGGCCAATTGGAAACATGGCTTTTTAACATCATTACTGGAGAAGGCCTGATTCAGCTGGAGTTGTTGTTCCACAGTCAAGTTTTCCCCCATGGCCACTACTACAAGGTTAACATCCAAGCAATTTCTTTTTCAGTCCCTAGCAATGACTGATAGAATTTGAACAATACATGTTTAATTTCCTCATTTTTAGTCTTCAATTCCCCATCACTGTCTTCCACAGCAAGAATAGTATTTTTAAATGTTCATTACTTAATGGGTCGAAGAGTTTTATATTCTGATCACCTTGTGTCACCCATTCTACCTTGCTTTTCTGTATAGGAATGATATCTCTGCTGCATGTTTTTGATTGAAAGCTAATAAATCCTCTCTCTCTCCTTCTACTGAAGCTCAATATTCATTGGGTCAACTATAAGGCCTGTTGATATTAGTATAGTACATCTCGTAGTTGCAAGACTGGTTCTCTAATCATGTTGTATTCTCTCCTATTGAGTTCTCCTAAAGGTTTTTGTAGACTTTGTAATTTCTTGACAACTTGGAACATTTTGCATCCAGGGATATGTTGGCTCCAAGCCTGATTGACAATCCCCTCAAAGGTAATGGATGAGCTCCATATATTAAAGTATATGAATCTCCCTCTTCTCTCGTGTTTGTTGTGGCCAATGGTAACTATCATTAGAGTGTGGTATGAGATATCCAATGTCAAGTATTGAACAGACCGAAGTCCAAACTTATCAATCCAAGTCTCATCGGCAAAGACTCTATCAATTATGGAGTGGATCCTAGTACCATCAGTGTGGTTGTTGCACCATGTAAATTGTTGTCCTATCCATTTTAGCTTTAATAATCCGCAAGTTTCCATACACTATCGGAAATCAAGATAATCGTATGGCAGAATTGATAATCCCCTTAATCTATCTTCCTCACACCAAACATTACTAAAGTCCCCCAAGACCATCCATGGCTCCATAGTTGTAGGGGATAAATGAGGTAGAGTGTTCCATAGTTGACTTATATCAGTATCCTCATTGAAACTATAGACAAAAGTGATGTAAACAACCCCTGCTTCTTAAATGTAAGCTTTACAATGGATGAACTATGCACCCATATCAATTATAGCCATATCCACCATATTTCTATTCCATAAAACCTATAACCGACCTCTAGGATGCTTACTGCTATTGATAACATACCCCCAATCTCTCTAAAGCTTATCCTTCACTTTAATGACATTCACATCCCTGATTTTTGTCTCAAGTAAACCCGATATACAGGCATTTTTTATTTTGGTAGGACGAAGCTATTGCCTTATGCTTATTAGAGTCATTGAGGCTCCTTAAATTCCAAGTAAGAATGCTAGCCATTTTCATGAAGTGTGTTAGTCACCACCCCATTTTGTGTCCTACTTGAGATAGCAAAATTCCCCCTCATAGCCTGAGAATGAATAGCAGTGTTACAGGAGCTGGTAGTAATCTCCTGAAGGGCTTCACATTGTTGTTCCTGAGGCTATAGTTGTGTAGTAACAGACTCAAGTGCTATGACTACAGGGGATGAAGTGAATTTCATTCTCCACACCCATGTATCCTGCTTCTTCTTGCATTACATAGTCGTGTGGCCATAACCAGTGTAATTATGGCATTTAATTGCTTTTTATTCGAAGATCACTCAGCAGGCCTTGTTCCTTCTCAAATGCTACTATCTCTTCAAGTTCTTTACTCCACAAGCAATCGAGCATAATTTGCTCTGGTTCTAGATTATGTTATTTGATTAGTTATTATTGGTACCCCTACCAAATTTCCTATCTTGCTTAGAGATTGGTGGCTCCAATACTTTAAGTCCAATCTTAGGAGTTGAATCCACACTGGCACCTTGTGAGTTTCATCATGAATGGAAGCAAAATCAATGCACCATGGCTTCATAACCAAAGGGTGATTATCAAAGTGATATATATCATATTGCAAGACATTGTGTCTTTCTTCCACTAAATCAAATTGGACTAGGAAGATATTATTCTCTAACAAAACAATTTTCTCTATGGCACACTGCCTCCAAATTCATTCAAGATAGCCCTTTATTGTAACAAAAGGGAAGTCAGCCCCTAAGACAAAGCAAACCAAAGATGATTGCTAATAACTGATCTCAGATTACATATCCTCAGCCTCAATCTTCCCTATCACCCTACCTTTAATGCAATTTGGCTCTACAAAGGATAGCTTAGTGCTTGCATTTGGCACATTATTAACATCAAAGCCATCCCATATAGATTTCTTTGCTTTCTCTGCATTATGTGAACCAGAATCCATTCTATAAGTATTGAGATCAACTATTTTTATCACTGGTATTGGTTTTCCATCCAAGGCAACGCAAAATTCCTTGTCATTCAATGAACCAATAGAGTGATGAGATGCGCATACCTCAGCAGCAGGCATAACCATGAAACGTTGCTTAGGTGTCATAGCTGATGGTCTCAAAGATCCAGTACGCACTCCCCGAGCTGCCGATTTCGCCATCCTTGCCATAGCGAAGCGCATGTTAGCAGAAGGTGGTTAACGTGCATCAAGAGAAGGCGATACCTAAGAGCCGATTTATATTAGTCATTAAAAAATTCATAAAAAACCTACTAATTAGAATTATATACTTTCATTGAAAGTTATAATCGTGTGTGTATACACATATACATACATACATACATACATACATACATATATATATATGTGTGTGTGTGTGTGTATATGTATGTATGTATGTATGTATGTATGTGTGTGTGTGTGTGTATATATATATATCTATATATACATACATACATACATATATATATATACACACACACATACACACACACATATATATATATATATATATATATATATATTGATTGCGGAATATTCTTCTGAGGTACTACTGATCATGACGTGGGACGAAGGAACAGGTTTATCTGACAGCTTGCGCGCAACACCTGACGTCCTCTTCTCCAAGTGGCCCAACTTGCAAAAAGAGCACCCCCGGGTTATGAGCCGTAGAACGCCTCTCTGATGATCAAGTCAGCCCAAGATTCAAGTTACAGGTCAAAAGACAGAGAAAATGCAGTATGAGTTCAGTATATCTGAGTGCCAACCCTTTTTCCGAGGAGGGTAGGTGACTATTTATAGTCTCTTAAATAAAGGGATAAAAGAGTAATCTTACCTGAAACACCCCACGTGGGCCGCCGGTCTCGGCATGGAAGGGCCTTAGGGGGAGCCCCTAGGGTTGCGTCTTAGGGCCCATTATCCAGGGTATGTGCCTTGTTTATGGGTCTAGCTTGGATAGGGCCACCTAGGGGAAATCGGATTTTTCCCAATTACTTAGCCCCTCGCATTTTTCCTGCACGTCGAGCCCGATGAGCAGTCAGATAGAATGTGGAGAACTGTCCAAGGTCGACATGCATCCCGGGGTCTTCGAAAATTAGGCCCTTACGACGGATGGCTCCATGGCCACCGACCATAAGTGGGCAAGTTTCGAGACTTGGACGGCGGTTTTAGGAAACTGCCTTCTTCGCAAGTATAAAAGGCAACTGCCGAGGAGGGGATGGTCCATCCTTCATGTTTCCGTAACGATCGTTATCTGGCGTTCCTTTCATGGCTTTCCATGCTCCCTCAGTACTAAGGAGATGGCTGAGTATGTTGTCCGCCACTTCGTGTGGGACCAGCGTGGGGCTGCCTTCCCACCGTTGCCTCTCCCAAAAGACTTTCAGGCCTTATGCTCGAGCTACAAGTTGGCCGTGGCCGAGGAGGCTGTCGAGGACTATGAATTCCCAGAGCTGCCCCAGGAAATCTTTTATGCAATGCTTCTGAATAAGGCCGAAAGGCTTGGGGTCTTGCACGGGTGAGTGCTTCGAACGTTGGAGTCAGCCCTCACTGAACTTCGTTGGAACACCTTTGAATCGTGGGTGTAGCTGTATGATGACCGAATTTTCGAAGCTCAGTTCCGGACGAAGGCGGCACCAAAGGAAACTTCAGGAGCCGGCCTACAAGAAGAGGGCTCGGAGGTGAAGCTTTTAAGCCCTTGAACGCGCGGCCTCTCCCCCACCAGCTTTTTCCTTTTCTTTTCTTTTCCTTTTTTTTGTATCTCCTATGATGACAGTAATAAAAGGCCGTGCTTTTATACCTTTCTAAATAGTCATTACTCTATTTGTGCTGGTCTCAATTGGTGCTGACTAAATCGCCACGTGGCTGAAATGAATTGGCCATTAGGTGCTTGGGAGTACTTCCTTATCTCCCAACTTTCCCTATGCCCCCTCTATAAATACAACTTCATAATCCTATACATTAAATGGAGGTATCCATCCTTCATAAGGAAGCAATACAATGGGAGAGGAGTGAAGACAAAGAACGATTGGTACGCCCATTTTCCCTTTCATTATAGCGTTTCCTCCCCTCTACAACACCAGAGTGATGGCCGACTATGTGAGGGAATCCTTCATCTGGCACTGGAGGAGGGCCACATGTTCGCCTCACCCCCCTTCCCGAAGATTACCATGTCTTATGTCCACACTTTTCATTGCCCGAGGCTGAAGGAGCGGCAACGGACTTTGAGCTCCCTGAAATGATGCAAGCGACATTTTATGCCATGTTGCTGAATGAGGCCGTGGAGTTGGGGGTGGTACACGGCTTTATGGTCGAAGGCTTGAGGTTGGCCCTGGTGGGTTTGAGGTGGTCAAGCTTTGAGGTCTGGATGAGCTGTGTTGATTACGAACTGAGAGAAGCGCAGCTTCGATAACAGGCCATCACGAGGGAGGTTCGTGGTCCTTCGGATGGTCAGGAAGGGAGCTCGGGATCAAATGGCCCCCGGTCCCCCTCTAGCGACGAGGAGTAGCCTCAGTTTGGCTTTGGGTTTTCTCTTGTATCGTCCCCTTTCTTTCCTGAGGCTGCCCCTCGTGGGGGCTTTTGATAATAAAGTAGCATTTCTTTGTCATGAAGAACTGTTTCCTTCTTGCCTTATGATACGCTTTGTGATGAATGATGGACTCTAGGGCTATAAAAATGTTTTCCTTTTACTTTAGGTCAGGATTCCAAATTACAGGAGCCACGTGGCGAGGTAGGGGTGGCCTACTGCTCCCTCAGGGGTTGTACCTCTTTGGGCATTGGTTTCCTCTCTTTATAAAGAGGCTGAGGTGCCCATAGAACTTCACATTTTCCCTTGCAGGTGAGAAGTGGGAAGAGAGAGAAATCGAAAATAAAGCTCTTTACTAATTTCACTAACACAGAGTAGGCGGCCGAATACATCTGTGACCATTTTCGATGGCCGTTGAGGGATCCCTCGGCTCCTGGCTGTAGGCCGCTTCCATCGGACTACCACGGCCTCTATCCCCGTTTCGACCTTGGGGTGGCGATGCGATATGCTTGCGATTCCGACATCCCAAAGATGGTGCAGATAATCTTCTACGCCATGATTATTAATGACGCCGTTGAGTTGGACCTTTCATGCAGGCTTACCATGGACTGCGTGATGTGGGCCATGCGAAAGTTGGACTGGGGCCCTATGGAAGCATGGCTCGGGGACAATGGCCGAAGACTCCGATGAGCCCAGGCCTCTTGTCCAACCGATCCCCCGACAAACCCCGCACTAGCTGGCGGTCCCTCAAAGGGGAAGACGGCCTTCTTTCCTTCCTTCCGTGACACCGTATAGGCGGCAGAGTATGTTAGGAACAACCTTTGCTAGTCCGTGAGGGAAACATCAAGCCTCTGTCTGAACTTGCTCCCTTTACATTTCACGGCCTACTGCCCCGAGTTCGACCATATTGTGGCAATGCAGTTTGCACATGCTACCTATATCCCTGAGATGGTGCAGGCCATCTTTTATCCCATGGTGATCAACGACGTGGGAATACTGAGGCTCATTAGGAGAGAGACTGAAGAGAGCCTGATGTTGGACTTACGGAAGTTGAGATGGGACATCATTGAAGCGTGGCTGTTGTCTAATGAGGACAAGTTTAAAGATGCCCAAGTTTCCTTGCCTGGTGGAAACGGTGTATAACCCTCGGCCATGCCCAACGGTGACTCCGAGGCGGAGGGCATGCCCCCCTGTTGAGTGAACGAGGAGTAGTATTAAGATTCCCCTCCCCTTGTATGTCCCCCCATGAGGAAGGTGTGTGTAATTGCAGATCTTGCCAATAAAACGCCGCCCTCTTTTTCTTTTAGGAGCAGGCAATTCTTCGCCTTCATTGCTTATCTTTTATTTTTATTATTTTCATGAATTGGGTACCAGTTGGTAAGTGCCACGTGTCGATGGTAGGCTAGTTGAAGGACGCCTCGGGAAAGGAAGCATACTCCGATCTGCTTCCTTTCTTATAAAGAGGGCAACGGGTCTTTCTTTATCATGTCACCTCCTGCCCATTCTCCAATTCTTTAGAGAAGAGAGGGAAAGAAGAAAAGCATGGTTCACTTTCCGAATTTCACTGGCACCGAGATGGCGGCCGAATACGCGCGAGAAGCCTTTTGATGGCCGCTGAGAGAGACCTTGGCCCAGCGTCCGAGGCCACTCCCTGAGGATCACCTCATCCTCTGTCCAAGTTTTAACCCCGGCGTGGCTACGCAGTGCGGCCCAGACTCCACCATCCCCGAAATGTTGCAGGCTGTCTTCGCCATAGTCATGAACAAAGTTGCAGAGCAGGGTATCACGTGCAGAATCTCGGCGAAGTACCTGATGTGGGCCCTGCAGTAGCTGCATTGGGGTCCCTTTGAGTTTTGGTTCTAGAACATCGAGTACATGCTCAGGGGAGCCCGCGCTTTGTGCCTTGTGAACCCTTCCGTTGGCCTCGCTTCCTCTAGCGGTCTTACGAAGGCCTCGAGTTTTAGTGATGCTCCTCCTATGTCAAGTGATGAGAAGTAGGCATATGGGCTTCTATTGTATTCGCTTTTTGTGCTTACAGGAAAACCATATATTGATCTGGCTATTATAATAAAAGATCCTTTTACGGCTCGCCCTTTGTACAGGTTGCTTGCATCCACATGTTGTGATTGCTAACCCCTGCTAGGGCTAGGAGTATAACGACTGATGGCGAGGTCGTGCTCTGGAACCCTTAGCCACCACAAAGGCTAAGCATGTAGCGATCGGCTGCAGATCCATACCCTGTGGTTCTTAGCCCCTACGAGGGCTGAGTGGAGCGCCCGGCCCTAGGACCTACTTTGAGATCCTTTTAGCCCCAAATAGGGCTAAGAGCACAGCAACCGGCCTCAAGGTGTATCGACCGATCCTTAGGCCGTGCTCATGGATTGTAAGCCCCTACTAGGGCTAGGAGTGCAGCATCCATCCGTAAGGCCGTGTTTACGGATCCTTAGTCCCCACTGAGGCTAAGAGTGTAACGACCAACTATAAGGCCGTGCTCATGGACCCTTAGCCCCCATTGGGGCTAAGAGTATAGCGACCGACCATAAGGCCGTGCTTAGGGACCCTTAGCCACCATTGGGGCTAAGAGTGTGGCATCCGGCTATAAAGCCATGCTCAGGGATCCTTAGCCCCCAATTGGGGCTAAAAGTGTAGTGACCGATCATAAGGCCGTGCTCAGGGACCCTGTGCCCCCATTGGGGCTAAGAGTGTAGCGACCGGCCATCGGGCTAAGAGTGTCTTGCTAATGATGAGATGATAACAAGTCACCACGTGGCGTTGGTTGGGAAGGGTCGTGCCTGCTGGGTGTTCTCGGGAGGTGTGTCCTGCCTCCTTACTCTATATAAGGGTGAGGATTCAATAGGAAGGGTCATTTGCTCATCGCGTGTTTCAACCACCTAGAGAGAGAAATGATTTCTAGAGAGATAGAGGCTCTGCTCCCCTTTCCTATTGTGCATTCAAATTCACTGTAGTGTCTCAAGCTCCCCCCTTGTATCTTCGAAGGCTTTGCTTGAGTATTCATCCTTATCTTCAAACAACCTCCTTGAATCTTCATCTTCCGCAGGAACACCCTCGTACCCCTTCGAAGCATTATTTGTTGTACTTGTAAATGATGTCATCGTCTTGCTCATCCAGTGGAGACGTTCCTGAGGGGTTGACCGGTCCCCAAGTGGAGGGCCGCCATCCGCAATTCCCTAGCCTCCCGGCCTTTATTAATGGTCGGGCGGTAACAGGCGTCCCCCGAAAGAATCAATCCAGGGAACCCAAATAAATTCCTTGTGCGATGCCTATTTTTGAAACAGACACTCCTTCGTGGTGTAGCTGCGAGTACTCCTCCACCCCTAGCATCCTTAGTTCTGAGGTAGAGGTCTCATATCCATGGGATATCATCATAGCTGACTATATGACTGATTTTCAGGTACGAAGAATGGCAAAAACCAAGTCTACCCCTCGCATCAGGTCTTCAGATGAGTTGTTGGCCGAGAGTACACAAGGTAATCCCCATTCTGCCCCAAGCTCATCAAAATCTAGGGCCAAAGTGGCCTCCACTAGTACTAGTTCTACCTTAGGGGAAACCTCCTCCTCCTCTTCTGACAGCTCATTGAGGTGTTCATCCTCGGAGGTGGTGTCGACTAGCTCCTCGCCCCACGAAGGGCATTCGGCTCTAGGTAAGTCGGTACTTAAGAGAAAAGGTCGTTCGCCCGTGAGACTAGCTCCGAAGATTGTTGCGGAGGGACCAGAATTCCCGGGGGCCTTAACCCGCTTGGACCCGTAGGACGATCCGGGCAGTTACTTTCCCTACCCCAAGATCGTGCCTACACTAAAAAGGATGGCCCGCGAGGAGCAATACCTCCTGCCTGCTGGGTACACCTTTGTAATCCCTAAGGCGGACGCCACCGTGAATGAGCCGCCCGCCAAATGTATAGCTGTTTATCGCGCGACTCTCAACTACGGTCTCCGATTTCTTCTTCACCCGGTAATTGAAGAGATTTTGAACGAGTATGAACTGGCACCCGCGCAGGTTATGCCCACATCATGGCACAACATTTGTTCTTTCATCGCTACTTGCAAACTGCACAGTCTTACCTGCTCAACACGAGCGTTTAGTCTCATGCATACCGTCCAGAAGACCCCATAGGAGACGGGGGACTTGGGATGATATTGTTTTAACAACAGGCTGGGATTTATGATGGCCATCGAGAAGAAGTCAAAGGTGAAGTATTGGAAATATGACTTCCTCTTTGTCCGTCGAGAGTCAGGTGGGGGAAGGTTCCTGGCTAGAACGAGGGTAAGCCTGTTAGGAACCCCTTTGGAGAGCCCACGGCCAAGGAAAGAAAAACGGCTCGTTATTTCTAATTCAACATACAGGAAGACGATAAGCCCCGGCCCATCCCCAAGTTTATGGCTCAGGCGATAGAATCCGTGAAGAGCCCTGAGAAGAGGAAAAGCAAGTCTAGTGATAGGGAACCTTTGAATTAGCTCCCTAAGTTGATGTTTTTTAGGAATCACTTCTTCCTTGCCGCGGTGGCCCTTTTGATCCTTAAAAATTTTTCTAACGGTATTGGTCGTCCCAATGTTAGTCAGCTTTTCTGTTTGGTTGTGACCTGACTTCCCTTTTATTTTATGTAGAGCAAGCAAAGGGCGAGGCTGACGGTCTTTGAGACCGAGGACGTCACTCCGGAGCAAGTGGCAGCCGATGCCGAGCGCCGTCGAGAAGGGGAGAGGCAACGCCTCATCAATCAACAAGCCAAGAAGGTGCACTTTAGAACCCTATTCGCCCCCTTTCCTCGTGATCCCTGGTTTGGGATAATCTGACTAAGTTATTTTGACCGCAGGCACCCCTTCTAGCACCGCGTAGAAAGAAGCCTGCCATCAGCTTACCGATCCGCAAGGGCCAATGAACTGAGGGCTGCCCTAATGAGACCGCGGCATCCGCCCCTACCCATGCAGGGGAAGCAGGAGCCGCACGATCTGCCCCTCGGCAATCTGGAAGTCGGTCAACTGGGGATCGAACCCCCGGTCTCTAGGAACAAACTGCCCCCTCTAAGATCGTGGGGGCTGCTTCTAAAGCCGTCGGCAGTTCTCTCCTGAGGGCCCAGCGGCCATCCATTAATTTTATCAAGGCGGATCCCGCGGCTAAGTTTTCACTTGTTCAGGACTTAATGAAGTCGTGGGACTTGGCGACCTCGGGCACCTCAGATTCCCTCAGGATCACCGAGGAGGAGGTGACAATGGCCGAAGCATTCCCTCAGGGGGTGAGAGCCGCAGCGGAGTGCCGAAGGCTGGAGGGGCTTGCAACCAGATACCAGCGGCGCTGGAAAAAGCTGAAGGATGATCAGGAGGCCCAAGAGGCCGAGAAGAAAGACTTGCAGCATCAACTAGAGGAGGCGCTCACAAAGGCCAAGATTGAAGCAACTGCGGGGGCTGAAAGGGTGGCTCAAGCCAAAGAGCAAGGCTGTCAACAAGGCCATGCCGATACCTTGGGGTATTTATACAAAGTCTTGGTGACTTTGGCTCAGGAATTTCAGGAGGATGGCTATTTCGAGGCCTACCTCCATTACGTAGACGAGCACCGGCGGGAACGAAGGCCGAAACCCTGAGGAGGTGGAATTCATTCCTCCTCCTAGCGAGGGTGAGGCTGTAGGGGATGAGGCAACTAACCCCTTAGATTCTGAAGCCGAGGCTTCTGAAGAGGATGGTCATGAGGATAGTGGAGAGCCCGATGTGTAACCTCCCTCTTTTCCCCTTGTTCTTTCTTCTTTCTTCCTCATCCTCTTTTTTTTTTTAATTAGAGATTGTGCTCGTACTTCATTAGTGAAAAATGTTCATTTCTGGTAACCAGCTTCTTCTGTTGATCGCTCTTCTGCTTCATACTTGCTCTTTCATTTTAGCTTGTGTTTTCGTTCTTCATATGCTGTAGGGTAGCAACCCCTACGCGAAAGAAGAAGTGATGTGTCGTTTGGCTGAGGAATATGTAACTCGTCTTGTGATTGGCCAAGAGGCCGTGGTTATGGACCCTTAGCCCCCATTAGGGCTAAGAGTGTAGCGAATGGCTATGAGGCCATGTTTAGGGACCTTTAGCCCCCATTGGGGGTAAGATTGTGGCGACCGACCATAAGGCCATGCTTAGGGACCCTTAGCCTCTATTGGGGCATGGCGACTGGCCATAAGGCCATGCTCAGGGACCCTTAGCCCTCATTGAGGCCAAGAGTGTAGCGACCGACCATAAGGCCGTGCTTAGGGACCCTCTAAGAGTGTAGCGACCGGCCGTAAGGCCGTGCTCAGAGACCCTTAGCTCCCATTGGGTCTAAGAGTATAGCGACCGACCACAAGGCCATGCTCAGGAACCCTTAGCCCATATTGGGGCTAAGAGTATAGCGACCGACCGTCAGACCGTGATCAGGGACCCTTAGCCCCCATTAAGGCTAAGATTATAGCGACCGGCCATAAGGCCATGCTTAGGGACCCTTAGCTCCCATTGGGCCAAGAGCGTAGCAACCGACTATAAGGTCGTGTTTAGGGACCCTTAGCCCCAATTGGGGCCAAGAGTGTAGCGACCGGCTATAAGGTCGTGCTTAGAGACCCTTACCCCCATTGGGGCTAACAGTGTAATGACCGGCTATAAGACCGTGCTTAGAAAAAAAGAGGGTGCGGATGAGTGCAAACGTGGCCGCTGTGGGCTTCTGATTTTGTTACTTGTACTAAAGGAATACATGTCTGTTGGAGGAAAACGAAAAACATGAGCCTAAGTATAGTACTTGCTCAGGTTGCTGGAATGCTAGGTTCGTGGTATGGGAGAGCTGCTAATGGTCTGGAGGCGATACGTTCTGGGACAGACTTGAGAAGCAACCTTGTATGGACCTTCCCAATTAGCAGTGAGTTTTCCATGTTCCCTCGCACGAGCTACGGCCTCCATGTGTCGGAGAACGAAGTTGCCCATATGAATTGGTTGCAATCGCACTGAGCAATTGTGCAGGCATGCGATACGGAGTTTATAGAGGGCCTCTCGAAGGAGAGCGTCGCCGCGGAGGGAGGGAAGGAGCTCGAGAGCTTCTTGGAGCGCTGCATTGTTCAACTCTTCTTAGAAAGTTGTCAACCGATAAGTTTGGAGGGTGACCTTCACAGGTAGAATAGCCTCGGACCCATAAGCTGACCTGAAAGGGATTTCGCCAGTAGCGGTTTTCTCAGTAGTACGGAGAGACCACAGGATGTCGTGTAGTTCCTCCACCCATTTGCCCTTTGCGTCATCGAGTTTCTTCTATAGGCCATGGAGGATAGACTAGTTGGCCGCCTGGGCTTGGCCGTTAGTCTGAGGATGAGCCATAGCGGTGAACCGAGCTCGGCAGCCTAAGCTGCTGAGATAGTTCGTGAGCCTACTGGTGTCGAACTGCCTGCCGTTATCAAATATGATGGCACGAGGGATACCGAAGCTGGTGATGATGTTCCGCCAAATGAACCTTCGCACCTCAACGGTGGTTATAGAGGCTACGGCCTTGGCCTCTATCCATTTGGTAAAGTAGTCGACCACCACAAAAATGTACTTACGCTGCCCCGTAGCTTTGGGGAAAGGGTCGAGGATATCCATTCCCTATGTGGCGAACGGTAGGGGGCTGACGATTGGCGTCATGGGGGTGGAGGGTACTCGCAGGATGGGGGAAAACTTTTGGCATTTGTCACAGGTCCGCACTAGTGTCATTGCATCCTTCCGCAAACTGGGCCAGTAGTAGCCAGTTCGAATGGCCCTAACAACTAGGGCGCGGCCTCCAGCATGTGTACTGTAAACGCCTTCGTGAAGCTCTTTCAGTATCTTTTTCCCGCCTTCTGAGCGTAGGACAGGCCAGGCGAAAGATCTCTTGTATAAGATCCCCTTGTATAGGATAAACTAGTTTGACCTCTTTTTCACTCTATCCGCTTCGTTGGGATCTGGGGGAAGGGTACCGTCGGTGAGGTACGTGCGGATAGGATCCATCCATTTCAAGCTACTGTCTAACCACAACACTTCATGTAGGTCGATGCTCCTCTCCGTCAGGGTCTCCTACAGAATGTGTTTGGGCTTCCCGTCATCAGATGAGCTTGTCGGTTTAGACAGGGCATTAGCCTGTCGGTTCTCTGAGCGAGGGATGTGTGTGATTGCAAAGTGTTTTAGTAACTAACTCGTCCTGTACCCGCCGAACATATGCGGCCATAGTGTCATCCTTTACTTTATATGCGTCGTTGAGCTGGCTGACGACTAACTAGGAGTCAGAGAAGGCTTGGACAGAATCCTCCTCCACGGTCTAACATAGCTCTATTCCCGCGATGAGGGCTTTGTGTTCTGCTTCATTATTGGATGCCTTGAACATGAACTTCAAAACTTGCTCGTACTGTGCCCCGACGGGACTTTCAATGATGAGGTCGACCTCACTCCCGTCCTTGGTGGACGAGCCATCCATGTACAGGTTCCAGGGCCGCTGGTGCAAGTCACCCTCCTCAGCTGTCATTGTATTCTCGGCCAAAAAGTCGGCTAACGCCTGGGCTTTGATGGCCCGCTGTGGTTCAAAGGCCAAGTCATAGCGTGATAGTTTGACGGCCCATTTCAAGAGCCGCCCTGAGGCATCTAACTTCTGAAGGATGTTCTTCAAGGACTGATCGGCTAGGACCAGGATCTTGTGAGCCTCAAAGGAAGGCCTCAGCTTCCAACTGGCCATCACTGAGGGATAGGCAAACTTCTCTATAAGAGGATAGTTCACTTCCGCCCCCGCCAAATCATAACTTACGTAGTACACCGGGATCTGCTCCCTTGCCCTTTCCACTATGAGAGCAGCGCTGACTGCGTGCTCTGAAAAAGCCAAATACAGGACCCAAATTTGCCCTTCCACGGGGCTGGGGATTTTGGGTAGCTGAGATAGGTAGGTCTTCAAGGCTTGGAAAGCCTCGTCAGCCTGCTGGTCCCAACTAAAGTTGGCCTGCTGTCGTAAGATGCGGGAGAACAGTTAGCACTTATCTGTGGACCAGGACATAAATCGGCCCAAGGCGGCTATGCAGCCGGTTAGGCGTTGCACTTCTCTTACACTCCGTGGAGGCTTCATGTCGAGGACGGCCTGAATCTTGTCCGGGTTAGCCTCGATTCCGCGGTTGTTGATCATGAAGCCGAGGAACTTGCCCGACCGTACCCCAAATACGCACTTCTTGGGGCTAAGCTTCATGCTGAAGGCCCGTAGTATATCAAACGTCTTCCTCAAATCATGGCCATGATCCCATCGATCTTGCTTTTTGCTATCATGTCGTCGACGTAGACTTTCATGGTCTTGCCAATGAGGAGTTCGAATAATTTGTTAACCAAGCGCTAGTAAGTGGCCCCTGCATTCTTTAATCCAAAGGGCATCATCTCATAACAGTGGAGGCCGCGGTCTGTGATGAACGCAGTCTTTTCCTAATCTTTCGGGCAGAGGGGTATCTGGTGGTACCTGGAGAAAGTGTCCACGAAACTCAAAAAGGCATGTCTGGCCGTGGCGTCCACCAACTTGTCAATTTTCGACAACGGGTAGCTATCCTTTGGACAGGCCTTGTTCAAATCCGTGAAATCCATGCATATTCTCCAAGTACCGTTGGGTTTCTTCACTAACACCACATTCGAGATCCATTCGGGGTATTGGCATTCTCGAATGAACTCAACTTCTAGCAACTTCTATACTTCAGCATTAGCAGCAGCCGCTCTCTCTGGGCCCATATGGTCCTTTTTTTAGATGATCGGCCTATGCTGAGGGTCCATGTTCAGCCACTATTCCATAACAGTTGGGGCGATACCGGGCATTTTCACAGGTCCAAACGCGAAGATATCTTTATACTTCTGTAAGAGGGAAAGCAATGATTGCTAATTGAGGGCCGTGATATCTTAACCTAGCTGAACTATGTGCTCAAGCCATTCCTCTTCAAGTGAAACTTGCTCCACATCACCTGCGGCCTCTAGTCGAGGCCGTGAGAGTTCTGCCAAGGTGAGGGTGTGGATGACCAATGCTTCTGGGACCATGGTGGCTGGTCCAGTCCTTGCACGCTTCTCCACCTGGGACAACCCATTAGGCCCATGCTCCTTCGTTCGTCCTACCAGGGGTCTGATGCTCACCAAGTAACACTCCCCGGCCGTTTGTTGGTCCCCATGTATTTCACTGATGCTGATTGGAGTTGGATGAGGTATGGGGCGATGACGACTTTCACCTTGTGGAGGGTTGGACGTCCTAGGATCACATTGTAGGCCGTGGGCACATCAACGACCAAGAAGTCAACCTCTAGATTCTTAAATTTGAGCCTATCGCCAAAGCGTAGAGGGAGACGGATCATCTCAATGGGATTCACCTCCTGGCCGCCGAAGCCCAAGATGGAGCACACTAAGGGGACGATGTCACGTCTAGGATGCTTGTGTTTCTTCAAGCAGTCTCAGGTTATGATGTCAACAGAGCTACCCGTGTCAATCGAAATTCGCCATACAGTTGCACTTGCTATCTTCATCTTAATGACTAAGGGATCATTGTGTAGAAAGGCGAATTGCGGGGCTTCCTTCCCAGCAAACACCATTGTGGGAACCGTTGTGCGGGGTCCTTGCTCAGTGGTAAGTACCTGTTGTGCACTTCTGAGTTGAGCTTTCCAAGCTGATCGGGTCATTCCTTCTACATAACCCCCAGCAATTGTGGCCACAACTTCTGGCGAACACTCCTCATCTCGCGGTTGGGGTTGTGTGGGCTCCTGTTCTCGTCAAATGAATCGGGCCCTCTCTTCAAAAATCGATCGATCTGACCCTTGTCTGCTAATTCATAAAGGGCTTTATTCAGCTCTCAGCACTCAGTGGTGGTGTGTCCACTCTGCTCGTGAAACTCATAATATTTCCTGGCATTCTGCGGCTTCGGGGGTGCGGTCATAGGTGGCGGTCTTCGGAGCACGGAATGTCCCCTGACCTCCATGAGGATGCTTCTAGCATAGGTAGTAAACCGAGGGTCGATTGCCTCTAATAGCGGTCTTATTTCTCGGGGGGCGGGATTCCTGTTGCCACGATTGAGATTCTTATGCCCCGGGATCCCAGCCTTCTTCGGGTCGTCATAATTGTCAGCACAAATCTCTGTGGCGCGAATGAAATCTGCGGCCTTCCTCAGGGCCTCGACTAACGTGGTCTCCTTCTGTTCCGCCAAGGAGAACTTGAAACAGCCGCTCTTGAGACTGTTCAAGAAAGAGGTGTAAGCCACCTCGTCTTCCAGGTTTGGAATCAGCACGGCCTCCTGATGGAAGCGATTGACAAATTCGGCGAGGGACTCTTGTGGTCCTTGCTTAATTTTGAACAGGTGGATACTACTCCTCCTTTCCTTCCGACTGGCGATGAACTGGCTAAGAAATTTGTCAGCCAGATCCTGAAAACAAGTAACGCTTCTCGGAGGCAGACCATTAAACCATGATTGCGCCACTCCCTTTAAGGTAGCAGAAAAATAGCGGCAATAAGCATCATCGTCTACGTCCTGCATATACATCTGCGCCTTGTGGACCCCCAGATGCTCTTCGAGATCTATTGTCCCATCGTAAAGGTCTACCGTGGGCATCTTAACTTTCTCGTAGCACGGAACGTTGGTGATTTCCGCGCTGAACGAGGTGGAGAAGGGAGAAGCAGTTGGTCGAGCGGCCGTTCCCGACACCTTGATGGGGGTTTCAGGATTGTGCTCCACCTCAGCAACAGAAGCACTTTTCCTCTCCCTGCCGTGCCTCGAAGCCCTTGCAGGGGACCGGTCCCCTCGGCGCGGCTCCTAACCGCGGATCTCCCGCGGAGGGCTTCGTGTGCAGTCACGGTGGGTACAGCGTTCCGGGCTGAGCCGTCGCCTGCCCGAGATATCCCCCCAAGGCTTGGAAGTCTGTTCTTGTTCCTCGAGCTAGGTGGTTCGCCTGCAATAGGTTGCATAGGGAGTGGAAGCAGTTGTTGATTTGGCCATTGCCCCTGCGTGGGACGGCCACTGGGTCTCGCTGACGCACGTCGACTTAGCTGCTCTATATAGGGCCGACCGCTCCGGTTCGACCGAGATACCTCTTGCTTCCGCTCTGGGTAACAGAGAGATGGTACCCGCTCCGGCCGGTGGGAGGGCTCACCCCCGTGGGTAGGTATGTAATCGAGGTGAGGAAGCGGCCTAGTCAAGTTAGCCACCTCCATAGCCCTTTTAACCTGTTCTGAGACCTGCCAGGTGATAGTGTCCATCATGGTGGACATAAAGTTTTTCAGAGCGTCCACTGTGACGTACGCTTCTCTCTCAAGACGAGTCGCGCTAGCTGATCGGGGATTTGCCCGCGAACTCTGCGATGTGTCCTGCACCTCTGGAGGCGCAGAGGTATTGGCTAAGGGGGCTTTGTCCTTACGAGTCCGTACTCATGTTGCTTCGCTTACCACCATCACTACCAATCTTTCCCCACAAACGGCTCCAATCTGATTGCAAAATATTCTTCTGAGGTATTGCTAATAATGACATGGGACGCAGGAACGGGTTTATCTGACAGCTTACGTGCAACACCTAACGTCCTCTTCTCCAAGTGGCCCAACTTGTAAAAAAGGCACCCCCGAGTTGTGGGCCGGGACGCCTCTTCGACAGTCAAACCAGCCCAAGATCCAAGTTACAGGTCAAAAGAAAGAGAGAATGCAGTATGAGTTTAGTATATCCGAGTGCCAACCCTTTTCCTGAGGAGGGTAAGTGACTACTTATAGTCCCTTAGGCAAAGGGATAGAAGAGTAATTTTACCTAGAACACCCTCGTCGACCGCCGGTCTCAGCATAGAAGGGCCCTAGGAGGAGCCCCTAGGGTTGCGTCTTAGGGCCCATTATCCAGGGTATAGGCCTTGTTTATGGGTCTAGCTTGGATGGGCCCACTTAGGAAAAATCGAATTTTTCCCAATCTCATATATATATATATATATATATATATATATATATATATATATATATATATATATATATATATATATATATATATGTATGTATGTATGTTCTCACACACACACACACACACACACACATATATATATATATATATATATATATATATATATATATATGATCCTTCTTAATATCTAAAACATGTTGGTAAGTTGGTAAACTATCAATTTTATATATCAGCATTGGTTTAGAATTTAAATTTATATAATTGGAACATTATTGTCTTACATATCAATCATCTATAAAATCCTTCAAAATACTACTAAATACTTGAATCAATTTGATTCGAAATATGTATGTTTATATTGTTATATATGTAACTTTTTCAAAACCAAGATAGGAACAAAAATCGTAATGTTTTTGTGACATTATAATTCCTAGACACTCTTTTTAAATGTAAGAAGGGACTACCCAACATAGAAAAGCAAGAATGAGAAAGAAAATATAATAAACACAAAACAATGCTAGGAAAAGGATGATAAAGGAATTTGGACAAATATGGGAATCACCCTTGTTTTGAGTGCTAGAATAATTAGCATGGATATTGAGGGCAGGCATACACGGTCCTCATTCCAAATAGAAGGGGGCAATGAAATGAAAGGAGGGTAAGGGTCATAATTTAACAGGACTATTGACTTTTAGGCGTATTGAGATTTGATACATTAATTTTTATGACTCTAATATTTTTAAGTTTATTTTTAAGTATCGTCGATTATGAATTCTCTATAATTTAGTCCTGAAATTACAAAAATATCCTTACTATTATCCTTTTTTTTGTTCTTTTCAAGCAAAATCCTCAAAACAATCTTTTCGCTGTTGGATAGTCTAGCGGTGGTATTGTGAGTACTTGAAAGAGATGTGTTGGAGGTTTTTTTAAAAAAAAACACATAAAGAATAACAGTAAGAGTATTTTTGTATATTCAGGACCGAATTGTAAGGAATTTATAAGTGAGCGTATTTAAAAATGAATTCAAAACTATCAGGATCATAAAAATTAATGTATCAAATCTCATAGTACCTAAAACTCAACAGTTCTGATTTAACACTTTGGGAGTGAGCCAAGATGATTCTTTGAAAATAATGGGATAATATTAATTGGAATTGATGCCCTTGATAAGAAGAAAATGCATATTAAGGGATTGTTTTTTTAGACATTTATTAGTTAAAAATCTATTAATAATTTTATGCGCACGTTTCTAAATTTTAATGTAGCCTATGAAATTAATTAGTATTAACAAATCTTAGAAAATTTTAAAAAAATAAGATACAAGTATATAAAGTTTTTAGATTTTTCATCAATAATTGATGATAAGACATTGATGCAATTTTAAAATTTAAAAAACACGTATTCAAATTTTACTGCCAATGCATCCCAAACAGAGTTTTTTTACTGCCAATGCGAGGGCTCGATTAATAATAACCCCATTGAATTCTCATAATATTGTAGTAATTAGTGCCTAATTCCTTTTTTTTTCTTAAAAAAAATATGTATGTAGCGGGGGGATTCTTACGGGTTTTGGTTAGGCGTCCCATCCCAAAAAGTTAAGGAGTTCACGTGTCGGGTTCCGTAGGGAGCGTGCAGCATGTGCTGGCTTCAGAACCTGTAGTCCCCATTTTATGCTATCGTAGAACCACACCAACCTCTACTAATTTTCATTTCATTTAAGGAATTATTTTGAATTGTGATGATTCACATTCACATTTTATGTGTCATTAGTAATTTATGATTAGAAGTCCAATAAAAACAATCACTAAACCATCTTTGAGCGTTAAAATTCTTTAAAGTCAAAACATATTTTGATTTGATCATGTGAATATTTGAATTATATAAAAATATATATATAGTATGTCAAGGTTTGGTTGAGCTCGTACTTGACTTTATGAGACCTGATTCAATCAAAACTCAACTTGAACTTGATTTGATCAAACTTGATTCGTGTTCGAACTTGGGCCGGTTGTTTAGCGAGTTAAGCCAAGCCTAGCCAATTAAGCTCGAACTTGACTCAAATCCACCCATAATGGAAACATGTAGGATAGTTGATACTTGATACTCCCCAATGTTAGAAGCGTTAGCTCAAAAATATCCAATAAAGTAAACATTTCAATATTTTTTTTGATCCAATAATCATTTTATTTCAAAGCACACAAATCAAATGAGGTTACCTTTGAATTAAAATGGGTTTTCAAAGGTACAATAAATATGAAATAAGTTTTATCCAAATTTGTAATCTATGTGGTTGGATTATTACCCATAACTAGACAATCAATTTGCAATCTTTTTGTTCAAATTTGCAATTTGAACAAAATCTTTACTTAATACCCTAAGCCTGGACGCCTAAATGTGAAAACAATTTTGAATGAATTAAAAGAAAAAAATCCTTAGTCTTTGGCTCATCTCACGGATCTTGCCTAGCCGTCCAAGCCTTGTTCGTCATCTCACTCATCCATTCACTCGCTTTAATTTCCCCCTGTTTTCCCCCTCTTTATTTTCTTTCTTTAAACTACACCATCTTATTCATTGAACTTGCTTTATTAATTTATTTTATTTTATTTTGTTGGATATAATTTATTTCTTCCCACTATTTTCTTTTATTCTTTCCTTTTTTATTTTGTGTCTCATGAGCTAGTATATATATAGCCCCAACCCCCAACGACCTACGAGGGTCAATTAAGTGTAGCTGTAGAGCCCAAAAACCAAAGAAAAACTATCCACCCATCACCATCACCATCACCATCATCATCAATCATCAATCATCATCGTCTTCTTCTTCTTCTTGATCTTTTTCAGCAAAGGCTTGATTACATACACAAACTTAGAGGAAAAAGGAGAATTGAAGAGATCCAAAGCTTGAATTTAGGTAGAGGAGAGAGATTAAGGTCAAAAATGGCAACTTCATGGGTTAAGACAATCACATCTCCATTCAAGAAGGCTTGCACCTTCCTCAATCATCAGCCTCCAAGAGATAAGAAGTCCAAACCAGGTATACACTCTTCTTCTTCTTCTTCTCTCTCTCTCTTCTTGTTTGTGCGCTTTTTTACCTACCGTTACGGGTTAAATCAAATATCCCCTTTTAGTTTTTTTGGCTAATTAGAGGAAATATTTTGCAACAAGGTTTTTTTTTTTCTTTTTTTTTTTTCCTAGAAGGAGAGAGGAAAATCGAATCTGAAAATAATATACTCATGAGCTCAATCTGAACCATTAAGGCAAGATCTCATGACTGTTGCAACAAGTTATTAGCCACCCCCACCCCCACCCCCACCCCCAAATTCCTTAACAATTTGGAGTATAAGTTGTGCTTTATGGCTTAATTCCATGAAACAAGCCCCTCTTTTTAGCTAATTACATTAAAAAGAAAGCTTATTTTGGGCTATACCATTTTACCCTAGCTTTGATAATTAGAGTACATCAGAAGGAGTTGTTTGGGTACTTAAAAAAGGATTGAAAATATCATATATCCATCTTTCATAAATAATTTATAAAACTATCTCCTTCCAAAATTAGGCCAAAAGAAATTAAAATTTATTACTTTGTAATTTTATTGGATTCTATTTAATTTATTAAAATTTATGTGGCTTATAAATTTGTATTCCTCATCTTCATAGTGACTGCAAAAACTTACATATATATAATTTTATTCCAGGAAATGAAAATAGGGGGATGGAACACCTACATGGAGAAGTGATGGCATGTGCATATGAGGATGTTCAAGTGATGTGGTCCATGTTGGACAAGTCCAAGCCCAGAACATCCTGCAATCTTTCTTCCTGACCGGCCCATTGGGCCTAGCTCGGCCCAATCGAACTCCCCCCTGCGGGATTGGGTCCTTGTAGATAATTGTCGTGTTTCGGAATGGTGTCCTAGCTTGCAGGAGCTAAAATATATATATTTTAAAAAAAAGGAATTTTGATGTTGGATGAGAGAGTATGGTCAATTGTGGTTATTTGCCATGTACCAATGGCTACACCATCAAATTTCCAACGTTTTTCTCTTTTTAAAAATATGTAATGTTTTGATTAGGGAATCCCCGTGGTTGATAATGTTCATCAACGGTGAGATTTTTTCTGATAATGTTCATCAACGGTGAGATTTTTTTCTTTCTTTTTTCTATGATAAATTTCGATTTCCCACATGTCTATGTATTCTCATCTGATTCCTTCTTTGTTGTCCATAGTCGCTTTGGTTGTCAAATGGTCACCCTCCCTATTAGGCAAACCAAGATCAAATTCTAAGAGCGACAATCGGTCCTAATAAGCTATTGGGCCTAATCCAATTTACCACTTCTAATATTTGAAACTCATTTACCGATTAAAAGAAAAGAAATAAAAAACTCTTTCTTAATCCCCTCATAGATTTTTGTAGAGGACTTATTGAAAATTATACTCACCTCGGGCTTGATATTAGAAATTTCATTTTGATTCGAATGGAAATAGATCCGAGTCATATGAAATAGCTCAAACTCCTTGGAAGTCACCCTTGTTAATTCAAATTCTGAGAGCGACAATCGGTCCTAATATACCATTGGGCCTAATCCACTTGACCACTCCTAATGTTTGGAACCCCATTTAACGATTAAAAGGAGAGAAATAAAAAAACTCTTGCTTAATCTAGTCATAGATTTTTGCAGAGCATTTATTGAAAATTATACTCACCTTGGGCTTGATATTAGAAATTTAATTTTAATTCAAATTGAAATGGATCTCATTCACATGAAAGGGCCCAAATTCCTTAGAAGTGACTAATGTCAATTCTATTTTCGTTCATGAGCCTAGAAAATTCAAAAAATAATAATAAAGAATATCCTATAGAGTATGCCTATTTAATCCAAATTATCTTTGACGACATAATTTGAGTCGTCTACTTACTGGGCTGCTAAAAATATTACTTTTAGACTTTAATTTTTGTTAAAGAATGTCAATTAGTTTAATTGATAAAAATAATAATATTTCTTACTTCAATGTTTAACGTTGTTAAGCAAATAGGAAGGAAAACAGAGGAGGTTAAAAGAAGTTTTATTATAATTCAAATTGGACCTACCTTTAGATAGATAACATTGGTAATCTTATGCATTAATATATAACTTTGGATTCCTAAAACCATAAGCAGTTCTTTCCTTAAGATATTTCATGATATAATAATCCAACAATTATTTAATATGTTGTGGTGGAGGAATCTTATGACTAAAGGAAAAGCATAGGATGACTCATGGTAGTAGTCCAATAATTTAATACTTCTAATGTTATTTTACCGTGTAACTAGGGCCAAAACCCATTTCGTGCACATGTTCTGAGGCAAAGGTTTAATGATGAAACGGTGAGTGGCTGTTTATTGTAAACACTAGTTATTTCAGTTTACCAGTTAGCAAATGTTAAACTTGACCTAAATGATGTGAAGTCAAACCAATCCATACCCACAATGTGCAATTTAACTTTCAGATTAGCCTAGAATTATGTAAAAATCAAATCTGTTTCAAATTTTATCCAACATAAATATAATGGGAACGACAAACTAAAGAGCTCATACAACACAATCCATTAATGTACAAAGTCCAACAGCTAGAGGTATTGATGTATCACTGATCAGTTTTCAACCCACTTCACCAACTTTAATTAATGCTTTGGCCCTATTCTTTTCGTTGGTAAATCCTAATTTACCAACTTCAATCCACTTCACCAACTTTAATTTTTAAAAAAAAAAAATTCAATCAACTTCAACTAACTTCAGTTCACTTCAACAAAAAAATACCCACCTTAACCAACTTCAACCAACTTCACCCATTTTCCAACCCCTATTTTCCAACGAAAAGAACACGTCCACTGTTGTCAAGTTATGGATATGAAACATTACACTTGGCTTGTTTATCGTAGATTATGGATGTGAAAACAAAGTCTTGTTACAAACTCTCATATATTTGGATTGGGAAGTTATAATATAATTTCAAAATATGATTCAGATGACTTGTTCGCTAGATCTCACATGATGGACCAATATTAGGTAGTTTATATGGGATTTGGTGTAACTGTTTTGGTGCACAACCCAATTTGTAGTGGGCTTCAGTATTTGGCTAAGAGATGAAAGCAAAAATGATACTCTGATATTGACGGCTTAAGTTAGCTATAAGAAATAATTGCAGTGATAAACACTAGATTGAGAAAATAAAGTTAATTTGAAACTGCCCAACACCTGTAAGTGCACGCAGGATTCATGTAACATAGTTAGAGATGGAAAATGGATTAGGTATTCAAAACATCATGTAAATCGACCTTTTTAGATTCACAATATTTGTGAAGGCGTAATTGTAAGGTTTGATAATGAGTGACCTATTTAAAGCATGTTATTTGGTCAAGTTTGATTGCTTCATTAATTATCTTGGATGGTGCAAGTATGTAGTCCTCAGGGCTAAAGTTAATATCAATGAGCCATTAATTCAGGGTGCAATAGCAAATTTTGGGGAAAGTTAGAGCAAAATGGGTGCCTTTTAAATATAGAAGTTACCCAACTTTTGTTATCGGTGTGGAAGGCTGGGGCATGTAGAGGATGATTGTGATGAACATGCTCAGTATGGGGAGTGGCTTAAGGCGTCTCTGAGTAAAACCTATCGAAACTTGCATGCATGCATGCAGGAGGGTGATGTAAACATATGGTGGGGACGCTAGGGAGGACTGGAAATGGGGTTAAAGAGAAGGAGGGGGAGGAGGGAAGAGGGAAGAGGGAAGAGGGAAGAGGGAAGAGTGAAATCTACAGCTTGGAGATCACTTAAAGATATTTTCGAAGCTACCAGTTCCCAAGCTAAATAGGGGTGGATGAAGTCTCGGGCTGGTGCAAAAAAGGATGGAGACTAGGTTTTTTTTTGTAGAAAAGTAACCAAGAAACTATGATCTCTAAGGGGATAGAAGTAGGGCATGCGACGCATAAGGGGGATGGAAGTATGGTTGGGTTGGCAGCAGTGAAAGGAAGTCTAAGGGTACTGGGCATGCTGAGAAGGGTGAACCAGAGGCTAGGTCGGTAGAGCTGGATTTGAGTTCTTCATCTATGTGCTCTCGAAGGAAAGGGTAGAAGAGACAGAAACCCAACGTACAAGTTAGTAAGGAAAGAAGCTGTTCGTAAAAAAAGCTAACTTGAAGTAAACGAAAAAAAGGGGTGGTTAATCTTTTGGGTGATGACCTGCTACTTATGGAGGTTCAACTATATGAGAAGAATGGCCGGATTGAGGATGCTATTATGATGGACAATAATAAAATGGTGGGAATGGTGAAGAGCCATTTTGTCATCACCAATGAACATCTTTAGTTACAACTGTCAAGGATTAGGGAATCCTAAGGCAATTGACGTCTTTGCTACCTTAGTGCAGCGAAATTCCCCAAGCTTAGTTTTCCTTAGTGAAACCAAGATGCATGCTTCTACAATGGATGTCGTTAAATGGAAGTGCTTAATGGCAAGAAGCGAGATGCATTGTAGTGCCATTGAAGAAGAGAGCCGGGGGCTTGCCCTTTTATAGAGGAAGGAAACCAAGGTTAACTTATGACCCCTCTCCTCCCACCATATTGATGCTGATGTGATGTGTAACACCCCCTAATTAACCATGTTTTACTATTTGCAATTATTATTCTGATTCCCTAAATTATAACTGATAAACCCAATGATCGGGGCATTACCGTATTTCCAAAGGGACAAGGCTTGCTGTAAGTGTACTAGAGATAACATAGTCAGACATAACTTCAACCATCCTCATTAATCAACATAAGGTATATACACTAGAGTAAAGCAATTCATCACAAAGCTGACACTTCAATACACTGAAGATTACAAAATACGGCTCCAAAGTATGCATGGTCTATATCACTATTGATCCATCCAAGTTTCCCTTGCTTACTTATTCTTTTCAGCTGACTCACTAGCATGCTTTTCGGCTGACTTGCTAACATGAGGGTGATTCACTAAGCATTTGCCTAAAACAAAACATGAAAACATTTCAAACTGTAAGTCAAAGCTCAATACATGCATTCCTGTATTGTTAAATGATCACTGCATAAATTGGTTGGGCGCCCGCTTTGTAATTTATTTTAAGTTAAAACAGTGATAAGATGAATGTAAAACTGCATTGCTAGTTATTATCTAACAGTGAACCCCTTATAACTGTTACGATCTATGAATAGGTGTACACCTGCTAAGCTGATCGGGACCTGGCCTGAAGCCACGCGGGTAAATGAAGAGCTATGCCCTGTAACTGATAACTGATGGGGTCACTAATTATGTGATAAATCACTGATTAAATTGATTCATTGATGTACTTACCAAAATATTATAATTTTGATAAATACGTGCTGATTTCTAAAGATATAAATAATGAGCGTACCTAAAGTCTTTGAATGGAATCTCACTTGATAATACTAATGCACAATGGGAAACGATAGATTAGGCTCTGATTTTTGTTTAAGAAATATAGTTATAGGTATATGTAATTAATAAACAACGTTGACTTTAATAATTGTTGATTGTAATAGAAATTCATTAAAAGGCATCCATAACTCAAATAATTTAATAGAAGATAAGTTCTGCCAACATGATTTGAAAACTAAATAAATTAGTGTAATTTAACTAAAGTGAAATAATGTTGGCGTAAAACTGATTAAGGTAGAATAATTGAGATCATAAAAGAAAGACTTTGATAGGTATAATTGATCACGGGTTTTTGATATTTCTGAGATAGATAATAAAAGTTTGAATGCAATTGGACTGGTGGTAGGTTCAGAATAACTTCAAACACACCGATTTGGACCAATAAACACTGATCTTGAGTTATTAAACTCCCCACTTCTTCAATTTCATAGCACATACCATACAGCTTATTTTTCCAAACCAAATAAGCTTCTAGGTGCAATCAAAATTGTTACTAATTCAAGGTCCACCTTAGAAAATTCATAACTTTCATCCCCAACCTCCAATTGAGCTATAAAACTACAATATGAAAAGATTAAGAAGTCCCGCAACACTTTCTTTCAGAACACCAAACACGATTTCCACTATAGGATTCTCAAAATGAGACTAGAACACAAGTATGTTAGTTTTGATCTAAGTTGTGCAGCTCTGGTAAAACGGCCATAACTTTTTGCGCGGACCTTTGATTAAGGCGATTCAAAAGGTATCTAAAATTTAACACATTGGAATATCTATCCACACAAAAATCATAATTTTTCAATGGGCTGATAATTACCAGTGTAATCACAAAGCTTGCCCTATTTTCTGAAATTTTTCAGCCTTCACTGACATGGCTTTCTCCTTTCTTTTCACACAATTCCCCATCCAAAATCACATCTTAAAGTCATGTAATAAGGCTTTAGTCCTTCCCATCATCTTACAAAACCATCACACTCAATTTCACTTCAAAATCATGTACATCAAAGATCATTTTTCAATCAAATATACATTAATAACATGCTTGCTATCAAAGGAAGGTTAAACCCTTACATAATCAATAAAATCGTAACTTTTGGCCAACTTCCACTTCATCCAAGATCACCAAAAACATCCTCATAACATTATTAGAGATTAAAACCACTAAATCAAATACAAGAATTCAAGAAAAACAAACTTTCCAGTTAAAGCTTCTATGATTATGAATAACCCAAACTCTAACATGCTCCTAACTCAACTCCACCATGATCAACATCAAAATAAATCTTATTTCTAATCAAAACATTACGATCAACAAGCAAAAACATCAAAACAAGAATCAAAAGTGAGATAAAGATTAAAACGAACAAGATCAAGATTAAGGTTACTCACTTCAAACTTGATAAAAGTAGAGATGGAGGTGATGTTTAGTTATTTTGATAATGGAGGATGGTAGCTAGTGATATTGGGGTGTCGGAGGAAGTTGGAGGCAGCCCAAAGCTAGCCAGAAACTGGCCGAAAAACACCAGAATCAGTTGGGAGAGAGGGCTGGCCTGGTTTGAGAGAGAAAGGAGAGAGAAGATGGGTTTGATTTTTGCTTGTATTTTTTTGATTTGTCTAACAACTTGACTGAGTTTTTATCTTGAAAAGTGATTTTTAGCTAACCATGGTTAAGCTTAATCATGGTAATTAGTTAGGTTAAGAAAGCAAACATGTTAGACTTCAAATTGGGCCGAAGAAAGTTGGATTCGGGAATAAAATGCTTCGTAACGATAACATTTTTACGTACTCAAATTGAAATTTTTGTAATGTTATGGAAAACAAAATAAATTACTTAGATTAAACTTGTTAGGGCCTATTGTCAATTCTTCTAAAGTTTTCATTAATAATTAAATAAATAAATAAAACCCGAATTGCTAAGTGAGGGCCTAAATAAATTTTTTCCCGCCGGGATGATTAAATGCGATAAATAAATTTGAGAGAATCATTAACATGAGGTAATTAAATAAATACACATAATTTAGGGTTGGCCTATTACAGTCCAAAATGAATCGGGATGCAATTCGGTCCCAAATGAATAGGGCCAAACTTAATGAATTTGGGCCCAAATATTTTTGCATGCTTAAAAATTAAATTTTTGTGACATTATAAAAATAATTTAACACCTAATTATATTTACTGAGGACTAATATCGATTCACCCGAAATTGTCACGTAAATGAACTCGAATTACAAAGTGAGGCCTAAATAAATTCGCCCAACCGGGATGATTAAATGAGATAAATCAATGTGAAAAATTAATAATATAACTTAATCAAATAAATAAACATGATTTAGGGTCGGGCTATTATATGATGGATAAAGATAAAAAGTTTAGAGTAACAAGTTTTTATGGATGGCAGAGCAACATTTGAAGAAGAACTTATAAGATGTTATTAACTTCCTGATTAGTGAAATTACTGGTCATTGGACTATTTTTGGTGATTTTAATGGGATCCTCTTTCGTAGTGAGAAGACAGGCAGGAGTGGTTTTGATTATGAGGTGGTTGGAGGCTTTATAGAGGTCATGGATAGAAGTGCACTTCATGTTGCGGGCTTTGTAATGTACCCTTTTACATGGACTAACATGAGGCAAGAAAATGATGATATTAAGGAGAGACCTAATAGGTTTATGTGCAATGCAAAATGGGATGAAGTGTGGCCGACCTATAAAGTATGTGATATCATCTGGGTAGGATCAGATCACTACCTTATTCTTCTTACCACAGAGGACAGATACAAGGACTGCATGAAGGGCAATAAAATAAATAAATTTAAGGCTTTTTGGACTAAGGAAGAGGACTTTTGAGACATGGTTTCTAAAACTTGGGAACAAAAGGGTTGCTTTGAGTGTATCTATGATCGGCCTATCTCCTGTGGTGAGACTTCTAAAGATTGGAGTGTGGAGAAGCTTGGCTCCCTTCATGAGAAGGCCAGGACCCTAAGGGAGTTTTTCTAAAAATTGTGTAGCTGAGCCGACAACTGTAAATATTCAGCAATTATGGGGGATTGAGACGGAGTTACTGCTTGTGGAAAGGCTAAATGAAGTCTTCTGGCCCCAAAGGGCTCATCATGCTTCCACTAAGGAAGGAGCTCGTAATACAGCTTTCTTCTAATCAACGACAGAAAAAGTATTTTATTAGAGACTTGCGAGATGCCGAAGGTATGGTTCATACTGGAAAAGAGGCGGTAGAGAAAGTGGTTCTGGAGTATTATGGCGACAATTTCAAATATGCCAATCCTAATTTTGAACGTGTCAGTCTATCAGGGTTAGAGAATCGAGTTTTTAGTGAGAGTTGCACAAAATTCATTAGGCCCTTTACTAGAAGGGATGTGGAGACGACATTCAAACAAATGGCTCCCGAGAAGGCATCGGGTCTAGATGGCTTTTTTGCCGTTGAAACGTCCACAACCGCACATGTGTTGTAGTATAGATTAAAAGATCATCCTCAGGGACCACATTAATCTATCGAGATAATGTCTTATTAAAAATGCTAAGTAATTGATCTTTCAATGAGTCGCTTCAAATAAAGTAATTATCTAATTGGAAATCAATCAAAAAAAATATCTAGGAATTTGATTCGCCAAGTAAAGAGTTGGATCGTAGAATTAAGCATGCACCTTTTATGGATTGAACGATTCAATTGCAATCGAGTTGAATTTAATGCTTTCTTTCAAAATCAACTAAATAACTCAAACAAATTCAACTACACTCTTTCAAGTGTCTTTGAATTAGTCTAGGTTGAAGATTCATGAATACTAAGTTTCCTCTTAACAAGTAATTTTCTCTCGAGTTTCACTAAATCAAGTTCTATCAAGGTGATCTAGTAGTGAGTTTCACCTTTCAGTACTTCACTCAACTACCTAACATAAGCAAGCAAAATTGGCCAAAATTTACTCACAACATTTCAATCCCAAGATAGAAGTAAATCATTTCAATCATGAAATAAGCACAAGATTACAAAGATAAAGGATCCAACTACAACACTATAGCTAACAAATCCCTAGATCAAATAAAACTACTCACTCATATTTCACATTCAACTACAACAATAGCTCAATGATAAATTCAAAGAGAAGGAAAACTTTACAACAATGGCAGCCTGTCAATGGTGCCACAATCTTCAAGCCTCCAAGAGCAAAGTTTCTCCCTTCAATTTACTCTTTGCTCCTAAAAATAAACTAAACTAAACTCTAACTAAAAGAGAAAGATGTGAGAGTAGTAATGAGATGGTGATGGGAACTGAATTTTCTTCTCTTAAGCCTTGGAACACACCCTTTTAAGTACCAAACGGAGCATCCTCAGTTGCACAACAAAGGAAGATAAAGAAGCTAATAGTTATAGACTCACCACGATCCGTGGAAGACACCACGAGCAGACTGTGGTTTTGGCTGGTTCCGAAATCTTCTTCTCTTCTCTTGCTCCATGGGCATAGGGCTTGGGGGTACCCCCGTGGTGGGTTAATTTGTACTCTAATGAGGGTCAATCGCTAGGCCAAATAGTCTCAAAGCCTGCAAAAATCATCAAAGAATCATACCCAAGCATAAAATGAGAATAGGAGTATAAATTATGACATTAAACTAATAAATTCCTGAAGAAAGTGTTACAAAACATCCCTAAAATAAAGTATATAAAAGCACTTATCAGTTATATTCCTAATCTAAAATATTAGAAAGTGATAGGTAGTGAGTCTTCTTGGGTGGTCATAAACATATCGAATGGGGGCGATATGCCCCTGAATTTCGATCACACTATCATCTCTCTTGCCCCCAAAAGAAAAAAAATCCCAAAACTATGTTAGATCTTAGGCCTATATCTTTGTGCAACGTCTTATACAAGCTGGTGTCAAAGGTCCTCGCTAATCAACATAGGGAGATGCTACATATGATTGTTATGAGAAATATTTAGCCTTTATTCTTGGAAGGTTGACAACAAACAAAATGCTAGCAACCTTTGAAACTTCCATTTTTTGAAGAAGAAGAAAAATGAGAAGTGGGGTTGGATGATGGCTAAGCTTGATACAAGTAAGACTTATGACCTTGTAGAGCGGAGCTTTTTGGAATTTGTAATGAAAAGTGTGGGGTTCCCGACAATATAGATTCGGCTAATGATGAAGTGTGTGAAAACGGTGTCATTTTCCCTCTTGGTGAATGGACAAACAGTTGGCATGTTGAAGTTGAGCTGAGGTATTTCGTAAGAAGATCCCCTCTCTTTGTATCTTTTTCTCCGTGTCTTTGAGAGTCTCTTGACTCTTATTGGTAAGGCTTGTAATGAAGGTATATTGCATGGTGTCAAGATTTATCGGGGGGGCACTAACTGTGTCCCATCTATCTGTGCTGATGATAGCCTGGTTTTTCTACGTGCTAATGAAGGGGAAGCTCCTAACCTGAGAAGGGTAATTGAGAAGTATGAGTTTTATTTGGGACAGCAAGTACATTTAGATAAGTTGGAGCTAGGTTTTAGCGGCAATGTGACAGATGGGAATCATGTTCATCTTAAGCAAGCTTTGGACATGGAAGAGATAGGTGCTCAACAAAAATACCTTAGTCTCCATCTCAGTGTGGGGAATTCAAAAAAGGCTATTTTTTAACTCCTCAAGGAGCAAATATGGAACCAGGCAAATGGTTAAAAAGAGAAGTTCTTGTCTCAAGCGGGGCGAGAGGTTTTAACCATATCGGTTCTTCAAGCAATCCCGGCCTACGTAATTGGAGTCTTTTTGCTACCCTCCTCTTTTATGATGATGTCCGAGCCATGATTAGCAAAATTTGGTGGTCTGGAGATGTAGCAAAAAGGGTAATTCTCTGGATGAATTGGGATAAAATGTGTGGATAAAAAAGCAAGGGGGATGGAGTTTAGAGACCTTAGAACTTTCAATTCAGCCATGCTTGCTAAACAAGTCTGGTGATTAGCTATCAACCCAGACTCCCTCACTGCAAGATTGCTAAAGACAAGATATTTTCCTCGTGGGGATATTTTGATCGCAAATGTGGGAGATTCTGGTGATGGAAAGAATCTGTTAAAGAAGGGGCTAGGGTGGATTATTGGTGATGGCTCTCATGCACATGTTTGGGGGGGGGGGGGTAGATGGATATCAGGGGCCTCCATTCAATTTATTAGGACCCCTCCGGCAGATAAAGAGCACTGAGTTGTCAAGGATTTGATGATAGAGGATGGAAGCAATTAGAACATTGACCAAGTTTGCGAACTATTTGATACAAACACCAGTATGGCTATCCTCGCTATTCCTCCTAGTGTGCGAAGGCCACCAGATTGACTCACATAGAACCTTACTAATTCTAGTGAGTATTTAGTTAATTAAGTCGGGGTATTTTCTTGCTTGGAACAGTACAGAAAATCAACTTCTTCCTTGTCAAGTAAGTCATTTTGGAAAGAACTATGGTGCACTAAAGCTCATCCTAGGGTGCGGAATTTCATGTGGATGTTCTCTTGTAATATCCTACCCATGAGAGTCAACCTGTTGATTGTGAGATGTATTACAGATGTTGGATGTGAGATTTGTGGTTTGAGTAAAGAAAATGCTTGTTATGTCTTCATTGAGTGTCCCTAGGTGAGAGAAGTTTGGGAATGGTTGGGTATATAAGAGGTTTCTCAGGTGCATGGAGTTAATAGTCAAGATTGGTTCTCAAATGTTATATCGTATTGTGGGGAAGCAGTGGCTAGCTTGTGTGCTTTACGAACTTTGGAGCATATGGTGGGCGCGTAACGATTTCATGTTCAATAGGAGAGGCCTTGATGTAACCTTTGTAGCAGACCGAGCATGTAAAGCAGACCTAGAATTTCTACAAACCTTGAAGGAGCACGAGAAGAGGGATAAGGATGACGGAAAGGAGGAGCTGTTGGGTGTGTCAAAATCAACAGTGACGCAGTAGTTGGCAAAAGGGATGTGATTGTGGGCCCTAGGTGCGTTGTAAGAAATGAAGCTAGACTTTTTCTTTTGGTAGCAAGCGGCTTTATGAAAGGTTACAAATCACCTAAGCTAGCTAAAATGGATGGTATCCGCTTTGCTTTGGAGATGACAGAAAGGCAGGGTTTATGAGGCTATGTGTCAGAGCACGACTCCTTGAAGGTGGTTCGAGCTCTAAGGGAGGAAAGCCCAGGCAAAGATTCTCTCTCCTCGTGTATGGAAGACTTAATTCGAACGTGTATGAATAACAATATGGTCAAGATAGTTTGGGCACGTCGATCCGCTAACATGGTGGCTTATAGGATAGCTAAGCGGTATTTATTTATACATGAAACTATGTTTTGGGGGTCACAACCCACCTATGTGGCTCTCTGATGATTTGTTGGCTGATGTTTTTCTTTTGAATTAATGAAAGATTATTATCTCAAAAAAAATCTCATAATAAATGACATCTTCCTTAATTTTTTGTTACGCTAATTTACATGTTAAATTTGATCAAGCTTGTTATTGACAACATATATGTAGAAATTGGGGGGAGGGGGTTGGCAACGATTATTCAGTGCAAACTTTTATATGATTTTGCTCCATTTTAAGACCAGGTTAAAACTTACATTGATCCGATAAAGTGGCCTAAAATTGTCATATTATATTAATTCGCATAAAACCTAGCTGATCCACTCCATTAATGGGTTAGTTAGGATTTAGCCCTAAGCCTACACCAATTTGGTAATGGGCCAACTTGGCTTGATCTGACCCATTAACCATATCTTGATATCTGCACATAGTACATGGAAATACTTGAATGACTTGTTTGCTAAATATATATAATAGCTCATTTATCTATATATATACTGATGTAAATACTGGACTTGAATGATTTGTTTACTAGATATATATAGTAGCTCATTGGGTAATCGATGTTGGCTTTGGTGTGGTTATTTTGGTTCACAGCTTAGTCTAACAAAAGCAAGAATTAATACCGTTATTGAGGGCTTTAGTGAGAAGTGAGAAACAATTCACATTGATGACTAGATTGAGGGAAGAAAAAGAATAACGCCACGGGTTCTAAAGATCCTGAATTCTTGCAGCTATGAAAATTCATGCTACAAGACAACGCAAATGTTTGTATGAGGTTGTTTTACAACTGCCTTTCTGATACTATACACATGTGTATTATAAGTTGGGTCATATGTGCTCATTTTTTTTTTTTTTGTTTTTTGAATAATTCTTGGTCAAATTTCAATTATAGTGATACGGTCTCATCTGATGCGTTCTCTATGAGTGATGTAATGATGCCTATTTTATTACCGATTAGACAAATTAATGAGTTTACCACCAAACCAAATAATACCATTCAAATTTTCACATGAGATGTGATTTAATATAACATTTTTGAGAACCTCCCCAACCCCCCTCCCCCCTCAAATACACTATACACACAACGTAGGCTCCATCACATAGTTGTATTAGTGAAAAGATCTCCCTGGAGCCAACTGACTAGGTGAACAAAACGAGACATATACTCTAGCATATTTCCTAACCAATAACTTTATAAATTAAGAACATTTTCATTATTAAGTCGAGCAAAAATTCAACATACAATTTAACCTCTCTTCCCCCCCCCCCTTTTTGAAGTAGTAATTGGACTCCGTCTATAAGGTGTAAGTTTAGTAGGCATGTGGGCAGGAAAGAGGTTCTAAAATCATCATACGAGGCCCAATGAAGGCCTATCCTTGTCACTAGGCCCACAGAAGGAGCCTCCAGTAGCAGCACAATTTCCTTGGGTGAAAATTGTAGCGACCAGGATTCAAACCTTAATGGGGTATTTGGAACTCGTACCTCACATATCATTTAGCTACAAGGTTTTAGGGGTAGCAATTTCACCCATATCGTATGGATATCCGCTCTATCCGATTTGAAAAAAAACAGGTGACAACCGGAAATATATGGATGATGAGTGAAGATTTGATGAATTGGGTTGGATCCGGGTGATCTACCGTCCAACCCGCTACCCGATCCATCACTTGCATAGTTATCCACTTTTTATCTCCTATTTGCAATTGGTTTACTTTTTATTTTAGTCCTTTGAATTTTACCATTTTTTGGACAATTATATTGTTAGTTTTATAGTTTTCGTCAAAATTAATACGATAAATATAATATTTATTCATTTCTTATACCTAAAATATATTATTTTCACTTTTCAAACGGCAAAGTTAATTTTTTCTTGTAAATTTGCTAACATATTACACATAACTTTCATAACTCATTTACAAACCTATCCACAGTTTCCACCGTGGTTAATTGATATACAGATCGGATTGGATTTTCATGGATAATGGATGGATTGGATGAAGCTGATAAAAGCAGATGATGGATATGGATAATGGTTCACCCGATCTATTGTTACCCGTACAGGCTTTTGACAATATACAATCTAACTATGATGGTCGTTATATAATTTTTTTTGGGTCCCCTTTGTAATTTGGGTGTAAAAAGATCGAGGAAGATGCAAAAATTGATATAGACCAATTTAAACCTAAATCCTGAATAAAAACTTTCGAATAGTTAAACTTTTTAGTTAGCCAATAGTCTAATGTCCACACATCGCATAAACTGTTTCTAAATCTCAGCTCGTTACTTACGGGAATGATATTGTGATCGAAGTCATAACATAAAACATCCAATTAAGAGCATGGGAATTCAATTCTACTCTTAAAACAAAATGGGAAGCACGCGTGAAGAAGAAACTTGATCCACCCATCTAACCCATATAACATATACTTAGATGAGTAATGAGTTCTAGCCAACTCATTGTGTTTACAACAAATCCAATACAGAATCAAATGACTGACAGAATCTACTCAAAATACGACCACATGATGAAGATAACGACATAAATAATAAGTACTTCATAATGGATCCCATCATTACGTAATGTGTTTGGAAACACCCACACACACGTAGACGTGCGCGCACAAACAAACACAGAGACACAGAGAGAAAAGAAAAGAGAACACCAGCTAGAGGTTTATTTATCCCAGTGAAAGCAGATCAGCCAAAATCGCAGCCATCCCCATTCGTGGGCTGCCCATTTCCTGAAGGACATTGTGAAGGGGCAGTCTCCATTTCCCACGGCGGGGTTACACCCATCACATTGTGAATCCCATTGATCAGCATCTCATGCCTGACAAAATGATTACTACTAAAAGCATGATTAACACTTTCATTAGCACCAAGGTTAGGATAATTGGGAGGAGAAAGAGCATTATTATTCCCCTCAAGCATCCCAATCCTATGTTGAATAATCCTCAACTTATCATCAATAGCACAAAGCAAGTCCCCTAAATCGCGAATGGGAACTTCCTTGAGTGGCTTCCCATCGAGGAGGTTCATGATCAAATTCTCCATCTCCAACTCACGGTTCCTACTCTGCAGCTTGGCTAACTTCTCCTTTGCCTTAGCCAAAGTCTCCCTTAGGTACTTCTCCTGGTTGAACCGCCTTTGGGACTGCTCGGCCATCGGCCTCATCTTGAACTCGATCAGGATCCTCTTTGCTTCATCCTCAATAGAAGGCCACATCAGGGGGGTTGTTGAATAGGGGCTGTATATGAGAACACACGTGTCCACCCCACATAGGACACTCAGTTCTCGACTTTTCTTCAATAACCCCCTCGACCTTTTCCTGTAGGTCACCCTCCTAGTGGTGTCATTCTGTATGTACTCCAGCTTTACTTTTGTCCTAGTCATAGTGAAAATTTTCTGTTGGTGATGGGTTTGAAGCAAGCAAGGTAATGGGCATCGGGTATTTATAGGGCTACTGGAGGTCTTAGATCGCGATAAGTGCGTTGGATATAATTTGAACTTGCCTCGGCATTGGATGAGACCGAATCCTGTTCGATATGGGATCTGTTAGGATTTTGTACTAACGGATAAAGTTAGCATAGTTGGCAGGGTTTCTTGCCAAACTAAGGTAGTTTAGAACTTAAAGCAGGTCAGTTAACACTGTGCATTGCATCTGTAAGCATAATCCAATTATATGGCAAGTAGATGGATTAGATCAGTGGCAAAACTGGGCGGAAAATGACTTTGATGGATAAGATTTTCAGGTTTATATGGCAAGTAGGAATCAGGAAAGGTCTGCGTGGCATTCTAATAGTGAAGAGGAACTTGGCGCAAATTTAATGAGTGACGACGCCATATTTTGGGTAAAAGTAAACCAGTCTTTGTTCCTAACATCCAAATTCATTTCTGCCCCTTACTGGAATTTCTGAAATTGTGGAAGTGAAGCTTGCACAATTATTTGCCGTCTTTGAAGTCTCAAAAACGCACAAAAAAGGAAGATAAATTGATAACTTAGATTAATCAGAAACGTGCAAAGTTACAGAAGTACATAATTTCAGAAGTTTTAACACGACCTGAATGAGTCATATTGATATCACACAGCAGGACAACAAACAGTACAAAACCCAAAAATGTTCTAAGAGCTGCAGTATATGATCCACCAGAAGGTTGAATGAGATCAATGTGATCAAGGGTATTTGATCTTCCTCCACACTGGCCTGTGAGAAACATACTGGTTTTGAATTAAAGGTACAAAGTTTTGGAGTGAGAAAAAAGCTTAGAAGGAGAAGGAAAATTATACTTCCGAGTTCTGAGTCATAAGACGAGTTTAAATCTGAGGAAAAGAGAGGTTTACAGGGTCATTTGGTTAAGACATAGACAGCATAGACGATTCCTGGTAAGTAGCCAAAGAATGTCAAGATAAGGCAGATCCAGAATTCTATCTGCACCAAATTGTATCACAATATCAGCGGACAGCAACAGTACATCAAAGAGACCCGAAAATTTTCGGCCTTTTAGTGGTAGTTCAAGCATGCATATTGTCACAGTTTGATGAGTTAATCACAGTTTCATTTCGTTCATTTGCTCATTCAATCTTCAAAAATGATGGCTTGATCAAAATCTGTACCCCAAAATCCTGCTTACGTAGGGCATGAAGGGAAAAGGGTCCGATCTAGCAACCTTACCGCTAGATGCAGAGACGTGTGATTTATGTTGGATTCTAGACTAAGGTGCAATACAGTTGAGGGTCATTATCTTGAAACCGTTCTCCCTATTTACAGCACTATTTATATTTGGATCTCTCCCCACTCCGCAGAAGCAGAAACCTTAATGAGAGCTGCTGTCATATACAAAGTTGAGGGTCTACTGCCCATAATTTATGACATCACAAGTCTTGATCAAGTATAAAAAAATTCAGCTATGAGAAATGCCTTACCAGATAATAATTCATTTGAGACTTTCCATAATTGTGCTGTGCTCGGAAAGTATGCTGATAAGATTGCATGCTTTACTAACATGTATAACTACACCGATTACTAAAAAGTTAAAAACGTTAACTACATGAGTGCCGAGGAAATAATCCAACAAAATCATATTTTTAAATAATATTTTAAATTACAGCATATTTGGAAAAACGTTATAACATTATGCTTTAAAATTAACATCTTTTTACAACTCATGAAGATCTGAAGTATAGATAAATATGACAAACAGTATAATGACATGACATTAGAATAAGTATGTGACAATCTCCAAAGTCCACGCAGCTGGCACACCCAAAATTCATCTAATGATCATAACAATTAATTTTTATCGAGGACAAGAAAATTTTGGCAGTAAAGCACGCAGCTTGGATTCAGATTTAGAAAGTCATTGTAAGCACAATCGCACAACACAGGAAGAAATTAGGGTTAAAACACTTTTCTCTTTTCTATCATTCTTTTTTTGTTGGTTTTTTTTTGGGTGGTAGTTACAGCCTAATTACGGGCAAAGTCGGAAACCACAACTTGAAACGAAAATGGAGAAATAGGAATTACAAGATCAAAGAATTCCATCAATTGAGTAATAGTATATGCTGACAACATCTAATCATCTATCACGCCAAGAATATGACTGGACTGATTCTGCAATTGCTCAGATACCCTTGTTTAGCTTCTAAAGTCTATTTCTCTCTCATCATCAGATCCTAGAGTATAAAAGTTCATCCTTATAAAATGTATAGAGTCTTGGATGAATTCGCGACAACAACTGTTAAAGCTCAAACAATTGAGGAAGAATTATTAGATTATAAAGGGAAAAAAAGGAAATTATGTGTATATTTAGCGTATAAAAAAAATGACGGCTATGGATTCCAAATGTGGCCGGTCCGCGACGAAACGGCCACATCGGAAAGATTTTTGAGTTGACCGAACCGCGTTTTCGCCACGATATGGTACGCGATTTTTGCCTTAGAGCGATTTTTCCGAATCGCAATCGCGACCGAAATTGCATTTTGAATCCTTGATGACGACTGGCATGAGCAGGATTCAAGTTCAAATCTTTCCTCTTATAAAAAGAAAATTATGTGTGTACACTTAAAGGGGCACTTACCTCGAGGCCATACCTGAGGAGAACACCAAGAGGGGGAAGAATGATGGCTAGAAGTATGTCAATGCAGGTTGTGGTTGAATCTGACATTATTTTCTTCTTAATTCCCTTTGATTGTGCTTAGTTTGCTTAATTTCACTTTTAATTCCCTCTCAAAAGTGGGAGAAAAAAGAGAAGGGAATATGACTGACTGTGTAGGGACTTTGTCAGCAAGTTACGACTTCGTGATGAGCTCCTTATATAAGGCATGCAACCCACTGATCATATTAATCAATCTAACAAATCTTTTTTTGAAAAAAGAAATTCCATAGGAATTATGAAGGTATAAAGACGTTACATAAATCTTTTTTTTTAAATTGAATTAGGTTTTTGTGTCCAAGTTAAGATGCAAGGATGTCACGTACTGAATTTTTACTGGAAACAAACTAGCGGATTTTGTGCCCGAGTTTAGATATTGTTTTTACTTTTTAGTTTACTGAAGATTTTTTGGATTAAAAGGTGGCTTTACTCCTAAAAAAAGTGACTAATGGTTTGATTATCCTACCTAACCAATCTATAGTAATGCAATATTATTTGGCTTGATAAATATTCCATTGTAATCAAAGCGTGAATTTTTGAACAATAATAATTATTATTTTTTTGATAGAAAAAAGGGGTGAGAGTCGTTATATTAAATTGTCTTCAACGAACGCGTACATATCCTCTGAAATCCAGTCGAGAAGATCTCCGAAGACATCAAAGTTCCATAACTTGCCCTCTAGACAAAAGGATTGTCTCTGGGCAAGATCATAGACTACCCTATCATGAACAATAATTATTGTATATTTTGAAGAAGCTTATTCAACTGATTGACAGTAGATTTGCATGAAAATCAAACCCAAGATCCGTTTTGAAGCACTCTTAACTCTTAAGATAACAGGACTTGAATTAACACAAACAACTTATTTAAAAGAGTAGGCAACTTAAAGACCGATTTATGCAAATTTTAGGTTTGCTAGACCTTTCTCTTGTAAGCTATCATAATCTAATGATTATATTATTTGATTCTTGTACCTTTGGAAGAGATTTAAGAATTAAACAACACTATTTTTTTAATGAAATGGCCTCATGAATTATTTCTAAGTTTAAGTTTTATAGTTCATCCACTTATTTATTATTTTCTAAATTTTTTTAGGTGAAACACTCTCATATGGACGATGATCATCAATCACATTTCATAACAGGACTTGAAAAATTAAAAAAAGAAGTGGCATTTGTTAATCCTCAACCATTGCTTAAATTTTTGATTGAATTAGTTCTTGAATATGGTATTATCATCTTTTTTAGCGAGAGGTATTTGGTTCAAATTTCAGCAGGCCCCATATTGATTTATTGTGCAAGATAAATTGAACATTTGCAATATTCACACTTCAAGCCAAAAGGCCTTTCACCTAAGGGGTGCGTTAGAATTTAAAATTTATTCACAAACTATCAACCATTAACTTCAACTCTTGATTGAATTGATTATTGCAGTATCAAAATTCAACAAATGGTTTTCCCGATTAGAGAGTTGGAATATTGTCATCGCCGGCTAACATGAATTATTGGAGTATGAAATTGGGTGTTGTCCGACACTGATCAAATGAAAGAATATGAAAGTGGATGTTATCCCACATTGATAAATTAAAGGGTTTGAGCATATATATAAGTTTGTTAGTTGCTCCACGCATAACCAATTAATTTTGAGTTGGAACCCCATTTGAGTTTACGTACATAACTCTTTGCTTATGACCCAATTAATATAAAAATATAACATGAATCAAACACCAGCTTTCCAGCAATGTCTATTCACGTGATTTAGGGTGTGTTTTGTTAACCAGAATCTAATTAACATGATTAATAATAATAACTAAAGCCAACGCATATTAAAAGATGCGAAGAAAACGCAAAGGCAAAGCACTTGCCAATTGCCCAAGATGAATATATATTCTCTCACGTGTTTGAGATCTGAATTTGCATGCACTTCTCGCATATGGAGTGCTCACTAAGTTCCTATAGCCAAATGTACTCCACGACATAATTTTCCTATCAAAACTATTTAGAAAAACTTATAATGATTGTCACATCCGATAACCACCACATTTTGAACGACCTCATCTATACATGTGTCTCATATTATTTTTTTTAGCTTTTAATTGAATGAAAAGTTTACTTTTAGAAGTCAAGAAAAAGATATAAAGTTGAAGAAAATAATTAGCTTAACTTTTGTTTGGCTTTTTTCTAATTCATTTCCCAAAGTAAGAAAACTAAAAAAGAAAAAAGAAAAAAACACATCCTTCTTTGCTTCCACATTCATGTACTTTCATAATGCCCACAGCCTTCCATCGTGGCCAGCCAAGACCCCACCCCTGCCCCTCATCATCCCCACCCCCACCCTTCATCATCTAGAACAAGAAAACGGGTCAGGTCAGGTCAACCTATTTAATAAACAATTTAATTTCGTAACGCTTGTGAAAATTACTTAAATTTGCCTAAATTTGAAAAATAATATGTTTTCATGCTAAACGATTAAAATGTGTCGACTTCGGGTCAAAATCGGTTCGGGTCGGATTTCGTGTTTCTCTCAATAACTTCGGATCGGATTTGTATTGTATTATTATGTCGGATCAAACTTTTTCAACTCTATTTGCATCTAATGTTCCTCCTTCCCTCCATTCATCCTGGAGAAAAGAATGCTCCACCACCATCAGGTCATCTACTTTTCCAGTTTCCAGCGAGGAACCACCCTCTCCCCCCCCCCCCCCCCCAAAAAAAAAAAAAAAACTAATCTTGGATTCTTGGGTAGCCCAAACCCCTGTGTTTCTTCTGGCCGCATATCCACCTCTATTCAATGTGCCCCCACTTAGACCACTTTTTCTTACATTGCCCACCAGTGTTCCTAAATTCCTTGAGGGGACTTCGCGCGTGTGTTTGTAAATTTGATTTATTTTGAATTCATAAGCCTTTCGCCCTAATTTTATTTGTTTAAATTTTATATAATTTTCGTTCTTTTCGTAGTTTAATGAATTCAACTCACTCCTTTCCATCCTCACCCACTTCTTCCCCCCTTTTTCATATCTTCTCACACTTTAAAAAAATACTACTTCGTCCCACTCTCATCCACTTTCACCCACTCCTTCCCACTCCTATATATAACTATGATGTTTCATATTTTGAAAACTTTTATAATTTATGTAATTGTGTGTATGAATAGTTTGATAATATTTATGAAAAGTTTTATTTATCTTTCAGATGTTATAAAAATATTTATTAGTCGTGCCAAAAATTGTAGATGACGTAATTTTTGTTATATATATTGAAGAAATAATTTTTTTTCGCTTTGTTAAGTAAATGCTAGTTTTTTGTGACTGGTAGATATTTTTGGTTTGATTCTGTATATGGACAAGATGTTTAATTTTTTTATTTTTGCGTTGGTTACGAAATATTGTTATAGGTCATCAAAGCGTGGATGATTGTTGCTGTATGTGTAATATATTTATTTTTTGTTCATCGTAATTTGTGGCTAAATTTGCAGATGTTTTTTCCGACATGATGAAAGAATGTGTAAATTTTTTGGCGTTGTTTGTAATTTGTGACAGGAAGTGCAAATGTATTGTACGTGTATTTGGAGCGAATATTTTTTTCCGTGTGCATTAGTGACAAAATATTGAAAGTTCTTCATACAAATTGCAGATGATTGCTTTCCGTATACTGAAGGTCTGTTCTTTTCATTGGGAAATATTGATTAGTAAATAGATGAAGTTGGTTGAGATTGATAGAAGTGGGTTAAAGTAGGTTGAAGTGGGTATTTTTTTATTGAAGTGGGTTAAAGTAGGTATTTTTTTGTTGAAATAAGTTGAAGTTAGTTGAAGTAGGTTGAAGTGGGTTGAAATTTGTTGAATTTTTTTATATGATGGGTAAAAGTTGGTTAAAGGGTCTGTTCTTTTCATGGATAAATTGGGGTGGATAAAAGGGTGAAGTAGGTTGATGTAGGTTGAAGTAGGTTGAGGTGAGTTGAAGCTTGTTGAAGTGGGTTGAATTTTTTTATGTGACAAATTAAATTTGGTTAAAATAATGAAAGTGGGTTGAAGTAGATTGAAGTGGGGTGAAGTAGGTTGAAGTGAGTTGAGGTTGATATTTTATAATTGACCCACGAAAAGAATAGGGCCAAAATAGTGGAAAATGGTTGATTGAAGTGGACTGAACTAGATTGAAGTTAGTTGAAGTGGATTAAAGTAGGTTGAAATTAATTAAAGTTGATATTTTTTTATTGAAGTTCGTAAAGTGAGTTGATGTGGGTTGAAGTGGATTAAGGTTGATAAATTTGAATTTACCAACGAAAAGAACAAGGCCTGAACATATGTGTATTTTTTTCGTTGTTCGTATTTGGTTAATATATGAAAAAAATATATCCGTAATTTGTTTTACGAATAACGAAAATTACAATTTTTTTGAGGTAACCATGGCCACGAAACAATATTTTGTACCTGAGTCAACACAGAAATAGTTTTTTCAGTCTAAATATTTTTTTATCATCGATAATTACCATCACAAATAAAAGATTACATTAAAAACCAAAATACATAACTTACATCAACTCTTCTACGTTATGCAACTCATTCTCACTCCTTTCCCCTTCTTCTCACTCTTTTCCACTCCTTCCCCCTCTTTCCCACACTTTAAAAAAAAAAAAAAATACAACTCCTACCCACTCCTTCCTCCCCTTCCACTCTCAACCATCCTACCCCTATAATTTTCAAACAAAAAGAACAGGACCTCAATGCTTGATTAAAAGGACTGGGGTTGATGAATCGTGCAAAACCAAATGATTCTCTATTAAGTGGAATTTCTTCAAACTTATAGTTATTTTTCTAATTTTTGAAATTCAATTTCATTCAATGAAATATAGAGAGAAGATGAGATTTGATGAAGACACATGTACGGATAAGATTTTTTCATCATATGGTGGTTGTTTAAATCGTACACTAATCCTCGAATAGAAACAATATCACAAACTTTATCTATATAACAAGTATATACGAATTTTGTGATAAGAAACATGCTTGCCAAAAATGCGTTAGTAGAAGGAAATATATGCACAATGATTAATTCAAGTACTAGTAAGCTAACAATTTCTAGTATCGAAAGTTAATGCTACATATGATAGACATTGACTAATACAAGCAAAACAGGGCATTGAACAAGCCAATGGGCACCCTGTGCAAGTATGACACTATAAGCAGTGAATTGCACATTGGCCGTCGGAGAGGAGGGGATATCCAACCTGACATGACGAGAATTTGGTTAAATACCAAGTTAACAGCAAAAATGGTTATTCAAAGTTGTACCCAAATAGACAAACTTTTATATAGGCATCATGTACATGGTTCCTGGGCCCTTTCCAGTATCGTCGACCCGAGCCAAAGTACTACCAATGGCATCCACATGGGGTTGAGAGTAGGATGGGAGGCACGGGAGGGAAACAAGGGACTAATTAACCCATTTTAAGTTGGGAAAATTAAATGAAGGAGAAACGGAGCAAAGTTGACCTTCACATCCTCATCACCTCGATTTTAAACCCATTTCCCCTCCCTTTTCCTTCCTTTTACATGGTGAAAATACATCAACTTTTGTTCCTTTCCCTCCTCCATTAACCGGGCACGGTGTAATAACTAGACAGAGCAGAATTACCATAAAACCAACTCAGCGAATGGTCCTATCTTCTCTTGCTTCGAGCGCTTCCACTTCCTCGTTTGATAGGATATCAACAATTGGTTCAAACACATCCCAGTCTTTCCTTTTCCTGAATCCATGTGCAAACAGAATTTGATTTACAGAGATTACTAGACCGTCACATTCAAGGGAGGGGGAAAAAGTAGATAAACGAGTTCAACGAGGGGTTGAGGAAGAGATCATGAAGGGCTAAGTAGGCAATGAGAAGCAAAGAACAGTGCTCATCATAATCATGTTATCTTTTGCATGATCAAGAAAGTTCACTCTAATCAATAATCATCAGCCTCGGATGCAAAGAATATGATTAGTATACGCCTCTTTCAAGGTAAACTCCAGCCACACAATGAAGTTAGAGAATTGCATGAGTAGCTCAAAAGGGGAGGACAAAGGGCCCAAGCGGAGAAACATTTAATTCATTAAAAGCACATGAGATCAACACAGTTGACAAAAAGCTAACAATTCAACAATTAAATAGTGGGTAGAAGATGGGTGAGAAAAGATGCTCACCACAACATCTACAGAAATGTCCATGGGTACAAATTTTACTAACAAAACAAGAAATCTGCAGTGGACAATATCATCAAAGGAATTATTGACGAAAGGTTTAACTGATGCCAACACCGTGTTTTACTGAGAACCAACCTCGAAATCCCAGTTAAAGGCACAGTTTGTCCACATCTTAACCTGTCAGTTGTGTTGTCCTTGTTGGTCACCCTTACATCATAGTGAGTCAAACATAATCTAGTAATGCCATGCAGAGAATAAACAACACCATCTTAAATTTCAACTAATGTCTCATGATGTAGCTTACTAGACACCTCTAATTCTAAGCTAATAATGTCAATTCAAGCACATGATGCACTAGCACAAGCAAGACAAACTTTTTATGATCAGAGGATTACTGTACACAGCCACTTCCATACTTGCAGTATTACCAACCAACAAAAGCAAAACCACTACCCCATGGTCCCAAAGGTCAGGGAGAGGTATGAATGTAAACACCCTTACCCCTACAATAAAATTGCAAAGAGGATTTTTCGAAAGAAGAAACAAATTCATCTACGTATTACAGGCGTAATAACAAGGCAAGCAGCTGAGTGCATAGGGACTGCATGTAAAACGTTGTATTTAGATCCCTTCTCAGAAGTGAGCTTGCGGTTGACTCAACTAACAATCTAGCTCCTCATATGTACAAGAGAACCAAAAGACAGTAAAATGCTGGGAAGCAAAAGACTAGAAGGGAAAGCTTGCAAATGTTGCGACAGCTGGTCAAAATCTGATGATGAAGAGAAAGAGAACTGAAGGGATTGACAAAAAGACACAACACAGTTCTCTTATGATTAACAAAGAAAGAGAGCTTACCCGGGGGGGGGGGAATCTTACCGAATAACACTTGACTTGCTGCCAAACAACTTGACCAAGTCCACTGCAGTAACACCAGCTTTACTGAAACAAAAACTTGGGTCAGGGTTGACATATTAAAAATAATCAGCACTAGAACTGCGTGTTGTCTCACCAAACCAATCAAAGCTATACCTCACAGGGATGTACTCAATTCCACGACGCTTCTTGTTTATTCTTATCTCCTTTGCTGAGGTCACATTTTGCACGGCAATCTAAAACCACAGTAGGTGAATTGTTTACGAGTTGCCTTACCTAAGTTATTTGCTTGATTGCTTGGGTGCTTGATTACAAACTAGAACTCTAGAAAGAAGCCCATTCAGAGATCTTAAAGGATTTAGTTATAAGTACCTCATAAAGCTGTTCCCTGATGGCAAAAGCAATAGCAGGCTGCAAAAGAGTTAGCAGTGAAGATTAAGCCATTAGGACCCTCAGAATAAGAATAAAATAATGGAGAAACTTAGGTACTTAATAATGTCCCACAAGAGTGAGGTTAAAACATCACTGGATAACTTCCATTAATGCACAAAATCAATAATTCTAAGCAAGCATTTTCCTTTATCATCTGTGCATTCAAGAGCAATCTGAGACACATTATCAGTCATCTTTCATATTCCTCTCCTTCAATTGCTACCCCAGAGAGTCTATATTTGTTACATCTGCAGGCTGCAATGTTGTTTTGTTCCTTCTTTCTATTTTTTTGCTTTTTTTTTTTGGGGGGGTTTTTTTTGTGCTGGTTTCTATTTGTAGCTTAGTTTATGCCCAACATCATTTCCTTATCTGGTCAACATATCCAAGTGCTAACAAATGCATTATCAACTGAAATGAACGCTTGCCCTTACATTGAAATTCTGTTCTAACATGAAAGAACATGACCATACAAAAAAGTTATAAATAGAAAAAGAATAGGGTTTCCAAAGCAACACCTCCAGATGATCCTAGACGTAGCTAAGATATTCAAGTGCTCTAATAAATGCATACTCGATCGAATCAAGACTCTTTCACCCAAAAAAAAAAAGGAATAAAAACCGAGTCTTGCTCAGCATGAAACAAATTGAATAAAACCATATGATAATTATTAAAGAAGGAAGTGAACTAGAATAAGTAGGATGTACAAGTAAGAGCAACAGGCAAAGAGTGCAGAATGCGAATTAGATGTTTGGCAAGGCACAAGATTTTTGCATGCATTTTTGTTTTTCACATAACAGTCAACTTGCTTTCAGATTTCATAAGGCCCAAGTGAGATTTCAATATGAATCTTAGTCTTTGTAAGATTGCCAGATTCGCGCCTTCATAAGCAAACTGATATGAGCGATTATGCTAACCCATCATATTTTACTATCCCAAGAAGCATGCAAATTGCTTCAAATGCTTGGTTAGCACAGAAAAGATAAGAGACATTCAATGCATTAAACTATTTAGCAGACAAACCACAGCCAAGCAACAAGTGGAAATTGTAGATAGTTGGTTTCCCTAAGAGGAAAAGTGGGTGCTTGTCTTCAAGGTTACAAGCTGTATGCAAAATAATGAAATGTAATTTCGTGCAACATGCTTCATTTTCTCCAGATTTTGCCTTTATGATCACAAGTTACATGTCCTTTCTTTGGTTCGGCAGGGAGGGTTTTTTTTTTTTGGGGGGGGGGGGGTAGAGGAGTCTCCACATTGGAAAATCTTAACCCGAATTCACTGCTGCCGTGGATCAGTAAACCTAAAGAAACAAACTAAACTAGCCAAATGAGGTTGATTTAGGTTATTGAATACATCTTTGGTTTTGGATAGCTATACTACAAGCCAAAGACGTCTCAGGTTAAAGGATTCAAACTCCATTAACCAAATTCAACTCACCCAGGATTATAGTTTTGTTGGCAATAAATGCAACCACAGATATGCACAGAAGTTTCCTAATAGATCAACAAAATAGTCCAAAAAGAGTTTGCAAACGTCCTCTACTAAGTTTAAAAAAGAGATGAAATATTATGTATTCTCAATGAAAAACTTAAAGTAAAGCTCTTCCTGTTCAACTTACAGATTCAGTTTGTATATCTTTTTGAGTACCGGAACTGGGAGACCTAAGCCAGCCAAAACAAGGGGTTGGGTTCCATTGTTTTGGTTCCAAGTATAGGTTGGAAATTATAGGCTCATAAAGACATGGCTTAATCTCAAAGTTAACCGCAACAGCCTGTCCCACTCACACTGTGCCTATTATGAGAAGACAATAACATAAGAAACCAGGAAATCAGATTGATCAAATTAAGAATACTTAACTACATTTTTCACATATATAATTAAACATATCAATCGTGCAGACACATGCCATTGATGTGACTTTCAGGAAGACAATGATATGCAACTGCTCAGATGGCCCAACATGTACTGAAGGAGTGGAAAGTAATAAGAAACAAGTCCCCAGTTTCAGATGTGGCTAAGAAACTTTCAAATCACAAGAGCGCACAAAGAATGAATGCATAAGGTCTCAGCCCCTAAACTATTGCAAATAACAGAGCAAGACTGCAATAGAAAATTTCAAATCATAAACAACGTAATTAGATTGAACAACTTTACTCACCCCAACTTCAGGATCTTCAATACCCATGTCAGCACAAAAGGTCCTCGCAAACTCCTCAGGATCACTCTCCAAGTTGTTCAGATCCTAACAACATAAGCCATTCATAAGGAATATAACATAAAACAACTACCAGATGATAGAAGCAATCAGAAAATTCAGACATGCCCTGACCCACAAAAACTGGTCCCTGATAAGCGTGTGATTTACTCGGAGATCTAGCTGGAAAATACGAAAAAACAAAAACAAATCTCAGTGATAATTGATCCCAAATAGATATGACAAGTACAACGAGAGCTACAAAAAAACAAACCTAACCTTGATCGGGACAATCTTCTCACCAACAAACATATCGTGTCCTTCATATGATCGGAATTCAGTCAGCTGTGACTGTGATAATCAGATGACAAAGGAAAGAACATAGGCAGTAATACAAGAGTATATCAGCTTATAATCGCAAAAGTAAGCACATGCAATGTACAAAAAAGAAAGAGGGCCAGTGACTAGTTCCCACAAAACTGTCCAAGGTTGATATTCCTAAGTTCTGTCTCTTTCAGCAGATGAACAAGCAGATATTAGGATTCTTGCACTTACTTGAATAGACTGAGCTATCTGAGTTACGAATCCTGGCGGCAGTTTCAAGTCCTTGACAGTTCTTTTCGCAAACACTACAATCTCTGAATCAGGATCTGCAGGATCAATCAAATAAGAAGGACTTCAGTGAAAAATTGCACCTCAAAAAGTAGTAGAGACACTTCTAGCATTGACTGAAGGAAAAGCATCCAAAAATGAACAGGAAATGCAAAAGTAATAGAAAAGAACTTAGGCTTGTAGGGTATGAAGGAAATAATAGTTTTATTTGAAGTGTTCAAGCATGCACTAGTTACTGGCAACCTATCACCAACCAAGTCAATCAAGAGGGACAAGAGGAGCTTGGGCTCATTGGGCTCGTCTCTAACAGGTTCACTGATACAAGAGAATTCATCAAATCTCGGCATACCAATTTACTACGCTCACAGTAGGATTGAGCTTCAATCACCCACATTACAGGATAATAAGCTTCTCACATGAAGCTTGGTTTAATCTTACATAGAGAACAAGACAAGCAATTCACTATACAAGGAACATACATGCCAAGCAAAACATTAGCCGCCACAGAGTAAAAATCATATCCCCACAATCCAAATCCCAAGTTTCATCTAATGTAGCATCTTTCACCGGTTCTGGGAACGTAAATTTTATACCTGGGTTTGGACTTTTAATCCTAATAGACAACCAAGATTTGGACTTTACAAGTCAAAAACTTCACAAACACTCAACTCACATTGAATTAAGACTAATTGGCATTGGAAATTAGCAACAGTTGAAATTGGTTAATTAAAACTGCATAATGGGCAATCCCCTTCCATGAATACAATGCCAACAAACCCAAAATAAAAAAGGAAAAAAAAGGAGTGAGAAGGAGAGAGAAACCTGATGGGTTCCACGTAAAGGCATCTTTGTATCTCTGACCATCGATTTCTATGTCCAGCCGGATTGGAACCAGATTATCTGCGGTTGGCCTGTCACCAAAACATCATCATAAATTGAACGGAAAAAAAAAAAAGAAAGAAAGAAATTAAGCAGAAAGAAGGAACTTAAATGGAGAAGAGAGAAAACTAGGGTTACATTCGGAATTTGACGGGGGCTCTGAATGCTGCTGCGAGTTGGGGCTTCATCCCTTCAAGTTTCAATTCAGGCCGCAGAAGCTCTTCTTCTTCTGTTATTGGTGCTCGAACCCTCAGTTTAGAGTACACAAAGGCCAACCTCATTTGCAGTGTCGCAAAAACCAAACAAGAATTTTCGTGCTGCAATTTGCCTTTTTTTTTTAAAAAAGAATTATTTCCAATAATAATACATAATAAATTTAGGAGTGAGCCAAAAAACCAGGCACCGAATTCCGGATCCAGAACTGATTCGGATTCTAAGGATGCAGAATCTAGACCCAATTAGATCAGTTCTGGAACGGGTTCAAAAATCTAGGACTTGGTTTCGAATACTAAAATTTAGGAACAGGAACTAGACCTAGCACCTAGTCAAAATTTAAAAAATTTCGATAAAAATATAAAAAGTAAACCTTTATTCCCTAAGTGATGTATCTTATGTGCCCAGATCCAGTCTCTAACTACACAAGTTTAATTTTTTGTTTCTTTGCTTTCAATTCATCACTGATTTACTCTTTATGCATCTCGACAACTATGAATTTCTTCCTTCAAACTTTGATTCTTTTCTTCAAGAGTCTTGTTGCTTACTAAGTATTTATTTTTATATTATTTTAATAGCTTCCCTCTCTTTCTCCCTCTATATTTCAAGTGAATTATTTCAAGTGAATTAAAATAATTTTTGGGTCTCTCTTCGTTTCGTAATCTTAATTTGTGGGTTTGTGATAAATATTGTTTCCAATTCTCTGAGCTTATTTTAGATTTAAAGTACGTGAATCTTTTTGCTGCTTACTTTGTATTTGATTTAACCTTATAATTTAATTTTTAGGAATTTGACTTTGGATATAGGTTCTGGACTCCCCTTATTCCCTCCCCCTCTCTATTTTCTTAGGAAAAATGAAAAAAAAAAAAGAAGTTGACTTAGGAATTGGGAATCCGAAATTGGACTTGGTCCCAACCGGGTCTCATATTGGGTCGAAAATTTGTATACTTGATTGAACTAGTTCTGGGATTGGTTTCAAATTCTAGGATCTGGTTCGTGTCTGAAAATCTAACCGGGTGCCTAGTCACGCTCACCTCTAAATAAATTGTGTATTAGATATTCTCATCTAAATCTAATCTCGTAATTTGGTCCTCTGTAAAAGGTCTTTATATCTTCCATGCTAGCCCAAAAAAAAAAGAGAGAAAAGGAAAAGGAGGACGCCCTCAAACTACTAGTCTGGACCAAAGAAAAAAGTATACTTTGTAAAAAGATTGTTTGGTTCGAGTATAAGTTTGGTTAAGTTAAAAACAGTTATGTTGTGAGTCAGCAAATATTTTGGTTCAATTCAAACTTGATTCTAATGATTTTTTATTTTAGGAGATAATGTACTGGTCTAATAAATTTTTCTTGCAAAAAGAAGCAATTTTGTGGAAAATTTAATTCGCATTCAATTTAGGTGATTTGAGTTTCGGGACCACATTTTGGTGAGATTATTTACGTTCTTGAGTCGGAAATGAGTACGAGCCACTCAAGTCAGTTTCGAGCACGTTCTCTGCTCCATTAGAGAGGACGGGCAACACTTATGCCCTACCGTTAGGTCTATTTGTTTAGGGGACGTGGCATTGTCTAAAAGGGAAAATTTAACTTTTTTTTTGTGAAGATAGGGTGAAAATAAGGGATTTAGAAACTTCTAAGAAAAATGGAAATCACTTCATATGATATTGGAATCCATAGACACTAAACTGCCTTATAATTTGCAGACAAATGGCAGTGGCGAAAAGTGATTTTGTTTTGAGGTTCAAAATTTATTAATATGCAATGGTGAGTGGGGGCTTACACCCTCCACATCATCCCATGAGCTAATTTTTTTTTTTCCTCTTCTCTATATTCTATGGATCACCAAATAACATAATATTTTATAGACCCCACCACTAATATATTATTAGGTTTTAGAGTTTTAAGGGTTTAGTTGGCAAAAAAAAGAGAGAAAATGTGTGGGGGGCGGATCAGGGCCACGAGCTGGACTGTGGGGCACGTGAAATGAATCACTAATGCATAGTATTTTTTGAACCGTGAGCCAAATTTTTGACCCGCGAGCCTTGCATTGCAAGTGCTCTAAGGGCCTTTTTGAAGTTTAGAAAGTATTTGATAACCACTAACTACTCCTAGTCACTTCTAAATGTTGCTAAACACTAATCATGGCTGTTGGTAAATGCTACTGTATGCTGACTAACCTTTATTTGGTATCTCTAAACTTGAACCGTAATAAACATTGGTAACTATTAACATTATTCCTAGCTCCTAGCGGCCGGTAGTAAACCACTACTAACTACTAACCGTTAATTCTAAATGTTGAACCGAAGAGATCTTAAATTGCCCTATTTTTGAAATTACTTTCTACTCATGTTGTGCAAAATTTGAATCATTACTTTATTTATCTTTTAAATTAAAATATGTTATATAAATTATTTTATATGCATGATTTAATATAAAAGACATAAATTGAGACCTTTCTTTTATATGCTTTGGTTTTTTTGGAGAATTTTTCTTAATTGTTTTATTAGAAGATCTCCATGTACCTTCTTTAAATATAATGTCTTGTAAACATTAGTAAATTCATAAATTCTATATGAGAGTATTGTTAATTAGTCATTTAGTTAAGTGCGTTTGAATTTAACATAATGTCCCTTAACTTTTACGGGAAACTAACCTCAAAAGATTTTAAAAATCTTTTATATAGAATTTGAATGTTCTTTGTGTCCAATTGTTAAATGTCGATTTATCATTTGCTTGTAATTGGCAAGTTTGAAATCCTAATCTTTCATACTGAAGGGGCGATTAATAAGTTGCTCATCAAAGTACAAAAAGTTGAAGTAGGTCGAATATTAGTCATCACATGAGGGTTATGACACACCCCAAGCATCAATTAATGAATACTTCCAAGGTTCTTACACAATACCTACAAATAAAATCTATATATCAGTGCAACAAAATCGAATCAAGCACAAATATCCTAAGACGTGTTTGTTTCTTATCAATTATGTAAATCTTGTTGATAAGAATTTTTGTCTCTTTCATTAATATTATTGAGTACAACTTGTCTGGCAATGGGCATCATCACTCGAAGCTACCTGAGAAAAACAAAAAGCTCTTATTATCTCGGCGAGTGGTATGCTTCCGTGAATCGAAGCTATGGCGAAAGGAGTGGGAGGTCACCGAGTCATTATCGAAAGCATGTGCTATGCACTGAAATTGAATCAGCTTCAGTCTAAAGCTCATTTGTTGTGTTAAAATAGTGTTAATGGTGCCATTTTCTCTCCAACTAACATAATAGATCAAATGTTAAAGGCTGAAAGCACTATACTTATGGTGAGGTTGGAATAAGATATGTCTCACGAGGATGGGCTTGATTTGGAGGGAACTAAGGATGAGTTGGTTTCCATAGGGGAAGAGGGGGAGGAATCCTGATCTTAAGGATAGTTGGAGGGATCATCTGATTGCAAATCAAGTTAGGAAAAGTCTAGTTTATACCAAATTAGGAGATAACCTGAGATTGGAACAAAGGATATACAAGAGGATGAACTATTGGAACGCTACAGTGGTTGGATTTGTGGTTGGCGCTGACCCCACCACCTTTCGAGGTAATTCAGGGTGTTTTTTTCAAAATGGTCTAGGACAAGCATAACTTGGGGGCTGTTTCTACTTCGATTAAGAATGTCGATGAATGGCAAAATGCACTAAATAGAGGTCCTTTGTTCTTTGATAAACATCTAAACAGAAGAAGTGGTAGCCAAATATGAGCCTAAACAAAGAGAATGTCCAATTGCCGTTTGGTTGAGTTGCCCGACTTATACGTGAGATATTGGTTTCTCTAAACTTAAGTAAGATTGTTAGTAAAAGTGGAGTTCATAAAACAACGTATTGCAATACTGCAAAAATAGAGATTGGCCTCTGCCAGGATGCTGGTGGAGATTCAACTTACTCAAGTGTTGAAGAAGAGGTCATCTTTGAGAATGAACATGGTTATGACATTGCTTATCCTATTCATTATAATTGAAGGCCCTACAAACATAGCAATAATGTCACATTTGGGTATAACAAGGAGATCTATAAGAGGAGGCCTAGTGTTGTCTAAAAAAAGGTAAGGAAGGATATCTCGATCCAGCAAAATACTGAACAACTTGTTGAGCAATATGTAAGTCTGCCTAATCGGACTTGGCTTATGTTAAACTAGTAAAGAACAAAGGGAAGAGAGCTGCACTACTCCTAGGAAGAGTGCTAAACCTTAACCTATGATTCAGAGTGAGATGAACACCTCAAACCCTTTTGATATTCTACTAGGAGAGAATAGACCTTTTGTTCAATCTATTTCTGATCAAAATGAGATTGAAAAAGCAGGTTATTTCACTATATATTGCAATGGATCGTTTGGGGTTTTAGAACATAAGAGGACTCAATCACTATGATAAACAAAAAGAAATAAAGAGTCTTCCTACACTGGATAAATTGGTACTGTTTGGAGCTTTGGAAAATAAAGTCCAAAAAAAGGGGATTTGTGGTGAGTAATATTTTTTATGGTTGGTGCTTCATCTATAACGTTAGCTACGATAGGAGAGGAAGGATTTGGATGATGGAATGTCTGAGTAGAATATTCATTGTTGCGTTGTCCATGTCACTAGTTTATCTTACCCTAATTTATGGCTCAAATTATAACAATGAGAGAAAGAAGCTATGGGAAGTCCGTGAAATTTTATGGAGCACAAATTGAGGACCTTGAGTGGTCCACAGTGATTTTAACAATATTTTGTTTGTTAATGACAGATTTGGGGGAATATACCTTCTGGGAATGAAATTATGCATTTCAAAACTTGTATTGAGGTTTGTGGATTATAAGAGTTCAAGGACACTGGTTCTTTCTTTTCAGATAACAACAAACATTCAAAAAGACCTAGGATTTTGTTAAGACCTAGAATTGACATGGAACTCTGAGGTTGGATTGCTTCTGTGAAAGTAAAACTCATTTTTTTACATCTTGAGATCCCCGATCATTCTCCAATGGTGGTTAATTTTTTGGAGATGAAATTGGTTCCTTGATAGTTCAAATATTTTAACATGTGGAGTTCACATGAGCAATTTGAATCTTTTGTGTATACAAATTGGAATAAGTAGATTACGGGACCCAAACGTATCAAGTGGTGCCTGCATGGAAATGTCTTAAAGATTATCTAAAGTGATTTCTTCCATATTAAAGTTCAGACCACACATGCTAGAGTACATATGGGGGACATTCAGAATAAATTAGTTACCAAATCTTGGAGTGTTGAGCTTGCAAAGCAAGAATTGGAGGTTGTCGTTAAATTCAAGGGAAACAATTCTACTGTGATGAGCTTTTTTACATCAAAAGCTAAAGCTAATTGGATCATTATAAGGATACTAATGCAACTTATTTTTATAACTATATTAGAGCTACAGTTCCACAGAACATAATTTTTCCATCTAGGATCATATGGGCGATATAGTTTTGAATATGTGGAAGACCCCTTTGTGAGGTTTTATCAAGCCTTATTGGATTTTCCATCAGATGCTACTATGGAGGTGGATTCTATCATTATTGTTATTGGGAACATTATTTGTTGCTCAAGGTGATCAATCGTCCCTCCTATTAGAGATGAAGGGATCAAAACTGCGTAAGGCAAAAGCTCTAGACCAGATGACTACTTGAGTTGGTTTTTTTAAAGAAACATGGAAGGTATGTGGTCCATATATTATTTTAGCTGTAAAGGATTTCTTCCATTCAAGTAATTACTCGAACAATTAAATGACACTAGCCTTGCTATGATACCTAAGAAACTGTTCTCTTTTCAGTAAGAGATTTTAGGCTCATTGCATGCTAGAAGGTGCTTCATAATAATAGTGATGAACCTGTATTTGGTCCCAATTTCAACCCCTAATCGACCCCTTCTCTCAGTGTTTGCATGTTCAATCTTACTAATGGAAGGGTCGAATTAACCTCCTTTAGCGTACATTTTACTCATATAGCATCTTTTGGTATTTTCAGGGACTTTGTCGAAGAAACGGAAAGATGGACGACATTTAGCAAAAAGGAGTGCTAAGGAGGCGAGTTTAAAGCCACGAAAAAGCGTCGCACGGAAGTCCCAAGAAATCGAACATGGATAGCACAGTCGAGCCATGAAAACCGACACAACCGGCCGAAGACGCCAAGGGGCACGACCGTGCCAAATGGCACGCCGGTGCCACTTGTTATGTTTTTGGCCGGTTGTGCCAGATTTTTGGCACGGTCCTACCGTGCCTCGGAGCACGACTATGCCACCCCTATTCTGCATCGCGACTTAAATTTTCCTTCGGGGTTGTTTTGAGGGGGATTCAGTTTTCTTTCCCTAGATAGTTTCTTAGGCGATTCTTAGGTTTTACTAGAGAGTTTTATTTTCACACTTTTGAATTCGCTATTGGAGTGAAGTTTGTTATACCGTTAATTCATGTGATTAATTTAAGGTTCTTTATCTTAATTCTCTCTCCTCTTGTTCTTAATTGTTCTAAAGTTTGGATGCCATGGTTATTAAATTGAGTTATTGGATTATTGTTTTAAACATGATTGTGGCTAAATCTTCTAACTTAGGTTGGGATTAACGTCGAATGTGTATTGTTGAATCATGAATTGGCCCAATCCCTGCTTTCCCTTTGTTTTGTAATTGTGAATTCTACTATGCACGCCGCATGCTCGATGAAATGCTTAAAAGAGCATTCATCCTCCTTATTAGGGTTTAGGGGAGCGTTGAGAGATGAAACCTTTACCTAGTACGACTTAGTAGACGATTAGGGTTTTAATATGAAAATAATTAAGATTCTAATTGGGATTTGAAATTGTAGACCTTGTAATCCTTCAACTTTTAGTCCCATGAGAATAGGCAACTATAGTTCTAGGATTAGTCTTCGACCCTTGAGAAAGGGAGGAGATGGACTTAATTGACAATCTATCCATTTGTGATGCCTGCTTGGGAATGTTTGGTAGGGCTAGTAACTGATTCACTAGTATAATCGTGTTTTTAATTCCAACCTAGGTGTTTACTCTTCTGCTATTTATTCCATCTTTTAGTTGTTATTGTTTCCCTTAATTAAGCTACAAAACTCCAATTGTGATTGCCTAGCTTGGGTAGAATAATCTAGTTCTAGTAGTTGAAAGTAAAGTTCCCTGTGGATTCGACCCGTACTTGTCGGTTGCTAGCTACAGCTACACCGTGCACTTGCGTTAACACATTTTAAGACTAGCAAGTCTTTGGCGCTATTGCTGGGAAACTTGCACCTTTCAATATTAGAACCGATTTGCGTACTCTAGGCTATGCTTTTCTTTTTATTTTTGCACCTTCTTGTTCTTCCTTATTCTTGCTTGAAACTGTTTACGCCGTGGTAATGTTTGTTGTATATGCACAGGAGAAGCCAAGGGCCTCAAAACCTTGTCCCATTCAACCCTAAAATCGAAGCAACCGCACGACAGCGAGGTGGAGAAGCAAGAAGAAGGAAGAGGGTGGAAATTGTGATGGCTAAGCAAGGCCAGAGAGTGCTGCGAGACTATGCCCTACTACAAGCATCAGGCATAACCTCCTTCATCGTTAGCCCCACGGCCACGATTGAGGCTAACAATTTCAAGCTCAGTCCCGCCTTGGTGACGTTTTTGGAGCGAGATCAATTCGATGGCCACCCCTCGGACAACCCTAACGTGCACCTTCGCATATTCCTTGCGAAGTGTAACACCATAAAACTCAACAGGCTGTCCACCGATGCGATCCGCCTACAGCTCTTTCCTTTCTCTCTGAAGGATAGAGCCAGCGACTAGCCGCAGAACGGGGAGCCCAACTCGTTCATCACCTGGGAGGTCCTATCCAAGGCGTTCCTCAACAAGTACTTCCCACATGGCAAGACTGCCAAGCTGAGGACGGACATCACATCCTTCGCCCAGCAGGATAGGGAATCCCTTTACGAGGCCTGGGAGAGGTTCAAAGACCTCCGGCGGCAGTGCCCCCACCACGGAGTTCCTGACTGGCTCCTAATCTAAACCTTCTACAATGGGTTAGAGCAGTCAGTGAAGATCTCAGTTGATGCCGCAGCAGGAGGTACTCTAATGGGCAAGTCAATCGAAGTTGCGAAGGCCTTGTTAAAAGAGATGACTTCTAACAATTATCACTGGTCGAGTGAGAGAGCCACCCCCAAGCAAGGCGGTGGCAGACATGAGGTGGACGTTGTGACACTCCTAGCTAGCAGGGTGGACGCCCTCGCACAGTGACTGGATAAAGTGGTTACCCCATCAGTTACTTCTGTGGGGCCATCAATGGGGGCCTGTGCATATTGTGAAGCCTGTGGTATACAGGGACATACCTCTGTTGAGTGTTACAATGCTCCCCCTAGCATTGAACACTTCCCACCACCACAAAATAACCCCCAACCCACCACCTATAGGCAGGGTTGGAAGAGTCACCCAAACCCTCTATACAAAAATCTCAACCCTCACCCCCAGAGTTCTGTTCAACCACCTGGTTTCCACAACAGAGCTCCCTACAATCTACCCCCTCAACCTCCTGAACCCACATTCCACCTGAAGAGTCTCATGGAGCGCTTCATAGCGACCCAAACTAAAACCAACGAGACTCTTAGTGAGTTAATCAACCTACTGACCTCCAGAGTCGATGCTATGGCCACCCATCAGAAGACGATGGATACTCAGATCGCCCAGATCGCCCAACAGGTGAGCCACCTATCTCGGCCTCAAGGGCATCTACGAGGCCAGCCCAAGATTAACCCCTGAGGTCACGCCAATGCCATCTCCACGATGGGAGAGAGGTTAGAGGAGAGCCCGGTGATGGTTCTCCAGGAGGTAGTTCAAATTCCTGATTCTACAGGAATAGAGGGGAAGAACAGAGAAGAGAATCTGAGTTCTGCTGGGGAGCCTACTCTTCCACCTCTCGCTCGCACTTATCATCCCCCAGTGCCTTTCCCCCAACGATTAGCATGGTCTAAGCTATCTCAACTTGAATCTAGATTCGCACGATTCTTAGAGACCCTACGCCGAATCTTTGTCAGTAGGCCCTTCCTGGAAGCTCTCAAGGATGCCCCTGTCCATTTGAAGTTTTTGAGAGAGCTCCTATCTAAGAAGGGATAACCTGGGGACGCTTCAGTGGCCCCCATTAGCGGATCCTACAGCTCACTCTTCCAGAAGCGATCGTCATCGAAATTGCAGGATCGTGGCAGTTTCTCTATCCCATGGTACATAGGAGATACATAGATTGAGAGAGCCCTCTGCGATCTGGGCGCCAGCGTGAGCCTCATGCCGCTTTTTCTCTGCAAGAAGCTGCAATTGCGGAACCTCACTCCCACCAGCATGACTATTCAGCTAGCAGACTGCTGTTAGCAGTTTTACTTAACCGCAAGTGCACGGCGTAGCTGTAGCTAGCAACCGGCAAGTACGGGTCGAATCCACAGGGAACTTGTTTCAACTACTAGAACTAATTGGACTAACTCAAGCTAGGCAGTTGTCGAGTGAAGTTGGTTTAACTAATTCTAACTCTATTTGGTCTAAGACAATAATGAGAAGAAAATCCTGGATTGGGGTTCACCGCACTATGATGTTCATTGGAAAATACACTAGGTCGTGTGAATCTGCCTGTAAGATAATTGAAATGGAATTATTACCGGTTTAAAGCATCTACGCCTACTTTCGAAGGTCATTAGACTGATCAGACTAACCTAGTTGTCGACTTTCGTGAAACTAGAATAACAAGACCACAAGATCATGTAATTTAAATTCCCAATTGCACCCCCAACTACTTTCGTGTCAAGTAATTCAATTGCTCACAAAGCTACTCTAAGTAAAGGACCTAACTTTCGTTAGTCTCCTAAACTCTAATTAAGAACATGAATGAAACCCTCTCAGGCAATTCATCGAACACCTGGCATGCTAAGTGAGAGTTCAATTATACTCTGGCGTAATTCACAAAAACCTAGAATTAACAATCCAATTTACATCACAGGGGCTACGCCCAATCCAAGATTAAGGAATTTAGCCGCTAAACATGTTTTCAAACAACATCTCAATCAAGAACAATAACATGTCAAGGAATATAGAACTTGAACTAAAACGAAAGAAAAGGGGTAGAAAGGTGTACCCTGAACAATCTGCAACAATATTCAATCGAAAGCGTCAACAAATTTTGATCCAAAGCTTGAATTCAATAGCACAATAAGCAAAACCTAAGAGCCCTAGAAATCGCCTAAAACGAGAGAGAAGAAAAGGTAGAATGAATAAAACCCGGAATTACAATCCCAAAACACGATAAAACAGCGACAACTAAAGTGGCACGGTCGTGCCAGACGGCACGGGGGCCCCGTGCCAAATTTCTGCCGGACGAAAACGCGGGACCCGGCGAAAAAAGGACAACCATGCCACACAGCACGGCCAGGCCGTGCCATGTGGCACGGTCGTGCCAAGTGGCACGGCCACACCGTGCCATGTGGCACGGTCGTGCCGCGTGGCACGGCTAGGCCATGCCACGTGGCGCCGGTTCGGGTTTGTCGGGTCGTCGCGGTTTTTCCTTGTCGCGTGTGTCCGATTCTCCGGGGCTTCCGTGCGACGCTTTTTCGTAGCTTTTCTCGCCTTCTTGGCACTCCTTTCTGCTAAATGCTGTTCATCTTTCTGTTTCTTCAATAGAGTTCCTGAAAATATCGAAAGATGTTATATGAGTTAAAAGTATGCAAAAGGAGGCCGATTTGACCCTTCCTTAACACAATTAAACGTGAAAACGGGGGGGAAATGGGTCAAATAGGGGCTAAAAATAGTACAAAATAGAGGTTCATCACACCCCCATGCTTATCTCTTGCTTGTCCTCAAGCAAGACTATGCTATGAAAAATCAGGGAGGATGGTGGACCTCTAAACACACCCTCTTCAAGGGAGAGGATGGATGCCGATGAATCACGCTAATCATGCATAGAAGGTAGTCCAGTCAAGGTGCGGCAGATAATCTCAATGAAAATGTATGCAATGTCACCCATGAATCATCTTGCCCATATGAAACACACAACATACCCCAAATATTGAAGCACATAGTAAGACATAACCTTCCTTAACAAATGGTGAGTAAGCAGGACTGGTAGGACCTCACTTTAGGGCAAAGTGGAGCACTCCCCTCAATGTGTTTGAAATATGTAACAAGGGTACGCTCAATACTCCAACCAATCAGGCAACTACCATATGCTTGGTAAAGTTCTCTACTCTCCACCACGAGAATGCAATATGCAATGTGTCAATCATGAGGGCTTGCAATAGGGATGTAATGGGGCTAAGGTCAAAGGTGAGAAGTGGAATAATTTGGGAAAGTGGAGCTATTAGTCAAAGACTAGGGAGCAGGAACACTTCCACAATTCAGCATTATAGATACAACTTCACACCAACTTACGAATTGAGTGGCAAAGCTCGCAAAAAACCTCAAGGAGAAAACAACAAGCTTATTGCAAAAAGCTTCCATGCTACCCGTTTTATTTGCAACTTCTCATTTCATTTTCTTTTTTTTTTTTTTTGAGAAGCAAAAAAAAGGATGCACATTGGATAGCGTTGGAAGTACAAAAATTAATTCGCAATTTTCCCAAAACAAGCCACTAGTATTATGCCCGCAGTGAATGATCAAATGCCCCAAACATGCCCAACTACATTGTGGAAGTATCGCCCCACTAGACACCTTGACAAGGATGAAGGAAGTATACACAGGTCAAGCGTGTAATTAATGTGGTGCAACAACAACGACTGGGGGAAAGGCTCAAAGGGCTAGCAAAGGGACAGCATGCAACAACGGGTGGCTTTCTGGCTAATGTGGCTACATGAATAAAGATCGCCTCAATCATGTCGGCACATGTAATTGCTAAATGCAGTTTCAAGGAGAACAAGACCAAGTTCTAGAGATGCATCATGGAGGAGTCACACATGAAGGGAAATGGAGACTATACGTAATGAATAGTCATTAGGCTCAAAATCTCACGGGTAAACCTACCACAGTCAAGTGACTTACTCTGGGGTATGTCCCATTCATCAAGGTTAGTCAAGTCAAGCCACATGAATCTCAGGGGTAGCTAGCATGCAACACAGGGCGAAGAAACTACAGATGACAAAACAAACACAATTTGCCCAAAAACTCACACCAAGATAAGTTACGCCTCAACACACAACCCAACATGATCAATCAATCATCACCCCTTTCAATCTCATCACAAGAGGGGTTTTCGCAAACTGTAAATTTTTTTTTTTTCAAAGCAATAAAACTAACTACTAAAGCAATAAAGTTATAAAGGATAATGAAGAGAAGGGTAAGAGATGGTACCTGAGAAGCTTACGAATGCCCGACTCGATCATTTCTCCTTTTGAATGCAAAAGCTAATCCTATATGCTCTAAACTATATGCTCGAATAAAATAAAAAGGCAAAAACAACAAAGTGCATGACATGAAATCCTATCTAAATGATGCAAATGCAAGTGATATCATCACCTACCCCCACAATGTTACCAGAAAGCGACGAGCTCACACCCCCATGCTTGAGATTTTCATTGTCCTCAATGAAAAGGACGCAGAAAAGAAACAAGGGGAGGGAAAGGGGGGAAAAGGGTGGGTGACACACACACACACACTCGCTTTTTTTTTTTTTTTTTAAGAACTATAAATACCTTGGGTTGCCTCCCAAGAAGCGCTTGTTTTAGGTCCTAAGCTTGACCGTTACCTCAGGAATATGATGCTCGTGTGATGTAGGGAGGTGTGGGGATGGAAGAAGGAAATGACGAGTGAGCCAGCACTTCCCCATGGCTAAAGTCAGGCATCAGTATCGCCTGAGGAGGCCCGCCAGTAGCAGTAGTGGGCGGTGGGGGTCGGGGAGGCAGAGCAGGCGGCCGCAGATGGGATCCGCCACCCCAGTCATGAAGTTCCACTCTTACGACAGCTGGAGGAGTGGAGACGGTCGGGGCCGCAAGCGCAGAGTGTGCACCTGGGGCGGGAGGTGGTATGGGTGGTAAAAATTGAAAATCCACCCGCTCGCCACAGACGGTGAAGGACATGGTGCCCATCTGCACATCAATCACAGCCCCTGCGGTCGCGAGAAAGGGGCGACCCAAGATGAAGGGGGGCGGAAAGGCATCGTCCATATCAAGGACGATAAAGTCACACGGGACCAGAAAATTCCCCACCTGGACCGGAACGTCCTCCAGGATGCCCACAGGACGCCTGATGGAGCAGTCCGCGAGCTGAATAGTGATGCTGGTGGGTGTGGGGTCCCATAATCGCAGCTTCTTGCAGAGAGAGAGCGGCATGATACTCACACTAGCGCCCAGATCGCAGAGAGCTCTCTCAATCTGCACATCCCCTATACAGCAAGGGATGGAGAAGCTGCCAGGATCCTGCAGCTTGGATGGCGACCGCCTTTGCAAGAGCGCACTGCAGGAGCCGCCAATGGAAGCTATAGAAGCCTCCCTAGATGCTCCCTTCTTGGACAGGAGCTCTCGTAAAAATTTCCATTGCGCAGGGGCACTCTGGAGCGTTTCCAAGAAGGGGCTACTGGCATAGATTCGGCGTAGGATTTCCAGAAATCGCTCGAATCTAGGTTCAAGCTGAACGAGCTCAGACCATGCCAGTCGTTGAGGGAAAGGCACTCGAGGGTGGTAAGTGCGATCAATGGGTTGATGGCGGGTTTCCTCAATAGGGCTCAGACCCTCATTTTTCTCCTTTCCCTCAGTTCCGGCAGAAGCAGAAACCGGAACTACCTCCTGGAGAACCATCACTGGGCTCTCTTCTAACCCCGCGCCCACAGTAGATATGGCATTGACTTGGCGGCGGGGGTTGACCTCGGTCTGACCCGGAAGTTGCCCCTGAGATCTGGACAGGTGGCTCACCTGCTGAGCAATCTGGGCAATCTGTGTATCCATGGTTTTCTGATGGGCGGCCATGGAATCCACTCTGGAGGTCAATACCTGAATATTTTCTTTGAGAGTCTCATTTGTCGTAGTCTGGGTCGCTATGAAGCGCTCCATAAGGCTCTCCAGGTGAGATGTGGGTTCAGGAGGTGGAGGAGGTGGAGTGTAGGGGGCTCGGTGGTGGAAACCAGGTGGCTGGTTGGGGTTCTGAGGGTGAGGGTTGGGGTTTTTATAGAGGGGGTTCGGACGAGTATTCCAACCCTGGTTGTAGGAGGTGGGGTGGGGGTTATTTTGAGGAGGTTGGGTGTAGGTATGATAGGCGTTGACGTGCTCAATGCTAGAAGGGGCATTGTAGCACTCAACGGCAGTATGGCCCTGTACACCGCAGGCCTCACAAACAGCATAGATCCCCATGGACGACCCCACAGAAGTAGCTGACGAGGTGGTCACTTTCTCCAGGCGCTGTGCAAGGGCGTCCACCCTGCTCGCTAGGAGCGTCACAGCGTCAATCTCATGCCTGCCACCGCCCCTCTTGGGGGTGGCCTTCTCACTCGACCAATGATAGTTGTTGGAAGCCATCTCTTCCAACAACGCCTTTGCTGCTTCGATAGATTTGCCCATAAGAGCACCCCCTGCTGCAGCATCAACTGAAATCTTCACCGACCGCTCTAATCCATTGTAGAAGGTTTGGATTAGGAGCCAGTCGGGAACTCCATGGTGGGGGCACTGGCGCTGGAGGTCCTTGAATCTCTCCCACGCCTCATATAGAGACTCACCATCCTGCTGGGCAAAGGAGGTGATGTCTGTCCTCAGCTTGGCAGTCTTGCCAGGTGGGAAGTACTTGCTGAGGAATGCTTTGGAGAGTACTTCCCACGTGGTGAACGAGTTGGGCTCCTCGTTCTGAAGCCAGTCACTGGCTCTATCCCGCAGTGAGAATGGGAAGAGCCGCAGCCGGATTGCATCAGTAGACACCCCATTTAGCTTGATGGTATCACACTTCGCTAAGAACCTGCGAAGGTGCACGTTGGGGTTCTCCGAGGGGTGCCCGCTGAATTGCTCCCTCTCCACGAATGTGATCAGTGCAGGGCTGAGCTCGAAGTTGTTAGCCTCGATGGCGGGGCTAACGATGGAGGAGGTTACGCCCGATACTTGTGGCAAGGCATAATCTCGCAGCACTCTTTGGCTTTGCTCGGCCATCTGTATTTGTGCTTGGTGCCTTCTCCTTTCACCGCTTTGCCATCGAGCAGTGGCTTCGATTTCAGGGTCAAAAGGGGCAAGTGGTTGATCCCTTTGACTACGCCTGCGCATACAAAACCAATACTACCAAGGCGTAAAATAGTTTCAAGCACAATGAAGGGGAGAAGGGAAACAATGAAGGGATGAAAAGAAAAAGAAAAAACCTAGTCTAGAGTACGCTAATCGGTTCTAATATTGAAAGGCGCAAGCTCCCCGGCAACGGCGCAAAAAACTTGTTAGCAGTTTTACTTAACCGCAAGTGCACGGCGTAGCTGTAGCTAGCAACCGGCAAGTACGGGTCGAATCCACAGGGAACTTGGTTTCAACTACTAGAACTAATTGGACTAACTCAAGCTAGGCAGTTGTCGAGTGAAGTTGGTTTAACTAATTCTAACTCTATTTGGTCTAAGACAATAATGAGAAGAAAATCCTGGATTGGGGTTCACCGCACTATGACGTTCATTGGAAAATACACTAGGTCGTGTGAATCTGCCTGTAAGATAATTGAAATGGAATTATTACCGGTTTAAAGCATCTACGCCTACTTTCGAAGGTCATTAGACTGATCAGACTAACCTAGTTGTCGACTTTCGTGAAACTAGAATAACAAGACCACAAGATCATGTAATTTAAATTCCCAATTGCACCCCCAACTACTTTCGTGTCAAGTAATTCAATTGCTCACAAAGCTACTCTAAGTAAAGGACCTAACTTTCGTTAGTCTCCTAAACTCTAATTAAGAACATGAATGAAACCCTCTCAGGCAATTCATCGAACACCTGGCATGCTAAGTGAGAGTTCAATTATACTCTGGCGTAATTCACAAAAACCTAGAATTAACAATCCAATTTACATCACAGGGGCTACGCCCAATCCAAGATTAAGGAATTTAGCCGCTAAACATGTTTTCAAACAACATCTCAATCAAGAACAATAACATGTCAAGGAATATAGAACTTGAACTAAAACGAAAGAAAAGGGGTAGAAAGGTGTACCCTGAACAATCTGCAACAATATTCAATCGAAAGCGTCAACAAATTTTGATCCAAAGCTTGAATTCAATAGCACAATAAGCAAAACCTAAGAGCTCTAGAAATCGCCTAAAACGAGAGAGAAGAAAAGGTAGAATCAATAAAACCCGGAATTACAATCCCAAAACACGATAAAACAGCGACAACTAAAGTGGCACGGTCGTGCCCGACGGCACGGGGGCCCCGTGCCAAATTTCTGCCGGACGAAAACGCGGGACCCGGCAAAAAGGACAACCATGCCACACAGCACGGCCAGGCCGTGCCATGTGGCACGTCGTGCCACGTGGCACGGCTAGGCCATGCCACGTGGCGCCGGTTCGGGTTTATCGGGTTGTCGCGGTTTTTTTCCTTGTCGCGTGTGTCCGATTCTCCGAGGCTTCCGTGCGACGCTTTTTCGTAGCGTTTTTCGCCTTCTTGGCACTCCTTTCTGCTAAATGCTGTTCATCTTTCTGTTTCTTCAATAGAGTTCCTGAAAATATCGAAAGATGTTATATGAGTTAAAAGTATGCAAAAGGAGGCCGATTTGACCCTTCCTTAACACAATTAAACGTGAAAACGGGGGGGAAAATGGATCAAATAGGGGCTAAAAATAGTACAAAATAGAGGTTCATCAACTGCTCTATCAGGCAGCCTGGAGGCATTCTGGATGATGTCCCAGTTCAGGTGGGCACGTTCCTCGTCCCATGTGATTTGGTCGTCCTTGACATGGACGAGGACTTTCCGGCCCCCTCATCTTAAGTCACCCATTTCTTGCGACTGCGGGGACAGTGATTGATGTACTGACCAGTACCATGACCTTCACTATGTGTGGAGAACAGATTGCTTTTTGTTTTCCTTCACCCACACTACCTCCCAACCTTGGTGCCCATTCCGCTCCTGCATCCCCTACTCTCTCCACTCCTCCTCCACCTATCCCGGATGCGGAGCTTACTGATTGGGGTGGCAGACCCCATATGAGGATGATAGCCTTGCCCCTTCGACCCCCATTGACTACTCTTACATTCAGAGGGCCCCCTTGGGAGACAGACATTTCCTGGGCAGCGTTGATTTCTGATTTCAGCCCTGGGGAGGTGTTGGGTATACAACCATTTGATGTTTCAACTACCCCACCTCCCCCTGTCTTGCCGTCATATCTCTCTTGAGGTAAACCTAAAATAAGCGCTTCTTGGGAGGCAACTCAAGGCATTTATCGCTTACTAAAAAAAAACCAAAAAAAACCTAGTGTGTCACCCCCGCCCTTTTCCCTCCCCCTTTCACCCTTCGATCCTTGCATTACCCCTTCCCTTACTCTTTTTCTACGTCTTTTTCATTGAGGATAATTACAATCTCAAGCATTAGGGGGTGAGTTTATTACTCTTTGGGTGAAATCGCGGATCCTAGGGTAGGGTCGACTGACGTCACTTGCATTTGCATCATATAGATAGGACTTCATATAGTTTCACTAGGTTGTTTTTACATATTTTGTTTATTCGAGCATGTAGCTTAAAGCATATAGAATTAGATTTTGCATCCTGAACGGAGAAATGATCGAGCTGGGCATACGTAAGCTTTCCAGGTACTATCTCTCTCCTTCTCTTCATTATCCTTTTTATGTTTTATTGTTTTCTTAGTTAGTTTGTGAAAACCCCTCCTATGATGAGAATGAAAGGGGTGATGATTAATCGATCATGTTAATTTGTGTGTTGAGGTGTGGTTTGTCTTGGTGTGAGTTTTATGAAAACTATATTTAACTGTGTCATCCGTAGTTTCTTTGCCCTATGTTATATGCCAATTACCCCTGAGACTCATGTGGTCTGATCTGACTAACTTTGATAAGTAGGACATGTGTTGGAATAAGTCACTTGACTGTGGTAGGTTACCTGTGAGATTTTTGAGCCTACCGACTATTCATTATATATAGTCTCCACTTAATTTCCTGTGTGACTCTTCCATTATACATCTCTAGAACTGGGTCTTATTCTCTTTGAAATCACAGTTAGCATTTGCATGTGTTAACATTATTGAGGCAATCTTTGTTTCGAATAACCACATGAGCCAAAAAGGCACCCGTTATTGACTGCTTCCTTTGCGAGCCCTTTGTGCCTTTCCTATATCTTTGTTGTTGTAACCCATCCACTATACACTTGGTCTATGTATACCCTCTTCACCCTTGTCGAGATCTAGTGGAGTGACACTTCCACATGGTAGTTGGGTATGCTTGGGAAATCAATTCAATTCGGACGCTATATTAGTGGTTTATGTTGGGGGATTGCAAATTGATTTTTGATGTCTCCAACGCTATCCACATTTCTATATTTTTACTTCTCCTTGAAACCAAAAAAAAACAAAAAGAAAAAAAAAGAAAAAAAAACAAGAGAAATAGAGAAGTTGCAAATAAAGTGGTTAGCATGGGACTTTTGCAATAAGCTTATTTGATTCCTCCTTCGAGGTTTTTGTGAGGTTGTTGCTCAGTTTGTAATTGAGGTGTGAGGTTGTAATCTTCACATTGGTTATAGAAGTGTTCTCTCTCCCTAGTCCTTTGACTAATAGCTCTACTTTTCCCAAATTATTCCACTCCTCACCCTTTACCTTAGCCCCATTACAACCCTAAATGAAAGTCTTCATGATCGACATATTGTATTTTACACCAAGTGGTGGAGAATTGAGAACTTTACCAAGCATATGATAGTTTGCCTGATTGGACGGAGTATTGAGTGTAACCTTACTATATTTTCCAAACACATTGAGGGGAGTGGTCCACTTTATCCTAAAGTGAGGTCTTACCAGTCTTGCTTGCTCATCATTTGTTGCGGAAGGTTGCGTCATACTATGTGTTTCAATGTTGGGGTGTTTGGTGTGTCTCATTTGGTAAGGTGATTTATGGATGACATTGTATATGTTTTATCAATATTTCTTTTCACGCCTTGACTTGGTCGCCCCTAATGCATGATCTAGCATGATTTGTTGATTTATCACCCTTTTCCTTGAAGAGGGTGTGTTGAGAGGTTTACCCTCCTCCCTGATCTTTCATAGTGTAGTCTTACTTAGGGACAAGCAAGAGATAAGCATAGGGGCATAATGAACCTCTATTTTGTCCCAATTTCAGCCCTAATCGACCCCTTCTCTCAGTATTTTCATATTCAATCTTACTAAGAGAAGGATCTAATTAACCTCCTTTAGCGTACATTTTACTCATGTAGCATCTTTCGATATTTTTAGGGATTTTGTCGAAGAAACGGAAAGATAGACGACATTTAGTAGAAAGGAGTGCTAAGGAGCCGAGTTTAACGCCGCGAAAAAGCGTCACATGGAAGTTCCAAGGAATCGAACACGGGTAGCACAGCTGAACCATGAAAACCGGCACAACCGGCTGAAGCCACCAAGTGGCACGACCGTGCCAAGTGGCACGGTCTGGCCATGCCAAATGGCACGCCGGTGCCACTTGTTCTGTTTTTGGCTGGTTGTGCCAGATTTTTGGCACGGTCCTACCGTGCCTCGGAGCACGATCATGCCACTCCCGTTTCGCATCGACTTAAATTTTCCTTCGGGGTTGCTTTGAGGGGGATTCAGTTTTCTTTTCCCAGACAGTTTCTTAGACGATTCTTAGGTTTTACTAGAGAGTTTTATTTTCACACTTTTGAATTCACTATTGGATTGGAGTTTGTTCTACCGTTAATTCATGTGATTAATTCAAGGTTCTTCATCTTAATTCTCTCTCCTCTTGTTCTTAATTGTTCTAAAGTTTGGATACTATGGTTGTTGAATTGAGTTATTGGATTATTATTCTAAACATAATTGTAGACTAAATCCTCTAACTTAGGTTGGGATTAACGCCGAATATGTATGGTTGAATCATGAATTGGCCCAATCCCTACTTTCCCTTTATTTTATAATTGCGAATTCTACTATGCATGCCACATGCTCGATGAAATACTGGAAAGAGCATTCATCCTTCTTATTAGGGTTTAGGGGAGCGTTGAGAGACGAATTCTTGACCTAGTGCGACTTAGTAGATGATTAGGGTTTTAATATGAAAATAATTAAGATCCTAATTGGGATTTGAGATTGTAGACCTTGTAATCCTTCAACTTTTAGTCCCATGAGAATAAGCAGCTATAGTTCTAGGATTAGTCTTCGACCCTTGAGAAAGGAAGGAGATAGACTTAATTGACAATCTATCCATTCGTGGTGTATGCTTGGGAATGTTTGGTAGGGCTAGTAACTGATTCACTAGTATAATCATGCTATTAATTCCAACCTAGGTGTTTACTCTTCTGCTGTTTATTCCGTCTTTTAGTTGTTATTGTTTCCCTTAATTATGCTACAAAACTCCAATTGTGATTGCCTAACTTGGGTAGAATAATCTAGTTCTAGTGGTTGAAAGCAAAATTCCTTGTGGATTCGACCCGTACTTGTCGGTTGCTAGCTACAGCTATGTCGTGCACTTGCAGTAACACATTTTAAGGCTAACAAATAGCAGGCTTAGGGTAGTTTTACCTAGCTTAATACATATTAGCCAAGTGACTGTTGTTAGTAGAAGGAGCATATTGCATAATATCTAGTCAAATGGTATAACAGGAAGGGTATTACCTTCAAACTTTTGATGAAGAAAACATTATGAAGGCCTATAAGTTTATGCCTTGGCTATACATTGAGAATATGCACAAGCTTTGAAATTTCCTGCAAGATTTGTTGGCTGGGTTATAGAGTGCATTAGCACCATTAAATACTCTTTTTGGTGAATGGAAGAATGTTTGGATTCTTTGCATGCAAGAATGGGATAAGGAAAGATGATATTATATCTGCTTTGATTTTCATTATTTGTATGGATTATTTGGCAGAATGTCTAAAATAGGCAAGTTTTCTTGAAGAATTCACTTTCATCCTATGGGCAAAAATATAAAGATTACTCAGCTTTCTTTTGCAAATGATGTTGTACTATTTTTGACTTGGTAACATTAGATTTGTGAAAATTATTTTACATTATTCTAAAAGATTTTCCATTGTTTCTAAATCACATATCAATAAGGAGAAATATGAAACAATTTTTATTGGGGTTGAGGATAGTGTCAAAGATCAACTATTGCATTTAACTGACTTCAAGCCAGGGGGTTACTTATTAGCTAGGTTGGTGTGCTATTATCCTCCAGGACCTCCACAAAATTGTTAAATGCTGATTGTCAGAATTTAACTCAGAAGATTACAACAAAAGTTAGAAGGTGGGCTGGGAAAAGATTAAGCTATGCTAGAAAGGTTAAATTCATAATCAGTTTTGATAAGCATGCAAGTGTACTAACCCTCCAGTATTATCCTTCCAAAATATGTGATACAACAAGTCACACATATTTATCAAAGGCTTTTATGAGGTTATGATTGTCCAAATGACAAGAGTGCTCTGAAGGCTTGGGATTTAATTTGCATAACAAAGTCTAAAGGAGGCCCAGGTGTCAGATATATTGAGGCTTGGAATTTGGATTCACTTGGTAGATATGTGTGAGATATTTTCTGAAAATTAGATAACATGTAGGTAAAGTGTGACAACCATGTATATCTACCACAAGCTGGTGGGATCATAAACTAATGTTTGATACGGATTGGTTATGGAAACAAATACTTGAGACTCGAGATGCAGTAAAGAATGGCTTTTCATACCTTCATAGGGAAATGGAAAGCTACTTACACTACCATATTTAATGGCTAGTGCATACTCATGGCTCACCTCTAATGGCTACTGTAAGTCATTTTGGGCAAAGGTGGTATGGAGTAGATCGAATGTTCTAAAAACATCCATTATTAGGTGGTTAGCTATTTTGAATAGGTTTGAAAACAAAAGCCAGATTGGTTAAATGGACTGTGATTCAAGACAAGGTTTATGTGCTATGTTGTTAAGAGGAAGAAGATCAGGACGATCTTTTTTCAAGTATGCAGATAGTTTTGCAGCTTTATAGCAACTAAAGTGTAAGATAGGATGTAAGATACCAGAGCAAGATGCTTGAGGATTAGCAATTCCTAAGTTGAAAGCAAGAAGCGTGAAGAGAAAGACTATTTATCTTATACTTCTCTAATCTATGCAACATGGACGGAGAGGAGCACAAGGGCACATAGGGGTTCATATATACATGTGGATCAATTGGTCAAGATGGTGATAAATATAGCAAAGCATCAAATAGCATACATTACATAAGGATATGAGCTAGAGATGAGATTAAGGCTCTGTACAACTTAGGTTTTATGACGTGTAGCATTGTCTAAGTCTTGGATCTGATTTTTCTGATTGATGAATAATGGGATGCAAAAACATCCATTATTAGTTGGCTAGCCGTTTCGAATAGGTTGAAAACTAAGGCCAATGAGCTAAATGGAATGTGATTTAAGACAAGGTCTATGTGCGATGTTGTGAACAGGAGAGAAGATCATAATCGTCTTTTTTTTAAGTGTGAATATAGTTTTGCAACTTTAGAGCAAGTAAACACTAAGATGGAATGCAACATCCCCGAGGGTTCTTGGCAATTGGCAACTTCTAAGTTGAAAGCAAGAAAGGTGATCTATGCAATATGGATAAAGAGGAATGTCAGGTACATAGGGGGTCATATAGACATGTGGATCAATGTTCAATGCAAAATTGTGACATTTTTGTGCCTTGATTTAGTTAATTTTCTCTTGTAATACGTGGTCATTTAGTTTTATTTAGTTTTGTTTAAAATGACCCCCCAAAAAAAAACATAATAATGATTCCTAGACCTTGCAAAAAACTTACCCGACCTAAAAACTGACCCGAAAGTTTTGCGTTTTAAACACGATTTTTTCGATTTGAACCTGAAATAAACCTAACCTTAAAAGTCCCTGAATTAGCGGATCAAACCTAACCCCAACTTGAACCTGCCGGCTCGATCCAAATATTATATACTTATTTGTTGATATTTCTTAAATTAATGCATCTTAATAGTAATGGTTATCCATTTCACAAATCGTTTAAAGAGACGTTACATAATTATTGTATCCTTCGCAAATGAAACAATAGTATCTCTTCTTTTCTAAATTCATTCTCATAAAATAACATCAGAGTAACTTGTAAATGGGATAACTTTAAAAAAATGGACATGAAATAGCATGAAATAACTATCTGGTCTTATGAAAATCAATCTAAAAGAAGACAAATATTTAAAATGCGCAAAGCATGCCATCATATTTTTAACGAAGCCAATATGTCTCACTATATTTTAAATAGTGTTATTCTGTAATAATCTAGAATTTTGATGATACAATTAAAAGATAATTGTAATATCTTGTGCTTCTTCAATATCGTCTCATTTGGTTTCCATTTAGTTGGTCTCAAACTATGACGATAGTGGTAGGCAATTGGCCGGCATGGCTTCGTATTATGATTGGCTCACTAATAAAATGTATCTAATTAGATAAGGGCAATAATAGCTTAGTTAACGAAAATGTCAAATTATTAAAGGGATTATTAATAAGTCGACACGTTCCAACCCATTAACATGCTTTAGACAGGCTAACCTATAAATGACCCAACCCATTATTAACCTTATTTTAATATATGAGTCGACCCACCCAACCCAAAGCAGACTTAGTTCTTTGCCTGCCCATATACGATGTTCATATTTCATAATGAAAAGTTAGAATATTTTTAACATTTTTTAGGAAATTACAATTATAATACTTTTTTATCAAATATGGACAATTTGAACTAATAAATACATAGAGTTTTTAATTTTGACAAAAGAGAAATAACTAACAGAAAAGGCGTTTTAGGCTCGTTGGGTCGACCGGAAACCCTAAAAACTGAAATACGCCCTCCTGCATTTTACCCAAATTTGAAATACATCCAATCTATATTTTACCCGTCAGCCTGATCTAGCAGGTCCAATTGATTCCTAATTTTTGTATATAATTTGTAGAATTTCAAATATCTCTTACCTGTTTCTTTTTAGGTTGGATCAGAAGGGAGAAATTGGTCGAATTCAAGTAGCCCAACCCAAGCTTTTCTTTCCTCCTCCCCACGGCCCAGCACTCACCTACCTATTCTACCTCCTAGCTCCTTCATTAGCCCCATGTGTGCCGCACATGTCTAGCCCCTTCCCCTTTTATTTTTCCTTTTCTTGTTTTTTCACACCATGTCCCTTTACGTGACATCAATCCCCACCATATCCCTTTTCTTTTTCCCCACCATGTCCCTTTACGTGACATCAATTTAAAATTTTTGGCAACATTATTGCGAATGAAATTTACGAAATTATGTTGCGAGTTTTATTTAGTTGATTAAGTCGAGTCTTAGGTTAGTAGATTATGTCTTTGTTGTTTCTTTTTATTTTTGACTTGATGTTGGTGTTTGTTTATTCTTTATTTTTCTCAAGTAGTTTAGAATTCGTGTACTTATTTTTGTATTTAGAAGTTACATTTTGATTTTCTTTTGTTTAGTTTTATGTTAGTTTATAGTTAATTTTCTGTTTTAAAAAAAAAAGAAATTCGAAGCTGTGAACAGTGCAATAAAATAAGAACAGGTCAGAACTGGAGCTTAAATACTATGCAATGCTTAACTTTATTTTATGCTATGATTTTTCGGTGTAAATTCAGCGCTTAACATCTTCTGATATTTTTACTAGGTTTCTAGGGCTTTTTTAGAGCCGAACATAATTTTTGAAGATTTGTTTGGATTTCTTAGAGTTTTTTGCAATTTTCTGCATTTTTTGGTTTTATTTTTCTGCATTATTTTAGGTCCAAAAAAGAAAAAAATACTATGCGTGTTTTCTCTAATTTTGCTGAATTTTCTGTGAATATGTCAATGATCTAGGAGTTTGTTAGATTTTCCATTTATTTTCTTTTAGGCATTTGTCTATCATTTGTATTTGTTCCTCTGTTTTTTTGTTAATAAAAAAATTCAAAAAAATCAGAGAAAGAAAAAACCAAAATAAAGGGAGTTTTAAGAATACCAGTTTTCAATTGCCCTCAATTTGAGCATGAACATTTATGAAGCTATTTGTTGAGATTTAACAATTATCATGCTCAATTGAAATTTTGAAATGGAAAATTTGTGAGGTCATTGTTAGGGCCTTTAATGCTGAATTTCGATGTCATGTTGAGCCCATGTATCTTAGAGGTTAACTAGAATGGTTACCTAAAACTCAAGATGAGGTTTAGGATATCTTTAAAAAATTAGCTTGGGACACTTATGAATTTGAGCAAACTAGAAAGACCGTAGGATACCCAACTCATGGCGATTATGCTATTCATGTTAATCCTCCCCACTAAGATCACTTTATGGATTTGTATGACTGCCCATCTACTCTTGTGTGCCTCTTATTTTATGTGATTATTGTGGATGTTTGGATCCTGAAGTTCATAAGTGTCTTTATCGTGATTATGTTGATACTACATGTGCAAGCCTTGGAAGATGATAAATGAATTGATCGATAAAATGATAAAGACTATGAAGATGAAAATTATGGAATATTCTAAATATTTTAATCCTTGTAGGGAGAATAATAATTTGTATGACCCTAACTCTAGTATAAGGATCTTCTGAACCTGCAGTTAGTCTTTATGATGATTTTGAGATCTCTCATATTAGCAGGTCAAACTTGCATGGTGATATGTCTTTGTCTGACTTAGAGCAAGAGGATGACCTCCCTATTTCTCTATTCCATGACTTTGCACCCCAACCTAGCACTCCTAGGGATGTCACTGAAGATACCCCAGTTTTTTCCGTCCCACCTGCCCCTTTTACTCAGTCTTGTGGCTTTGAGATGGTGAAGAACTTGAATGTACTAGTGAGTTAGATTGGAGCATTTCTATTAAAGATGAGCATTATAATTTTGATGAGTTAGAAGCTACTTTCATACGTGAGTCATGTGAGGAGGTGGTTGAGCCTAGTAGTTACTTTCATACGTGAGTTGTGTGAGGTGGTGGTTGAGCCTACTAGTTTAGAATTGATCGATGATCATTTCTATGTGCAATATAAGTCTTTTTCATATAGGTTTAATATCAGTGAATGTCTGGATATAGATTTCTATATTGAATACGAGTCATTTTCCTTTGACCCATTAATAATAATCATCTCTTTAAGTCATCCAAGTCTGAATTTGTCGAGTTTCAAACCCTTGTCACTAAGAATGTTATTCTAAACCAAACTCTTGAGCACACCAAGATTAAGATGCTTGGGGATTTAACTGTTTTGGCTAGACAACTCATTCATAATAATAAATACATCAATGATCCATTTGCAAGTTAATTTTGGGTATGTATGATCCATTATGCTGCATTGATGCGGTAGATGTACTCTTTCTGACTCCAACTCTTTGACTTTTACTGTTTTCATGTGATTGAGAGTTGTTCTTGCCTGTGTGATAAGCTTCTACGTATGCTACGCGATTATGATTTGAGTAGCAACTTTCAGCTTGATATGGAGGGACTAATGCTCCACAAGCCTCTATCTAAACAGATTTCAGGCGACTATAGCTTAGGTGTACTTTTGCATCTGACCTGGTATAATCGTTCCTCTCTATCTCCTCTTTTTATGTTATCTTCTTTTGCATATATTTGTTGCTTTATTTTATTTTATTATTTTTGTTTTGATTTTAGTGTCTTATCATTTTATTTCTTTTTCCAGTCTTCTTTTCTTTTCATACATATGTTTTTCTTTTTAGTTTTTATGTTTCTTTTCACTTCCAATAAGGACATTATCTTATCTTGGTGTGGGGGTGGCGAAACTATGTTTCAAAATGAAAAAAAAAAGCGAAAAAAAAGAAACTTTTGAAACAATCCAAAAAGATTTTTGTTTTGTTTTGACAAATGTGGGCTATTCTAACAGACTATGTCTTCTTGTACCTTAGTCCTTAGGTTGTATCCAGATATTTTGTGGATAATAGAACTTAACCTAAGGTGTGACTTTTATGTCTCATCCTAACCCATGATATTTCTATAGCAAGTTGTCTTGACTTTGGTAGGTAACCTATGAGATTTTAAGCCTATCTTCGATCTGTGATTAATTATATCTCTAGAACTTACTTTGATTCTCTTCAAAATCACATTTAGTATGTTTAATATGGTAACATGATAGAGACATTCATGTATTTTATAAGCCACATAAGTCAAATTGCCATCCTAAGTTGAATGTTTTTATCCTTGTTAGCCGGTTGAGTTTTTGACCGTTTTCATTTGTTGTGAACCTTCATTTTAACCCTTGACCTAAACACTTGTTCTATTACCTAAGCAAAGTCTAGTGGTGCAACACTTCAGCATTTGATGGGTAACCTTTGGGTATTGATGTATTTTATTGATTGATTTTGGTTCTTTTGGTATGGTGAGGGGACGATATTGACTTGCTTGAGAGATTTTCGCCTCTTAGTTGTATCGGTTGTATTTCATTATGATTATCTGAAGAATAAGTTATATTCGTAGATGCCATTCATTCATTTTTCTTTCGGAAAAAAGAGCGCAAAAAAAAAATGAAAGATAAGAAAAAAATGAAAAAGGATCCCAAGGAGAAAAAAAGAAAAAAAGTCATAAAAAAGGAAGAATAGTCTTGTGAATAAGAGTATTTGCCATAGTTGTTATATATACTTAGTTTTCATTATTTTAACTCATTTCCAGTGGTTTATTTTTGATAGGTGTATACTTATTTTGCTATAAGGCTGGGAGAATGTATGTGTATGGTGTAGCTTGTGGAAGTGTGTGGTTGCTCACTAATCACATGACTTTTAGCTTCTCATCTCCCAAATTGAGTGTCCATCTTCTATCCCTTAATTTTTAGTCCAGTTACAACCTATAAAGTCCTCGCAATTATAATGTTGCATTTTACATTTTAATAGTGGAGGATTGAGAGTTCTAATAGGTTTGTGATAGTTTGTATGATTAGAAGATGAATTGAGTGAATCTTATCATATCCCAGACACATAAGCTAGAACATGTTCTCTAAATGAGGTTCTACCAATCCTTGTTCACATTTTTTAAGTGGGGTTTATGATAGTGGGTGGATGTCATTGGGAGGCATTAAAAGTTTCTTGACGTATATATTATATTTATATGTGATCTAACACCTAGATTACTCGAGTGATGTGGTTGATTGGGATATGCACATGTTTTTCTCCTGCATTGTATATATGAGCTTTTGAAAACCAAAACAATTTTCTATTTCTTTTCTTTTTCTTTCTTTTTCAAAGATTTTGTAGATATATCTTTTAGGAACACTCACAAGACCTTAGTCATCCACTAGGGAGAACCTAGGGGTTTAAAGGGTTTGTTACACATGATAAGTATAATCGAGATTCCTACGAAAGTTAGTTAGAATTTTATTTTCTTTTTTGGGTAATTTAGTTTTATTTTACTTAAAGATGAGCAAAATTTAAATGTTTGAGTACTGTTTAACCTAAAATTGTGACATTTTTATGCCCTAATTTATATACACATTGTTTGGGTTGAGGTAGAGAGGGGGAAGGAAGGGGAAGAGATGGGAAGGTAATGGAGGCAAAGGAAAGGAAAGGAAATAAATAATTTATCCTCACCTTGCATGAATATGTTATGAAAAGAGGGTGGAGGGGAAAGAGGGAGAACTATTAAACTTCTTACGTTAGCCTCCTCTCCCCCTCATTTTGAGGGTGAACTAAAAATGATGAGAATAAGGGGAATGAGGGTTAAATGTTCCCCTCCATTCCCCTCCCCTCCCCCTCATATTCCCAAACAAAGGGGATGAAGTTAATTAACCTTCATCCCCCTCCCTTCCCCTTCTCCCTCTTTAAACCAAAAGAACTGTTAATTTTGGCTCATCAGAATTGTTAAGTTTGGTGTTTTATTTAGTTTTTTCTATTTTTGTTTAAAATGGCCAAAAAAATATAAATATAATAACGATTCCCATGTTTTGCATATAATTTGTAGAATTTTTAATCTCTCTTACTTGTTTCTTTTTAGTTTGGATCAGAAGGGAAGAAGTTTGTCAAATTCAAGTAGCCCAACTCAAACTCTTCTTTCCTCCTCCCCATAACCTGGCACCCATCGGGCTAGTCTATCTAGCTCCTCTGTCATTTGACCCATGTGAGTCGCACATGTCTAGCCTTTACCCTCCTTCATTTTTCCTCTTTTTTTTCCCCCACCATGCATGCCTCATGTCACATGAATCGCCACCCCCTCTTATTTTAATTTCACATTCATTCCCCCACATATCACCTTGTCTCTCTTCTTCTCCTTCCCCGGTAGGACCACGAACCAACTCCCCATCCTTCATCTTGTTCTCTCTTCTCCTCAATTAATTTTAAATTTCAGCCATTATCTTCACTCATCTTCATCATCTACTCATCCATCAATATAGGTAGTGAGTCAATTGGCAAATTAAAGCAGGCCTTCAAGTTTCTTGTTAGTTACAAACAACCGGTTGGAGATTTGATTTGGAATTGATGGAAACAATCAAGAGAAAGGGTCATGGTTTTGGTTATGATTGGAAGTTGTAAGATCAATCCAAAGGGAGCAAGTAGAAGTAGAAGGAATAGGGTGTAGAATAGGGCATTAGTTTTGTAGTTTTCATTTCCTCGATTTTCATTTCGTTTGCTTCAGATTTGTTTTTAGTCTTCAGAAATTTGTGTAATTAATTTCTGTCTTGTTAATTTGGAGTGAAATTCTGGTATGTGGTGTTGAAATACGAGTTTTTTGTTTAATTAGGATCCTATTTTTGAGTTCTTCCTTCTTCTCTTGTTGTATCTTGGTAGTTCTACTGAGCTTAAATATACTTCAATTTTGGGTTGTTGCTTCTTGCTAATGAGTTTGACTTTAATTTGGAGATACTCAGTGTCTTATGTTTCAATTAGTTTGGATGTGAGAAGAATAATATGGGTTGTGATTTGTTGGGTATAGTCCTTCTAACTTGCACAATCTCATTCTCTGTTTCTTTGATTGATCTAATCTCAATGATCTAGGAACAATATGATGTTAGTTGTTTTTTGTTCTTGTAATTTTGTTATTTCAATTTTATTCCAAATTTCAAATGTTTAATCTATTGATGCTTGTTATAGATGTTAGTGGCTGCAATCATGTGGCCTATTCTGCTTGTTGCTTATTCATTTTATGTCTAATTTGCTTGCATGTAGGGATGAGATGAGCTCATGGTTAGTCTATGTTATCTCTTATTTATTTTATTCTTTCTAATGATGCTAGGTTGGATTAGTTGTTAGTAATCTAATTTCACACCCCATCCTTGTGGACGATATCCTCAACTACTACATGTCATGGGTCAAGTTTTTGGAGATTCTAGAATATTTTGAGATCTTTCAAAATATTCTAAAATCTTCTGGAATATACTAGAACATTCTAGAATGTTCTCAAATATTCTAGAATGTTCTCAAATATTCTAGAGCGCTCTAGAATCTTCTAGACTGTTCTGGAATCTTTCAGAGTGTCTAGGATCTTGTAGAGTATTCTAGAACTTTCTAGGTTGTATTAGAATATTCTAGAATACTCTTTAGAATATTCCACATATTTTTACACATGTGTATTATCTTGAATATTTATATAGAATATTCTGGATGTACAGTATTAACCGTAGGATCAAATAGATCTCCATAATCCGTTGAGGAGTTGGATGTGTATATATATCCGTAAGGAGGCTCATTTGTAAACCAAGCATTCCAAAGCATTTCAGGTGCAATACAAGGCATTTTCCCAAACTTCCTTATGTCAACTTTTTCTCTAGGTTCTTTTTGAGTAATGTGTGCTTACTTAGCTCCTCAAGTCTATGTCAAGCAACACTTAAGGCTCACTAGTAAGCTAAAGAAGGATTTTGAATAAGTTTGCTAGTGGTGCATGGGTTTGAGTTTGAGAGAATTATCAACCCGTAACATACATCGATAAACTGTGTGCTTGCAAAATCACAACAATTAATTGGTCAGGATGGTGATAAATACAGCAAAGCACATAACAGCATATGTTGCAAAAGGATCCAAACTAGAGATGAGATTAGAGCTCTTACATATTTAATTTTGTGGTACTCAGCATTCCCTATGTCTTAGATGTAATTTTCCTGCCATCGACTACTAGATAACGGATCTAATGCAACACTAAAAATGCAACACTTATAAAAATTGTTGTATATTATATCAACTTAATGTCTAATGCAACAATAGGTAATTAGTGTTGCATTTATACATCTAATGCAACAGTTTTATATAAATGTTGCAATATTTTGAGTAAAAATGCAACATTTATTGGAAAATGTTACAATTTGAAACAAAAATGCAATATTTGCTTAAAGATGTTGCAATTTGGAGTAGAAATGCAACACTATTTTATGAATGTCACATTTACAAGTACATTATTACAAGTATTTCATTTATAAGACTTAAAAAGTAACATTTATATTGAAGTATTCGCTTTAAAGACAATTATAGTTGAATAAGTAGGTTGTTCTCTAAAAAATTATCAATAAATATTACCAATAAGAAATCATGTTTAAGAAATTTTTAATAACACATGCCCTAACTAGGTGCCCATAAGGGTGTTCAATTCAACTAAAATGTTAAACGAATAGGCTATTCTCTAATTATTATCAATAGATATTACACCAAAGATAAATAAAAAGAAATTAAAGAAAAAGAAACATGTATTAAAATTATAATCATAAATACTCGGTGACCTATAGAGAAGTTCTAGGTAATAATAGCCCAAGCCAAAATAATGGATTAACATCATGGAAGATGTCACGAGAATTATATTTGGTCTATTACATTTGACTACAATTTGATCAAAAAATAGAATACAGTTAAATATTACTTCATGGTTCAATAATTGAACTGTCAAACATCTTTTTAAAAAATTAGTTCAATAGAACAGGTATGTATCATTGAACTACTTAATGTTGATTAGCATAGTTAATAATTTTACTTATTCTATATGCAAGACAAGCATTTAGAATATGGTAACCAAAATAATTTATTGTCAGATTTTTAAACAACGTCTTACTATATTTAGTCTTTATATTTATAATTGTATATATGCCTCACAGTAGTTATAAATAATTAAAAAAAATAACATTCTAAAGTACGGCTAGCTAATACTTAAATGAATTAATAACAATACATATGTCATCAAATTAAAGTGCAGCTTACATGATGGGTTGCTAATTCCTAAAAATCCACAATTAGGTGTGCTAAGTTTGACAAAGTCACATTATGGGTGACCTCATGGGAAGTTAAGCGCTAGCCGTTAAGTATGCTATACAGGCTTGAACTAATAGGTGAGCCTCATTGGTAATTTGGAGAGGAGCTACGTACGGCTACAAACGGCCCGATATTACAATTATGTTTATCGAGAATAAATTTTAGTTTACATACAGGTGGAATGAAAAACAAAAGTGTTGCATGTAGGTGGTAAAAATGCTGCAATTTGATTGACAAAATGTTACATTTGGGTAATGAAAGTGTTGTATCAGCCTCTGCAAAAAAGCTTTGCATTTGTTAATCCAATGAAACACTTAATATAAGTGTTTCATATTTCTAAGAAAGTGCTACATTAGGCTAATGTGATGGAACTTAAGACAATGTTTCAGAAAGTGTTGCATTAGGTTTAATGCAACAATTTATAGTGCTGATACAAGACTTATAAAGTGCTACTATAGATTTGTTTTGTCATAGTGATTCGATGCAACCTTACTTGCTACCCCCCCCCCCAAAAAAACCTTCTCCACTAAAGACGAATATGTAGTTTCATTTGTCCAACAAGTCTTGTGTGATACCATCTGACAATGACTTATATCGCAATATGTCTCACACACTCATTAACCACTTCATAAATTTAAAAGAAAAATGTCTTGTAACGTACACGGTCTCACATTAAATTTCCGTGAGACTGACTCGTACATAAATTTGTGTCCTTTATACATAGGTTAAATATGAATGCTAATCCTCCATTGCTTCCGCACTGTTAGCTCCACAAAGAAAAGAAAAGGAGAAAAAAAAGAGATTAGTAGTCAAAAAATTTTGTGGTACATATATACATGAAATCATGCATACATGGTAGTACACAGATTGTGTTTTTCTAAAAGACTACTAGATCAAAGTACATGGAGAGGCAGTGAGGTCTTTGTTTTCCCTTTTTAAACAAGCTTTAAACTTAAAAATTACATTCTGTTATAACTCCTTGTAGTTTAAACTTTTTATAGTTTCTTACAAATGAAAAGAATATGATTTAGATAAGTTTTAATGCAGTAATGTTTAGTAATTATGACAAAATGTAGATTTCTTCAAAGCCTATATCATACTCCTAGGAGCACATACTCCTATAAGTCACATCAGCGCCACATATTAAAATTTATCTATGTGACAAATATACATTGGAAAAATATTTATTCTTGGTAAGTGAGAGTATATACTCCCAGCTTTATGAATACATTGCCAGATTTCTCTTGCAAATAGAGAAGGTCGGGTCGATGTAAATTGTGTTAGGAAGAATATCATTAGCAATAAAGTACCCAAAAATGTCAAAGTGCATCTAAAATGAATTCGTTGGCCTGTAATCACTATAATTATATATCTAATATAGTGTTAATCGCATACACTTTTAACAAAACACAACTATCAGTATGTATTTCAATTTTCACACATATTTTTTTTGCATACCAAATAATGTTCGCCTTACGATTGAATGAGTTTTAGCTAATATGACTAGTAAAGTTTTTAAAATTCATATTTAAAACTCAGATTCCAATCCCGATGTATTAGCCTTTGTGGCATTCTCCAAACTAACCCCAACCCCCCAAAACATATTTGTATTGTACAACCACTTCTGTCATGTATAGTTGATAACGAAATATCAAATCCAAAAATAGTGATTATAAGTCAACAAAAACTGCGTAGCTAATCACACCTACAATTACTATTGGCGTCTATCCAGTGTAGCAATCTTCAGTCTCTTTACCGTGGTTAAAAACATCCTGCCAACACGAAAAAAAATATACCCTCAATTAGAATACCTAAATGGTGGCATATAACTTGCGAAGGGCAGAAAGTGAATAATTTGCTAAAAAGAAATTATATTCTCATTAATACTATCTTTAGATAATCAAGCCCATCTGATAATCCTTGAAAGCCAAATGCAAAATAAGAAGCTTATTTGTGACAGACTTTGCAATGGTGGCAATATTTTCCCCAAATTGTAGCACTATTGTGCTTTGGAAAGAGGAAAAACTATTATTCCTACATCAATTTGATGAACAAGTACTTTCTAGTAGAAGTTAAATTTGTAATAAAATTAAAGTACCAACCTACAGAAAATTTTAGATCCACTTGAATTTTTCTTTTTTTTTAAGGGGGTCTTGAATCTTCCCTTACACATTATGAATCAAGCTACTATTAGCCTAATAAGGAGAAGAACTCTCCCTTCATAAATTTTTTCTATTCACAAGACTCGAATCGAAGACCTTATTTAAGGGGAACAAGTGTCAAACCACTTGAACCATCTGTGTTCATAGAACCACTTGAAAAAAAATTTAAGCTATGGCCTGGGTATGCTATATCTAAGTTTCACAAATCTCATCAAATTGTAATTAAAATTTCAAGGTAGCTTTATTTTTTTAATTTTTGTTTGTTTTCTGGAGGGGAGGGGGAGGGCGGGCAGGTTGAGAAATAAAAGTAATTTAGAAAACTAATGAATTCATGTCAGAAATGGACTTACTTCCAAGGAACATCACCAACCATCATCCAATCCCCTTCCTTATCCTCATAGGTAAGAATATGACATTTCTCTGAAGAATTATGGTGAACAATTTCCGGATCTATTTTCAGAAAGAAACATTATTAAAATAAGTTGTAAATTATATTCATAGTCAAATTACAATAAAAATTACAACAACATATTATATACTTGATCATAATATCTATCCTATATTAGGATTATATATTTTTCATTATTTTTATCTACCACTGTTTCATATATATATATATATATATGAAACAGTGGTATGCAAAGATTTATGTCCTTAGCTGTGAGCTGCAAATATTGGTTGGATCAAAATTAGACACTTTACTAAAAAATGAAATTCAGATATTGGGCAAGAAAATTGGTTTTTTCATTTTGTTGGGGGGGGGGGGGATGGACTTACAAAGGATGGTGGTTTTGAACATTTGGGAAAGAGTGGAAATCAAGGAATGGTAGCTATCAACAGAGAGCAAGTCAAGCTTTCTACCAATGGGAATGCCTTGCATGTAAACTTTGACAAATAAAGTGTCTTCTCTTGAAATTAGGCTTGGATGGCCGTTTGATTTCCCTGCAAGCGTGTTCCTTAAGTGCCCTTTGATTGGTGGCCAGTCACTATACTGCTCCCTAAAATCAACATCCCATTTGTGCTCATCATGAGTCCCACAACACATTTTAATTACTTTAAAAAATTACAAAGTAAATTAAAAATATAAATTGGTCAAGGGATTCAAATCTCAACTTAAAGGTACAGAAAGGGACCACAGCTCTAGATAAATGGGAGTTACGATGACATCTAACTTGTTTTAAAACCTCAAGTTTAAGCTCTTTGTAGAACTCACGTAGTCAAATATATGTTACATCATTTTGAAACTTTTTAATGTAGAAAACTAAAAGAGAAATCAAATCATACATCATTATCTAAATGCACGTTTTACAGAAGTGTTACAATCAGATCTTTTTGTAAGATCAACATTATGTTTATAAGAGACAAGTTGTATAGATATATAGTTGAAATCATATTTTCTAATATATGAGATTGAATAGTCTAACTCATGTATAGCATATGTGTCATCATGTTGACAAGCATATTACACAGTGTCCTATTAATATTCGTTTGTTGAATATATTGATTTGTGTTTTAACTTGTAGTACATTCAATTTGTGAAAGATCAAACTAGAATATTCTCTATGATCATTCAACAAAAGCAAAAAAGAAAAAAACCTCATATTTTATAAATTTTCCAACCAAAAAAATTAATATATTCAAATTCCTCCATTATTAAAGTCATGCCTTATAAGCTCGTGTTAGTAAGCATTAAATCTTCTTATATTATTTTGAGATCCTCATATATGTACATGGTAACCTCCTCTTCAATGTGTCGATAAAAGTAGAAAGACTAAAATGGTGGAATTCAAAAATAAGAGCGTAATTTGAGTGCCAAAAATTTAGCCGACTATACAAAATAATATTTATAGTATCATAGCCACTTTGTGTTATCAGAGCCGAGATAATTCTAATTAATTATAATCTCCCCCCCGGGCAAAAAAGATTACACAGTTAAGCTACCAGTAATTTGAGACATGCATAGTAAGTATCAATGGATACGGAATGTGTCAAGATTACGATGAAAGGAACATACCTTGGGGAAGAAGAGGAGCAAAAATGATGATGGTGATGATGAGAAATAGTAAGGCCCAGCCTAAGATCCGTGCTCAAATGATCCTTTGTATAATTATACCCAGAATTATGATGATTATTTGTAGAGGAAGAAAGAGATGAGCTGCTAGAAGACACATTTCCATAACAATACTCATGTGCAATTTCATACCCAGTACTATTTGTGTTACTATCTATTGAAGAAGATGAAGATGAACGATGATGTTGATTGACATCTGCTTGCCTCATCTTCCCCATCTACTCTCTCTCTCTCTCTCTCTCTCAGTCTGTTGTGGAGTTGTTTGGGTAGAATGAATGAGGAAGGAAGGAATTTGTTGGGGTTGCGTGAATGGGGAGGAGGCTAAGGTTGATTATTACCTATCTAAGGGAGAAGTTTTTGGGGGAGAACAAAGAGGACCGAGGGGTTTTATATGGAAGCTAAGGACAAGGGGGACAGAGTGGGGGCACATTACGTGACATCAAAGACTGTGTCCGCCCTTCATTGCTCTCCTCCTCCCCGACATAACCCCCACCTAGTTTTGCCCACGTGGATTCAATGCTTTTCTCTCTTGATCTTCCTCTTCAATCAACAATATAAATACGATCCAGCTTTTGATAAAAACAAAACAACATAAATACAATGCATACTTGTCTCTTATCAACCAAAAAAAAAAAAAAAAAAACATGCTTCACTCTTACATCTGATAAATGAATCATTCAGTTTGGATGTTAATAAGGTTAAGTTATGTTTTGGTCATGTTTCAGATAGAATTATATTTTGGTTCGGTTTACATCAGGTCAGGTGAATTTCGAAAACTGATATTTAATTTAATAAACTTGTCATGAAAAAAAAAGCCACTCAATTTGTAGGAAAATTCAGTTTGGTTTGGATTCCATTCATCATGCAATGTGAAGAACTTATTGACCGGAACAAATGGAAAGTTAAAGTCTCTCATTGCTATAGGGAAGTTAATAAGGTAGCGGACAAGCCGGCAAATGTAGGAATATAAAAAGAGATAGGAGTTCGTAGTTCATTTTGGCTCTCTGCCTGAGGAGGTTTTAGATGGTTTGCATGTAGGGGCTGCTTGGACTAGAAACACAAAGTAATAATATATTTTTGGGGGCTTAGCCCCTCTTTTGCATCCAAAATAAATAAATAAATCTTCAACACTACTTTAGGGTCAAGTTATGTGTGCATCTTGGCTGTTCAGTTTAGTTTTATATATGTCTTAGATTAGTTTTACCATGTCTAGTCGTAAGGTTAATTGTCAGCAATTGTAAGGAGTTATAACAAGTTGTAAACCAAATGTACATAGGTGTAAGAAATCGTAATGAATCTTTGTAATATAAGTAGCAAAATGAAATGTGTTCAAAAACCTTCCCTCCAATTGTAAAATGTGACGCACTGATATATGTGGTTCGTTAATTTCTTCCAAAATGAAATCTTAAGCTTTCATTCAAAAAATAGATTAAACTTTTGAGAAGGAAAAAGAAAATATCTCACATCTTCCTATTTTCTCTCTCCCCAATGTAGAAACTACCTAATTAGTTTTTAATGTTTATCTAAAAAATAGAGTTAGTTTTTGCCCTTCCTAAATTCACACGTGATCATCTCTCTCTCTCTCTCTCTCTCTCTCACACATAGAATTATATTTTTAATGTTCGATAAAATTATCTAATTCTTTTTGTTAGATTTTCATCACATTAATTAATGACTATACCCAATGAAAATTAATAACAACCCATTAATGTGAAGAAAAATATTAGGTAGTTTAACTAATTATACTAAACTTTATATCTTTATCTTCATATTATAAAAAATAATAATATATGTAGTTGTCCACCCTTCCCTCCTCTAATTTATGGCACTTTTAATCTCATACAACTCTAACTTTTGATTGTTGATGGTTTTCTTCTTTAGTTTAATTAATACAATTGTGGTAAATTATTCATATTTTGTTCATCCCGATCTATATGTATTATATTTGATAATTAACATTTGTAGTTATATATATATATATGTATATATATATGTATATATATATTTGTATATATATATATATATATATATATATGTGTGTGTATATGTATATGTGTATACATATATATATATATATATATGTGTGTGTGTGTGTGTGTGTGTGTGTGTGTGTGTGTGTGTGTGTGTGTGTGTGTGTATTGTCTACAATGCAAATATTGAATCAAAGAAATTTTGAACATGTTTGGGCACTACAATAATTAATATTTGACTTTTATTTTGCAAGGCCCAACAAATCAAGGGGATGATATGTGAATAAAATGTATCAACATTTGGAAATGGTTTAGTGGCAAAATACATACTTATTTTATTCTATATAATTAAGATTCAGTTTTTCCTCAGTGTGTGTACATAAATTTAACAACTTACCCCCCAAAAAACTAGAAAAGTCAATACTATAAAATTGAGAAGTTTAATTAATTGATTAATTAAGAAACTTATCCTACTTATGCTAAAATTATATATTATATAAATTCAACTTCTTAATTTTCTTGTCCGGTCAAAAAAAAAATTCTTAGTTTTCTTACATATATCGAATAGCACACTTAGAGTATTATTTGTAGAAAAATTTATTTTTTATTTTTAATTTTGGTCAATATTATACAATTTGTTTATAATATTAATACATATTTATATTAAATTTCTACTATTTGGATGACGCACGGACACAACCTAGTTGTAAAAAGTTGTAAGACAATGTTAGTTTTGAGATAAAGTTGCTTAAAGCTAGAAAAAGAATTTGGTCTTAGTTTAAGTCATGCACTCACATGGCCAAGGGCATGAAATTATTGCATCAATCAACATAATTAACGCTTTGAATTCTAGTGAAAGAGTTTTCCTTTATGTATAAATTTTTAAAAAAAAAGATATTTGAGATCGACACAATAGGTCTAGACCTTTATTTGATTTAAATTTGTGATGTATACTCCCCTCGATAGTTTCAATAATGGTTCAGTACAATGCCAAGCTTCTCCCTATCTCCTCCAAAAAATACAAGCATTTAGATAAGATTATCTCATCAAAGTGTTTTGGTGAGACCGACTTCTCAAGGGATGATTTTTTTACAGATACTAGGGTGACTATTAACTCATGTTAGGATGATTATTTTAGTTTAGTAACGATTATAACTTCTCATTGGTTGGAAAGTGAATCTCAAATATAATTGTTACATAATAATATTGAAGTATTTATTTTTACATAATTTCCGATCCAGATGTGACAATGCATATGAGATGAAAGGAATATAATTTTGACTAAGAATTACAAAATCTTACCTTTAATTTGAACTCAAACTGATGTGGTTCATTCTTAGTTGGTCCATAGTTTAACCCACTAATGAGTAATGAGGTAAACCAAACCGCCTAAACCTAATTCAAGCTTGTGGAATTTACTGTTATATGTATATTTTTTATTTAGGTAGTGTTGTTTGGAATGAAAATGGTTTTTCTGCGCAAAATCATTAAATCATTTTCTGTGAAAAATATTTTTCTAAGAAAAATTGATTTTCATATTACATGTTCCGTTATTTGGAACAAGATAAATCATTTTCGTGAAGAAAAAGGAAAACATTAACTGAATTATTTAAATGACGAAAAATATCAACGGAATAATCATAGTAAAAATAAACGTTGATCAAAAGAAAGAATTTTGATCTCAAAATTCATATTTGAGTTTGTTTTAATACTTTCTATCGGATAATCAGGTTTCGCTATTAATCATTAAAATTATTTTAGTGACTTAAAAAACATCATCTGAGTTGTGTAAATGACAAAAAATGTTGATTGAATTGTTGTGACAGAAAAAAAAAATGTTGAACTAATAAAGGAATGTCGTGCTCAAAATATGAATTTAGCTTATTTTAATGTTTCCTATATGATGATTAAATTTCAATCCAAATTGTTGAAATTGTTCTAGTGTTAAAAATAATTGACTGCATTGTTTAAGTGACAAAAAATAACAATTGAATTGTTATTGTGGAAAAAAATGCTGACCAAATGAAAGAATATCGAGTTCAAAATTTGAATTTGAGTCTATTTTAATATTATCTATTTGATGATCAAGTTTTGATTCAAGCCGTAGAAATTGTTTTAGTAATGAGCCAACTGAATTGTTTTAGTGCAAAAAATATCGATTAAATTGTTGTGACGGAGATAAATGTCAACCAAATGAAAAAAATTTGAGCTCAAAATTTAGATTTGAGTTTATTTTAATCTTTTCCATATCGAATAGTCAAGTTTCGATCCAAACTATTGAAATCGAATTTTGCATCAAAATTTTAGCTGATCATATCGTCAATGAGTTGACGGAAGAAAATCAACTTTTCATCTTCTCACAGAGGAAATCATTTTCCTCCATTGAGGAGAAAATCATTTTTCTTAAAAAATAATTTTCTATCTTTTATTGTGTAAAACAACTGAAAATTAAAAAACTATTTTTTGACAAAATCATTTCCTCAACTAAACACTGCCTCAATTCGATCTTTGTGAATGAAGTCAGAACGTACATACACAAAGGGTCAGTATTCTATAAGGGTCAATTAAACCCTTGCTAGTTTTGTTTATAGTCAAAATTATGTGGCTGAATCTAGCAAAACCCAGCTTGCCAACCGACAAAAACTAGAACCCAGAAGCTACGTTTCCACAGTTTGGAGTATATTTAACTATAAATTTCCCCTTAATAATAGCTATCTTATCTCTAAGCTGGAAAAGACTAGACACTATGATTTGCCATTTAATGCCTCATTACATCTAATTAAGTATGCATTAACATAATTAAAATAATTAGTTAATGTTACTACAGTTAAGCTGGTCAATTTTCAAGTCCAGACATGAATGGGTCTTTCATTATCATCCCAATTCAAAATCAGTTTGTAAAGATTAAATTAATTCTGTCTTTTATTTTGAAAATTAATTATCTAATAAACCTAATGGCTGCATAGCATTTAGGCCAACAAAATAGCATTAAGAATGTGAAGACGCTGTATAATATTCAATTTAATATAGAATTGACAAACCAACAAATAAGCAGTGTTCCACTTAGCAGGCCCCAACATCCATTGGATGAACAAACAAGCCCACCACTAATGCCCCCCCCCCCCAAAAATTTTCTGGATTTGGGAATTGTTATAGCATTTTTTTTTTTTAAAGACTTCATTTAGTCGTAAGAAAATTTGGTGGAAAAAAATTGAAAAAGAAAAACATTATGAACGAAAAAAAGTTGGGAGAAGAAGAATTTTTTTTCCCTCTTGTTTGAATTGAGGAAAAAAATACAAGAATTTGAATAAGAAATTTGAATATCAATAACTTAAATCATGTTGAAATCATCTAAGTAGTGCAAGGTTAGAGGAGATTGAGAATTTTTGTGGGAACTTTTCCCAAACTTTCCTCACAATTTTATAAGAAAAATTTATCAGTTGTTTCTAACAATTATTCCACCAAATTTTCCTCTATATTTTTTTTCTTTATGATTTCTTCTAAACCAAACATAAGAAAAAAGGTTACTGTCCCAACTTTTTTTTTCCTTTACACCAAATTTTCCAAGGTTCAAATGGAGCCAAGGAAAAGAACCGTGCATATCCTCAACCTAAGAAAAATGCAAGTACGGACATTTTCATTCTTTTTCAAGCTTAGTAAGGTATGATATGATGTTTTTTGATAGAAATTATAATATGTATTTACGAATATATAACGCATTTGTAGCATGTTACAATTTTGATTATTAACAGAAAATGAAAATATCTCTAATAAGTAATAACTAATCATCCATTGCTTGACTTGCTATTTTGTTTCAAAATTGGTATCTGTAATGTTGAAAATTATGAATTTTTTAAAAAATTGTGGGTAAATTATACATTACCATACAAAACAGAAATTGTAATCAAATATAAATAATTTTAGATAAATATAAACATTTCATAGATTTCGAGTAACCTAGGTTCGAAAAAAGAATTCTAAATTTACTAGGATAAGTTGAATTCATTAAAAAAATTAAGGGAGAGGGGGGGCCCACGCGGTAAAGAGAGACATAGATTAGGTGAAAAAAAAAAATAAAACTAGTAGAAATAATAATGATAATTATGAAGAGGGGAGAGGGATTACGAAGCGTAGGGTGGGACAAAGAAACAAAGCTTAAAGTTTGTTTGTATGACTAATCACTAATCACTTGTTTTGATTATAGTGGAGGTGGGCACACAAACAACATTCTGCCTCATCGTTTGTGTTTTGGTTTGTTTCCATCTCTTTTTCTTGATTATGTCTCCTTTCCCTCACGTGCTATTTTCATTGTGCAACGCCTAACTCTAGATCACTACTAAACCCGCCCCCCCCCCCCGCCCCCCCGGTGGATGGAATACACTCAACTTAGTAGACCCCATAATTCCAAGGCATCCAAAACTCGTATCTTTATATGCTAAATATTCTTTTATTTTTTTAGAAAAAGATGGGATCTTTCCTATTAAAACAGTAGAATTTTAAATAGATTTAAAAGGCGAAAATATTGTTATGGACTAGTTTTCAAGGAAGTTTGAACAAATGTTAATATTCGGTATAAAAATGACAGTTTTATATATTAGCGTACTATTGAGAATATGAGCCTAACTAAGATAATATTACCTATTTACCTTTATTGACTCACTAAAATATTATACATTTTTACATTCACCCTATATATATATATATATATATATATATATATATATATATATATATATATATATATAGATATATATATATATATATATATATATATATATATATATATATATATATATATATATATATATATAGGGGAAGTGTGAACAACGGCATATTGAAATTAGGCTCGGAATTATGCTTTAGTTTATTTAGGTGTAATTACCAAGCCATGAATGAAATAAAATCAAAAGCAAATGAATCAAGCACTGTTAATAAGAGATTAAGGGAAAAGTGAATTCTTTAATTCAGTATTAATCATTCGGTTTTTTTCTGTACGTACTTCACTGTTTCTCGATTTCATCATATACAAGCTGCGTTGTTTCATGATAATTAATCATTCGGTTTTTAATTCTGTATTGACGATTTTGGGTGATATGTAATCATGAAGCATTTGGCACGAGTGGCAGCTGGTCTATGAATGTATCAAGTTCACATTCAATCAATTCTTGCTCATATATATCTGCCTCATAATTAGTATGATTTTAGCTATCCACTTTAATTTAATTGTTGTTGGAGTCTGAAAGTGAGTATTATTTTACATTGATCAAATTCAAAGAATATCATGGTGGGTGTTATCCCACATTGATGAAATTAAAGGGCTTGAGTATCTATATAAGCTTATGAATTATTTCATCTATTGTTAATTGATTTTGGGTTGAACCTTATTTAAACTTATGCATAACTCTTTGTTGAAAGCCCAATTGATATACGAAATTTAACAATTATTTTTCCATAACTTAATATGCTTATATAGCTCTTTTCCAATTACAACATTCCATAATCATGCCTTCTAACTTGATGAAATATGATGATCAAGAGGCCAACAATTTAAAACGAATAAACAAACATGCAAACAAGTAAATATCCATAAAGAAAGTAGATAGATCATAAACCAATCAGTAAATAAATTCTTTTATTTCATACATAATCACTTGCATGTAATGTCAGAAGAATTGACTTTGAATTCCAATGTATTTTTCAGCAAATAGAGTTATGAAAATATACTAGATTAAATCCTCGTACAGTCTTTATTCGCTATTCATTTAGATAATTAATTTATTAGCTAAAAATATAGCTAAGATGCTATGATAAAATGAGATGAGTTTTCATTATCTTATGTATAATGTAACTAATTTTGGTATTAAACTTTAGTATTATTAGTAGGCTTGTTAATTATCAGTACCATGCATCTTTAACAATTTTATAATAAAAACTTTTGACTTCATGTAAAAAATATGCAAGATGAGGCAGAGAGTCTTAACGGCATTATGATCTGGTCAATTTTTGCGAGCATCATAAGCTGTATTTTCAAACTAGTGCTCAAGAATGAGCAAACAATACATGTTACAACAAAGATGAGTGCGTAGAATATAGCTAGAGGCAGTCACCCTCAGTGAAAGAGCTCTCAAACATCTAAGGGGCCGCACAAAAAATGGATGTTTCCTACAAGCAATATGAAAACCCTAGCCATATATAGGTTAAATACATAGTACTAACACGTAGCTAGGAAAACAATAGTTCTGATCATAGAAACCACGTGTATTTTAAATCTGAGCGAACACCACCCAAAACAAATTAAAAACAAACAGAACAACATTTTTGACTTTAAGTTTTGGTTCACTTGAGCAATATATATATGTCATTAAACTGAATAAACTAATTTTTTTCCATTACATAATATCAATTGCATTTTCACAATGAATCTGTCAAACAAGATCTCGCTATACGTACCTAAATTCAAAATTATTTAACTTCAAATTATTTGATTTATGTATCTCAGTCAACTCGATATATGGCAAGACACATGACCTTAGAAATCATTTTAAAAAATAATGAATGCTTACTTGAATATTGTAATTTAATCAAGGTGATAAGCCTTTTTTAAGAAAAAGGATTGAGCAACAAACCAAAAACGAATGTGTCAATTTTACAGGACAACTCTATATTGTAGAGTCTTCAGAAATTCATACCAAAAATCTACGTTTATGTCCTATTGACTTTAGTCTTTGCATCTCTAGGATTAAAAAAAGTTTGCATACCTAATATTCTTGGAATTATCATGAATGCACTGATGTATTATAAAATATCTTCGCTCTATACACTCAACGAATAAAAAGAAAATATGAAAATAAGAGACATGTACACAATTTGCCCAACGAATAAAGAACAAGGAACAAGATAGCAAGCTTGCTCTAAAAGAAAGGCCAAAGCTTTGAAACAAGGGATCCCAGATTTCCCATGGAATCAGATGGTAATTTATATTAAGGTAATTAATATTTATTTTTTAATTTTATTTCACTTATTTACTTTAAATTAAATTCAAATTAAATATTCTCTCATCATATCTTGATAATTAAAGTACTAGAAGGTAAAAATGTTAGAGATCCAATTCCGCCCGTAATTTTTCACTCAGCTTTCCTTTGCAAAAAACGTAATATCTTTATCTTCTATGTATTTTAGAAAAAAAATTGAATCTAATCCAAAATAGTTAAAACACGAATTAAATTATGTCATGCTCATCTTTTTTGAAATTCACAATTTCGCATTGTTTTCATATGCCGTTGCTTTTTTATGCTGGAGATCACCAGTACAAAATTAAATGGCATAAAATGTAAAAATGAAGCAATAATAAAAGGGGGTTATCTTCCTCCAACTCCAATGTTGCTTCTCTAGGCCACCTTTCTCTTGGATCAATGCCTTTAGGATATGATACAATGCACTTTGTGTAAAACTCAAGCATGCATGCATGTATTCCCACTGCTCACCAGCTTTTGTGCTGCAAAGGAAAAAACACTCAAGACATAGGATTGCAAGGAACCCTTTCTACAAATAAATAAATAAATAAATAAATAGTGGTAGACTCGGGCGATGCTTTGGTCTATAAACCGAGAACATTCCATGTAAGAAAAATAGGCTAGAGAATAATGTGCACGACACATAAATTTAAGACCTCACGCAATAATTATTGCAATCACAATAACCATACCAAATTAACAACAATTTGAGGAAAAAATTTTGAAATAATGATGTGAAATTAAACTTCCTAAATATTCATTAGCAATGACATTAATACCCTACACAGTCAACCTGAATGCTCAACGTACACTATATTCTCAAATGCTCAAGTTGAGTCTATAGAATTGGACGTATTATATAAATTGTAGGAACTTGTGGGAGGGTTTCTAAATAGTTTGGCATGTATTTTTCCCAAAAAACGAAAAAGAAGTTTGGCATGTTTAAACAATCCTCGCTGTAGGAGCCCCATGAGACCCCACTGTCCTCAACACTTAAGAACAACATTCCAACATCAATTACACTACGCCCCTGTTTGTCTTATGCTTTACTATATACAAGTAGACATAACTTTGTCCTCAGATGGCAAAATTGCGTCCTATAGGGTAATATAATTTGAACTTGCCCTATTTTCAGTTTTAATTCAGCCAAGCAATGCAGGCATTAAAGTCGTAATCTTTTTTTCTTTTTTTGCTAGCTAGCTTTTGTGATAATTACTTGAAAGTGTTAGATATGTCATCATCAATGGGATGAGATTTTTTTTTATTTAAAATTTTTTACATAAAGAATGAATTTTTTCGTTAAAAGTCATATGACATCTACAATAATTTTGATGTCCAAGCAAATGTATCAATTAATAACAAATTAAGTCAGTTGGCAAAGAAAATAAATTGATGTATTTCTAATAGCTCCTTTTCACTAGGCAAAGAAAATAAATTGATATACTTCTAAATGCTCTTTTTCTACTCAATATCGTTGTTTTATGATACATATTCAACAAGGAGATTTTCAAAACTTGTATATATAGCTCTCTTAACGAGAAAATTTACCTGCTATTGTGGATTAAGCTTTAAAGATTGGGTACTTATTTTAGAAGCATATTGCAATCAACTATTGAATCCCAACAAGAAAAGCATGACGCTAAACTAACAGAATCGTTTCACGAGCGAGAGATAAGATCATCCATCAAAAGGAAATACAGAGCGAGAGATAATTTGCTTAATATAATTGAAATGCACTGTTGAAAAACACAAATAAGTAACGATTTGGGATTGCACAAAGCCAGTAATAGCCCCTAATAACTACATAAGAGATTAGAGTTTTCTAGAGAGAAAAGAAGAGGAGGAATTAAGGAGGTGGCAATTTAAAACCGACTTTGGAACAAGATTTGATTTAATGTTAAAGCTTTTGAAATTTATAATTAAATAAAATTTTTTTCCATATATCTGGATTCTCTTTCTTTTCATTTTTTCCACCTTACCAATGCTAGTTGGACTTAATTACTTCTGCAATATAAATTGAATGACATAGGACTCTATAAGGGAATCTTTCTTTTAAGTATAATCAATTATGTCAAATAATTTATATGAGTTTCTTATCATTATATTATATTGATCTTCATTTCAAGTGTATTAGAAAACATTGTAGTATTGTGATTATTGTGAGAATTGTATTTTCCTAATATCTTTCAATAGCTTGTGTAGAAATTTAAGGACTAGAATTATGGAAGGTTTAGAGCTAGGTTGACAATCAAATACTTGATGTATATGTGTGGGTTGCGGCACATCAATGAAGGGGGAGTTCTCTTGCCTATTGCCGCTCTGATTATTTTTCCTTGCTCTATTTCTTCATGGTATTAGAGCAAAAGAAACATAAAATCCTAAAATCCCAAACATAGATGCAAGTACGTACCCATGGGCAAGGATGATGAATCAAAAAATAATGAACCAAAATCTAAAGATTTTGTCATTAATACTCAGTCACCATACTATTTACATCCTTCCGACTCACCCAGAGCAATTATAACAACAATAAAGTTTGATGGGAAAAACTATGCCTTATGGGAACATGCCATAACGACGGCTTTGAAAGCGAAGAACAGGCTTGGGTTCATGGATTTTGAATGTGATTGATCCAAAGTTCACTTGAAGCCAATGCATGAGAAATAGCAAATCCTATTATCAATTCATGGATTTGGAACGTGATCGATCCAAAGTTGCACAGAGTGTATCTTATGTGGATGCTGCTCACAAGATGTAGATAATTCTTCAAAAGAGGTACTCAGTGCCCAATGTGCCATACATACATCAATTAAAAGCTGACATTGCATCTTGCAAACTAGAAAAGCAAGATGTGGTGGGGTTATTTAATGAACTGATGACATTATGGATCGAGCTTGGAAATTATGTCAAAATTCCAACTTGCACATGTGGGGCACCCAAAAGATATCGAAGATGATGGAAGAAGATAAAGTTCATCAATTTCTAATGGGGTTCGATGATGGGTCCTATTCAATAATCCGTAGCCAAATTCTAGCGCTAGATCTGCTTCCTTCGCTTGACAAAATATTTAGTATGGGGTAACAAGAAGAAAATCATGAGGGGATGTAGAGACTGAAAAATTATTTGTGTCGTACCAAAATAAAATAAAATTAATTATCTGGACCAACCCTTTTAATTAGTTTAATTAGGCCCTATCAGGTCAAGCCACGGCCTAAAGCCTTCAAGGCCCAGTTGAAACCCAAATAACTCTCAAGTCAAAACCCAAGTCAAAGCCTAAATCAAAGCTCAAGAAACAACTTCTAAGTCAAGTCATGATCCAAGTCCGAGTCAAGGCTCAAGAAACAACTTTCAAGTCAAGGTGCGGTTGAAATTAAGTCAAATTAAAAGTCAAAGGTCAAAGTCTAAGTCGATTCCCAAGTCAAAGGTCAAAGTCTAAATCGGCTCTCAAGTGAAAGGCCAAATGACTCCCAAGTCAAGATCCAGTCAAAATCCGAGGTGACTTTCAAGTCAATGCCCAGTGCAAGCTCAAGAGATTCTCAAGTTAAAATCAAAGTCAAAGTCAAATCAAATGACTTCTAAGTCAAAGTGATCCAAGATGTGGCCCGATTAAATGCCCAAAACTCAAGTCAAAGCCCATCTTGACTTTCAAAGGGGAGGGGAAAGTTTTCCTATAAATAGGCCCCTACCCCCTTGATTCAAAAGTTGAAAAATTTGAAGAATCCATCCGACACTCATATACTCTCTCTTTTAAAGAAGACAACAAGCACATCGAGCGCGTACCGTCCTCCCTTGAAGATCAAAGACTTGCGTTGATTGATATCAAGCCTTCAAGGCCCTCTTTCAAGCTAAAGTTCATGTAAATTTAGGAAGGAGATCGAATCAAAGGAATATACTCATTGTATTTAATAGAGATTTTACCCACACATTCAAATCTATACAAAGATTCAATCTTGTATTCAAATTTCGGTCTAATTTATTTTAGACTTGAAATTTGTGTTTATAAATTTTGGCATGCTCAGTGAAACATCTCTACCTCTCATCTCTTTCTCCTAAAGATCAAGACTTTCAAGTCTCAAAAGCTTCCTCTTCAAAGAAGATATGACCACAAAGAACGTCGCCTCTCAAGCTTCGAAGAGGAAGAGGAAGAGCATAGGATCTCTCTCTCGTAGATCCTGTGAAGAGAGTGTCACTTCGAGCAGGTGAGCTCACACAATGGAAAGAAGGAGCATGGCGAAGGCGGCAGCGCTAATCATCGTTAGGCAAATAGTGCCGTCCTCATTCAAACTCCAAGCTTGAGGACGCAACAAAAAGCATCATCTTAGGTGGATGAAATTCAAAACCTCCAGCATCAATCACTTATATGCAAGGTCAAAGATTACTATAGTAGTAACTCTTCTTCGAATTCACCAAAGGGGGCGCGCTTGTTAGAAATTGAAGTTGAGTCCTCCTAAACTGTTGTCATACCAGCTATGATGATAGACTCAACCAGTCTAGAAGAGAAGATGGCTAAGATGAAGGCCATACTAGAAAAACTCACTAGGAAGAGCAAAGAAAAGGAAACGCACATCAAGCTTCAAGAAGAAAAGATTGCTAAGCTGACCAAGAAGTTAGAAAAGAGATCAGCTCAATAAGACTTAAAAAGTGAGGACTCAGAAAAAGTGTCCATTCACACTGAACCTTCTAACAATAAGAAGCAACCAAAGAAAGGTATTATGCCTAAAAATGTCAAGTCCTCTAGATCAATGACTATTGAGCAAATCTAAGAGTTGATAGCAAATGCAGTTAAGGCGCAGCTTGGTAGAGGTTCACGCAGAACTCACCTATACACCAAGCCTTACACTAAGAGGGTTGATGCTCTCCGCATGCCCCACAGTTACCAGCCCCCTAAATTCCAACACTTTGATGGGAAAGATAACCCAAAACAACATGTCATACATTTCATTGAGACATGCAACAATGCTGGGATTGACGACAACCTTATGGTGAAGCAGTTCATCAGGACATTGAAAGGTATTGTCTTTGATTGGTATACCGACCTAAAGCCTGTGTCCATCGATAGCTGGAAACAAATGGAGTAAGAGTTCATCAACAGGTTCTACAGCGCTCAGCGTACTGTCAGCATGATTGAGCTGACAAATACAAAACAATGAAAAGATAAGCCAGTTCTTGACTACCTCAACCACTGGCACACACTTAGCCTCAATGTGCAAAGATTAGCTATCTGAAGCTTCCGCCATTAAAATGTGTACACAATTCATGCATTGGAACTTGTTGTATGTCCTACAAATGAGTAGACCTATGACTTTTCAAGAATTGACAACCAAGGCACATGACATGGAGGTGACGATAACCAGTCATTGTGGCAACTTCTTCTATTCTACTGAATCAAAGGACAAAGTTGAGTTCAAGAGGAATGTTAAGTTCTCCAAAAATACGGCCAAAGAAGCAATGTCCACTACTATAAGTCAGCTAATTCACGTTGCAGGAAAGCCTAAACTAGAGGACAAGAAGATCCCATGGTTTAAGGATGCGATAAGAAACCGCCTCATGCTAAAGGAGCTTTAGGAAAAGAAGTACCCATTTTCTGACTTAGATTTGTCAGGTATGCTGGATAAATTGCTCGAGAAGGGTGTCATTTAATTGCTTGAGCCAAAGCGCCCAGAAGAAGCTGGGAGGACCACCGACCCCAAATACTGTCCATGCCACAGGGTCGTTGGTCACCCTCTTGAAAAGTGCATTACGCTCAAGAAGTGTATCATGCGATTAGCTAGGGAAGGAAGAATCATTCTAGATTTAAATGAAACAGTAGAAGCTAGCCACTTCACAATGCAAGAGGTTGATGAGTCAGATTCTGAAATAGATCTCACTGAAGCACCAGAGCCTCAGGAGGATACTTCCCAAAAAGTTGCTTTGATAGTACGGCTATCTACAAGACCTCATGTTCTAAATCTGAAAATGATGAAACAAATGAAGAACTAAGTGTCCATCTCAAGAGAGATGATAAGGCCCTTATTGTCCTAAAAGCTATACCAGTACACATGAGTTCGCAGCAAATTTTTCACATACCAAAAAAAATGCGTAAACAAATTATTGTTGCCATTCGCCAAGCAGAGGTATATATGCTGACAAGCTTAAAGATGTACCACTTATGCGCAGTCCTGCCCGATGTGCCACCTGTAACATGGCCATAACATTCACTAATGATGACTTATTGTTGGGTTCTGACCACACAATCATCCGCTATTGATTAGTTGGATATATTCGGGGGCAAAAGGTTAATCGAATTCTAATAGATGGCGGTTCAGCAGTCAACATCATGCCAAAGTTTACTATGAACGATTTAGGCATCACCATCAGACAATTGTTTAAAAGCCGAATAATGATACAAGGGTTCAATCTAGAGGGGCAGCGTTCGATTAGTATGATCTGCTTAGAATTGACCATGGGTGACTTGACAACCTTGTCAATTTTTCATGTGATAGACTCCAAGACTTCATACAAGTTGTTGCTTGGACGTCTCTGGTTATATGAACATAGGTTGGTAGTATTGACTTTGCACCAATGCCTCAAGTACTACAGGGACAGCGAAAAGAAGATAAATGCTGATGTTAAACCATTTACCATGGCCAAATCACACTTCGCTGATGCAAAGTTCTTCGAGGAAGATGTTGCGTGAAGGAAATTACCCATGCTGCTATAGCCTCCACAAGAAAAGAAAATGTGAAGAATGCCAAGGAGACCCTGTTTTCCCTCTAAAAAATGGAAAGAAGAGAATGAGCAGAAAATTTCAGTCTCATCGGTCAAGCAAACAAATGTTGCGGCAAATCCATCAGTGCCAATCTTCAGGTACATTCCTAAGTCCCGTCGTAAGGATGGAGAATTTCCATTTAGGGAATGTACAAATCCTAAGAGCACAACCAAGGTTGAACGCAAGTTCGATGAAGCTAGTTGACACGTTATCAAAGAAAAGGGTGTGCTTTCAGTTCATAAGGAGAATTCAAGTAAATTGACCAAGGCTCCTCTCCCTGGTTTTGTTGCTTCTTCTAAAGGCTCTCTTTAAGAAGAAAGCGACCTACCAAAGATGCGCACCAGTGATGGGTTTGATCTTAATCCGTACAAGTTAATAAAGATGTCCGGCTATGACTTCAGCCAAGCAACATCTTCAGGGCATGTAATCGAAGCTAAGCCCTACGAACTTAACAACACACAAAGGGCTATAAAGAGCCAAGGGGGCAGCATTACAACGCTTGAAATTGGCCTTGGTTATGTGTCGGCCCAACTTGTGAGGATTTCAGGATGACACAAGGACCAACAATCCCTCACACAATATATCATAGCCATGGAGGTTGATGATGGTGAGAGTGAAAATGCTAAGACCAACCCAAAAACATCGGTATCAATAGGCTGTAGCCGTCTACATCGCGCCAACACCCATCCGCATTTAATAGGATAGGAAAGGGTAAGACCCTGAAACCTTCCATCTTCCATAGGTTGAAGAAGGATGTGTAGCCTAAACCCTTGGTCTTCGCCAGAATAAAGATAGGTGAGATGTCATCAAGCGCACTGCCCTCACAAAAGAAGGATTCGGTGTTCAATTGCTTTGGTGAAATAAATGAAGTCCAAAGTCCAATTTTTTCACGCATGAAGCGTGTTTCCAATTTGGATGTAAAGGTGGATGACTAGTTGAAAGTAATGAGGTGCATCCTAGTTCTCACCGGCCATAGGGCTAAGGCTAGTTTAAAAGAAAGAACTAAGGAGGAGGAGCAAGGGTTAAGCGATAATTTCTTGTATTTTACATGCCTCTTTCATCTAATTTTTAGCTCATATAATAACTTAATCTTTAGAATTTTTACTTGTTTTGTTTACTTTTGTAGACAATAACCTCAATCGAGCAAATACCGCAAAAAGGAGCGAAGACGGACAAGAAGAGTAAAAGAAGGCAAGAAGGGATGACGGACAAGGACGTTCCGTCGTGCTAGAAATGTAGGGGATCTCCCAATTTTCTACTTAAAGCCCCTTCAGGCGTTTTTTGTAGGGGATCTCCTCGGCTTTCCTTTCGTGACTTTTTGGGAGTTCTTAATTTAGGTTTAGCCAATAAAATCCCCCTTTGGGGGAATTAGATTAGAAAGATTAGAATTTATTTTGGTTGTTTGGATTCAAACTTACGGATTACCAAGGTTCATTCAATCAAGATAAGTTTCCTCTTCTCTTTCTTTCTCTATTTTTGTATGTTTTGTTCTAGTTTTGATTATGTTTGATTTTTAGTTTTTATTGCTAGTTCATGCTTATTAGTTTGTTAGATTTTGTTATCGCTTTAATTTCCTTACTAGTTCATGTTTGTGTTCATGTTTGTGTGTCTAGTTGTAATTAGGTTCAATTGTGTTTGCGATGCTTAGTTGTTAGTTGTGTTGATTTGGATGGTGATTAGCCTCTTGATGGCTCATTGATCTTGTTTAGACCTTTACACACCTTGTTTATGCTTAAATTTAGAGTTTTCTTTCATGCCTGTGAAGTCTTGAATTACATGCTTGAAAGAGCTTTCATCCGTGTTTTGGGGTATTCGACTTATGCTGAGAGGTGAGGATGATTGTCTAGTTTAGATAGAGAGAATAGCTGGGATTCAGACATAAAAATAGTCTCGGTCGCTAGCTAGATTAATGGGTGTCAATCTTGCAGTTTAATTGAGCTAATCCTATGAAAATAGGAGGTTAGAACAATTAGGCTAGCTCATGATCCTTGAGAGAGGGCTTGGGTGGTCTTTAATGATGCAACCGATCATGTCTGAATACTAGCATAACTTCGGAAGATAAAGGCTTAACTTGATTAGTCGGTTTGTCTTAGATTTGATCACAACCCAAGTCCATTTTGTTTACTTGTTTTTGTAGCTTAGTTCCTTTTTCCTTCACCCTTTATATTGCCTAGATTGATACGCTTGAATGAGCTTTGGTATTTGGAAACCTAACTCTCTGCAGATAACACCCCTAGTACTCAAGGATGCACCTTGCACTTAGGGCTTATAGATATTAAAACTTTTCCCTAACAGCAAGCCTCTTCCAACCACAACGCAAGCTAAGAGGTCAGCGACTTCTCTTGAGGAAATGCTGGGTTGACTCCTGAGTAAGAGCTTAAACTGGTCACCACAAAAAAAATAACCAAGACTGCTCCTGAATAAGAGCCTAAACTGCTCACACAAAAAGAGTTCCTGAACAAGAGCCTAAACTGTTCACGACTAAGAAATAAAAATCAAGATAGCTCCCAAACAAGAGCCTACACTATTTACGTACTCACAAAAAAAAAGCGGCTCCTAAACAAGAGTTTGAACTGTTCATCACAAAAAAAAAAAAAAAACCAAGTTAGCTCCTGAACAAGAGCTTAAACTGTTTACACACTCAAAAAATAGCTTCCAAACGAAAGCTGAAACTGTTCACACACTCAAAACAAAACAGCTCCTGGGCAGGAGCCTAAACTATTCACTACAAAAAAACATAAAAGAAGACGACTCCCGAACAAAAGCTTAAACTATTTACACACTCAAAAAAGTGGCTCCCAAGCAAGAGTTTAAACTGTTCACACAAATGGAAAAAAAAAAAATCTTTGTACTGCTCCTGGCCTACAAGAGTATAAACTGTGAATGGCAAAACAAATTAAAAAAAAAAGCTTCGTTTAACTACATGATGACTTGATCTTATTAGGAATTGCAAGTGCTCATAAGTACATAGGCAACTTGGGAAATAAATCACTAAGTGCAATCAAACACAGGACACCAAAAAAAAGGAAAGATAAGAGGGGGGCATAAAAGAAAGGCGATCAAAAACATCAGCTTTCTGCTGCCAAGTTACTCCTCACTACCCATACCACTTTTTCACATGTACGATCACGTTTTAGGTCCCAAAAGGTCTAACGGTAGATCGCATTTGCAAGTGATTCTTTAAATCTTCATACCACTTTTTGACATGTACGTTTCCATTTTAGGCCTTAAAAGGCTTAACAGTGAAATGCGTTCGCAAGTGGTTCTTCCAATCTTCATGCCACTTTTTGACATGTATGATCCCATTTTAGGCCCCAAAAGGCCTAATGGTGAAATCGTATTTGCAAGTGGTTCTTCAAGTCTTCATACCATTTTTAGGCATGTGGGCTTCTGTTCTAGGCCTCAAAAGGCCTAACGGCAAACCATTTTGCAAGTGGTCCTTCAAGTGGCTTACCAACTTGCGTAAGTGACTGCACAAATGCAAGAAAAAAAAAGGAAGGGTCTTGGCATACAAAAAAAGCACAAGCGACAAAAAATGCAATTTTTCAACAAGTAAGCATGATGTGCTACCAACAAGAATGCCACCTTTTAACAACCAAGCATGATGCTGCGACATAAGAAAATGCGACAATAAATGAGTATGACGTTACGACATCACAAACAGGTATGAGAAGACTTTTTAATCTAATAAAGTGACTTCCTTTGGATTCATTTCAGCCAAAGTTACCACCTTTATTGCTCACGGTCATCAAAAAAATAGCAAGCCTTTCAAAGCACAATATTGCAAAGTTTAAAGAGCCAAGTAATGAAATACAATGAAGGGAAGGCATGACACTGTCTCTCTCCTCAACCTACCCAATCCCAACCCCCCCGAAAAAAAGTATGATCTTTTCTTTGTTTTTCCTCCTCTTCCTCATCCTCAATGTGCTTGATTGTAACAAACCATACAAACCATACACCCAAAAGGCCCTAAAAAAAAGGAGGTCAATGTCATCCCCTTTTTATGGCGACTGTGCAAGGGATGCTTTTTGGTCATGTAACATGGGCGTTTTGCGTCTTTAGTTGATTCGCCAAAAGAAAAAGGAGTCAAGCACACAAATGGCAAGGCTTTCAATGGAGGAAAGATTGTGTCTTTCACGTGAAAAAAAAAGAAGAAAGAAAGATAAGCCAAGCACATGGTTCCAAGAATCAAAACTTTGATGAATGGAAAAGATCCTGGGACTATAGAAGGATCTAATTATCCAGCTATTTCATTGATTTAAACCCAAAACAAAAAAAAGAAAGAGACTTTATAAGTAAATGGCATAAAGACAAATGCCTAGAGTAAAACCCGTTCATGTGAATCAGACAAGCAAATGATACCAATTTTGGAGGATGGAAAGGAGGGCACATGCAATGAAGTACATGTGGAGATAAAGTACAAAAGGAAGGTGTAGACCTTGGGCGTGCATTCCTTTCTTCAATAAATCTAGGTGCTGCGGCTGGTAGGTTGATGAGGAAATGATATGCATATATTTAGGGCACCTATTCTGGTACATCCCACCTACTTAAGAGGCTAAGAAAAAAAGTAAAAAAAATCAAACAGAAATGAGAAGGTATCGCATGGTCTGCTTCTAAAATGTTTAGGAAAAAAATAAAAAGGCTAGCCCAATTTGCTTTGAGCTACTACAAAGGGTGCAAAATCCAATAACCATTTTTTAAGTCAGTCTGTTACTCTCGATCTAGCGGTTACACAATTTTGAACAACATGGTTTGAAGCTGTAGCATAATCTAAGTCATCAGTACAATTTTGGACATCAAGGATCAAGCTGACAAATTGATCGATTAAGGTAGGATGATGCTAATAGTTGGATCCTTCCAATTCAAATAGTGGCATGACCCACCTAAAAAAGGGATGTCAGGCAAGCAATATTATTAGCTAAGTTGACAACAACCCAAGTTGATTAACCCCTAAAGCTATAGTAGTAACTCTTCTTCACTCTCTCTAAAGGGGGGGTGCTTGTTAGAAACTAAAGCTGAGTCCTTCAACACTATTGGCATGCCAGCTATGATGACAAGCTCAATCAATCTAGAAGAGGAGATGACTAACATGAAGGCCATCCTAGAAAAGCTCACCCGGGAGAGTGAAGAAAAAGAAGCGCGCATCAAGGTTCAAGAGGAAAAGATTGCTTAGTCAACAAAAAAGTTAGAAAGAGATTAGCTTAATCTTCTGCAAAAGACTCAAAAAGTGAGGACTCAGAAAAAGTGTTGGAGAGAAGCAATGGCCGAGAAAACTGAAACTTTGAGATTGAATAAGACCTAGACAATGGAAGACTTACTTCTGGGAAAGAAAGCCATCAATTATAAGTGGGTATATAGAGTTAACTACCACTTTGATGGAATTATTGAACATTTTAAAGCACGATTGGTTATTCAAGGAGATGATCAGATGTAGGAATCTGATTTTCATCAAACATTTGCTCCAGTGGCAAAGATAGTGAGTGTGAGATGTTTTTTGTCAGTTATGATTACCCGATGATGGCAATTACATCAAATGGATGTCAATAAGCATATCTGCATAGAGATCTAGAGGAAGAAATCTATATGGTGAATATGTCTTAGGATTCCGGTCATCTAATTACAACAAGATATACAAACTACGCAAATCTCTTTATGTGGTGAAATAAGCACCATGCCAATGGTTTGCTAAGTTGTCCTCCAGGTTGATTTAGTATGGATTCATACACTCTTATGCAGACTACTCTTTATTTACATATAAAAAGGAGATTTTCTTATGGCCCTACTCATATACGTGGATGATCTTGTTGTGATTGGGAGTGATTCCCAAGCTTCTAGTGAGTTTAAAGCACACTTGGATAAATGTTTTCATATTAAAGACCTGGGTGCCTCGAAATATTTCCTGGGAATTGAGGTCACTAGAAGTCCAAAGTGGTTGGTATCATGTCAATTAAAATACGCTTTGGAGATAATTGATGAATGTGGACTTCTTGGGTCCAAACCAATTGAGTTTCCCATGGAAACTAATCACAAGTTAGCGCTGGTTATGGGTAAGAAGTAGGTTGAAGTGACATAATATATATGTTTAGTGGGAACACTCATTTATCCTCACCTTTACACAACCAGAATTGTGCTATGCAGTTTGTATTCTCTCACAATTTTTGCAAGAGCCTAGGGAAGAACGCATGGAAGTGTCCAAGCATGTGCCTCGTTACTTGAAAGAAAATCTAAGTCAAGGAATACTGTTGAGAAGTGATTCAGACTTACAAGTTTATGCTTATTCTGACTCAGATTGGGGAGCTTGCCTATTAACAAGGAGGTCACTTATTGGATACTTTTTACTCTTGGACACTCACCATTGTCATGAAAAGCCAAGAAGCAAAGTATTGTTCCACACTGCTCAGTAGAAGCAAAATGTTATGGAGACAGTTACAAGTGAACTTATTTGGATTTAATCCTTCTTAATGCCACTTCGAGTGTTCCTTAATAAGCCCATGAGACTCTTTTTGATAATCAAATAGCTCTTCCTATTGAAAAGAATTTAGTATTTCATGAGCACACCAGTACATCGAAATAGATTATCACTTTATTCGGGAGCGCCTTATTTCCAAAGATATTTAGAGTGGCTATGTTTGCTCCAGGTGTTAAATCCCAAATATTTTTACAAAAGCATTGGGAAAACACCAGTTTTTTTTCTACAAAGCAAGTTGGCATCAGTGCGGATATAGCGATTTCCGCAAAATGACAATTATGGGAGTCACGGTAATTCCTACAATCTTAGCCGTACATGTGGTGATAGTTAATCTCCATCGTTGATTTTTATTTTTTTAATAGAATTAAATTTAATATTTTTAAATTATTAAACTCATGATAATTACTTAAAAAATTAATTTTTAAGGACATGTTTGGATGGTAAAAAATTCTATCTTTAATTCAGTGAAAGATCTAAGAAGCATTAAAAAAATTAATTAAATTATTTGATGCATGAAGCACAAACCACCTTCCATTGTTTCGCCCATTAACTCCACATTTTCCGACGAGCTAATGCACAAGTTATGGCGGCCAGGTTATATTTGGCTGATGATATTTCCGGCGACCTCCCCTTCCCCTCAAACCAGCGCACCTGAAAAAGGCTAAGAAGATAACTTTTGTTGAAAAAAATGTGCACATTGGAAAAAAGATAAAGTCACAGGCAAGTAGCTTGGTTGGTCATTTGATCTTAGCCGATGCTGGTGTCGTCAGTGGTGATGGGCTGGGCAGGGCAGCGTATCGTTCAATGGGATGGAAGTTGGAAGGTCATCAATGGGTGGAGATTTTATTCAGCAGCATAATACTTATATATGACACGAGAACATATATTTTAAGCAAAGCCTTATAGCCTGATGGTTGGGCTCTTTACACGATGATAGCAATATCACAGGTTCAATCCTGAACAGTGTGCCATAAATGTTTTGCAGAAAATCTGACACAAGAGTATATGATTTTGGAAACTTATTTGGATTAAAAAACATTATTTAATCCTTTCCTCAACAAAATTATTTTGAAAATATTGTTCCCTTAAAATCCAAGAGTTTCTACATATAAGAATTCTTTCCTTAAGAGAAAATTAATTTTCTTATTTGTAGGGATTCTATAAACTTTGCCTACTTCTCCCATGCAATTAGCTTCCCACAATTTCTATAAATTAAATTATCATGTAAGTTTCATTCATCACTATTTCATAACTCTTCACCCGCTCTATTCACATAATTGTGAGCAATCTCCAATGACGGAGTTCAACACAACTAGTAACGATAATAATGTAACTTTTTGTATTATAATGTGTATTTATTTCATCTTTAACTGTATCTATTATAAATGCTTTGCAATTCCTTTAGTATAAGGCAATATTGCATGCAATGAAATTTTCTCAGATGTGAATTTCATTGAAACATATATTATATGTTTCTAAAATTATCAACTTTAAATAATCTAACTTTTTTTGTTTATGTTTTTATGTGTTTGTGTGTTTGGATGGCATATTTATTAGATTATTTTTGATTTTGTTCTGCTTATTTTATGCTTATATTTCAACACATAATGCATATTTATTTTATCTTTAATTGTATCAATTCTTAATTTTTTTAGATGTGTATCTAAGTGCTGCATGATTTTAAACAATGATCAAATTCTATGTGATAGTTTTTGTTGATTTGATTTTTCTAAACATTTACAATTATCCAGGAGGGTTTCTACTTTGTTTTTTGATTTTGTTTTGATTAATGTTTGCAATTTGTTCAGTGCGATCTTCACATTGCAGAAGAAGAAGAATAATATACAGATGAAGATGATGATTTTATTATAATTGAAAGTTTGAAAGATATACAAGTAACACCAAGTGAAGAATTTCAAAATCTTATCATGGAAGACACGAAGAGATTTATATTCAAAACTCTTGACTTAGCCCATGAATTTTATAAAAATTATGCTAAAGTTCAAGGTTTCAGAGTTCGGAAGGATGGGATATGCAAAAGTAGAATAGATGGACATCCAATTTCAAAATCGTTTAAATGTTCTGCAGAGGGTGTACACCTAGTAAAGCATGTTGACAATACTAAAAGAGTGCGAAAAGCGAAGGATGGAACATGTTTTGGTTGTAAAGCTGAAATACGATTCAAGTGGATTAGAGAAATAGATTATTGGACTGAGACAAGATTTGTTGTTGAACATACACATCCTCTTGCCAATGCAAATCAAATACTATACTTGAGGTTAGACAACATCAATTTTTAAATTATCATATATACTTTTAATTATGTTATTACTAATGCAAGTTCTTGCCATTTAAAAAATTGATCTCATAGGAAAATTCCAAAGGAGACTCAAATTGAAATTGAACACATGCATAGTGCTCACATCCCTCCCCATTGCATCATGCAAAAATGGGTGAAACGAGCTAGAAGCTATCACAAATTGGGTTTTCTCAAGCTTTAGAAGGAAAAAGAATGTGAAGGTGATGTTAAGGTTGTTATGGGTTATTTAAGGGAGAAAAAACTTGTTGATCCCACATTTTTCTTAAAGTATATTATGGATGGTGAGGCCTGCTTAGAAAAATTGTTTTGGTGTGATAGAGCTTCATGCATAGACTACAAAAATTTTGGACAAATCCTTATTTTTGATACTACTTACAAATGTAATGCCTACAATAAGCCACTTGTGATGCTTGTTGGTGTCAATCATAATCGAAAGACAATGTCTTTTGGATATGCATTGGTAGTCAATGAGAAAGAATCTTAATTTATTTGAGTTTTGGAACAATTAGTCAAAGTAGGGAGGGGACAAAAGTCATTAGCAGTTCAGACAGATGGAGATAAGGCAATGGCTAATGCTACTAAGGTGGTATTCCTAAAGCACGCCATAGACTATGCTTGTGGCATCTCATGAGAAATGTTAAGGGGAATGGAGGTGTCAAATTTTGTAGCGACTTTATTAAGTGCATCAACAAGTATCAAGCTCCAAATGATTTTGAAAAAGGTTGGAAAGAACTTATGTCCTATTATGAAGTTCAGGATAAAAAGTGGGCTAAGGACTTGTATAATAAGAAAGAGAAGTGGGCAGAAGCATACTTACATGGATATTTCTTTGTAGGTCGGTAACCTAAACTTTAAGCCTTTTCTATCATACTCAGTAGATCCAATTCATATTGATTTACTTTTTCAAAAATTTTTCTAGGCATGAGGAGAAACACAAAGAGTCGAATAGATGCATAGAAATATTAAGTCATCAATGACTGCAAAGCAGAAGTCATGTGAGCAAGTCGAGTCATATGATCAGGCTATTATAGAGCTTAGAGTTCAAGATGGATATAGTGACTTTACTACAATTCATACTTACCCATTTATTGATAGAATCTTTTCCACCATTAAGTCCCAAGCAACTATACAAGAGATACCTACTGTGTAAGGATATGACATATGAGTCAATGTATATTGTCAAAGGTAAGCAGCAAAATGGTCAATGACCTGATCGTATGCAAATTAATTTCTTCCATCATTGGCAACCTTTGATCGTATTGAATCCACCAAATAACATCTTTCTTCTTTTATGTTAAGCACAATCAATGTCCAATGATATTCGTTCAACAAGGGGATGTAAATCTATATGTACAGATAAATTAATTACATCATCTCTTGGGGTTTTTATATTGGAAAACAAATGTAATAATATATAAATATTAACAATTAACAAACCTATTCAATCTGACTTGTATCTTTAGGAATATAATAATCAACAGTAGCTATGTTATTGTCATTTGGAAGTTTCACAGTGGACTGTAGAATGAATCATTTAGTGGATTCGATAATATTTCAACATCAATAAAAATAAAGGAAGTACAAAATTAAAAAATCATACCAGTTTTTGTTGCCTGAAACATGTTAGGTAAATACAGCCTATTGCTTCCCTCCTTTCGTGCTTTGAAATGTAGATCAAACATAAGTGCATCTATACACTATTAAATAAAACACAATTGTATTTATGTTGTGAATATTTGAAATAATGTATATTTTTTGATGAATATTTATTAAATGAAATGTTACACTTATACTTACCCAATTTGTCACCTCATTATCAGAATACAAAGCTAACAAGTCATGTAGTATCAAAAAATCCTCAAACCTTCAAATTTTCATGCACAATTTCATCTGCTTTTTTCCACTTAAAAACTTTGTCGCATATTATTACTTCTTCATCCGTCAAATAAGACAAATAAAGTTTATATTTACCAGGATAACCATACGAGACGTGATTGTTCTGATCATTGGGGGAGTCATCATTTAAATCTATAAGCTGTAAAAAATATGAAACAAAATATAGATGAATCAAATGTCATATAAAGAGGCATATTGCTTATGTGCATGAATATATCATATATATGCACCACTTTTGGTATAGTATTCTTATAAGTTACATGATTCCCAACATTGTTTCTAGATCCATGCAGATCGCATAGATCATCAGATTTTATAAGCTGTACAATATGAGATGGGGATTACCAACAACAATTAAAATTGACAACATTATATATTAATAAACAAATATTAAAAACTACTTGATGTCATACCATTGTGTCTTTGTTTTCCAATGATGACCGCCTGTGTTCGTCTGTGGCAAAAGTACCCAAATCTAAATCATCCAAAACATTGGTTCGTAAGGGTCCACATTGTGATAATATTTCATTTAGCTCATCTACACCACACGACTTGCTAAGTTGTAGATCATGAGTAGAGATATAAATTAAAACTACGCCAAAAGTTATTATTTTTTCTCGAATAAGGCAAAGAATATTAACTACTAGTGGCGTACCCTTGTAATTTCATTTTCTCATAGCAAGTCTCTTCGTTAAAGTTCAATCACGCCGTCTGCATCCTACACGTGATGCTTCTCCAATGTCAACTTTTGGCCTGCTAATTTTATGCCGCCATGTCGAAGTGATGCCCTACTCGTCCACTTCTTTTTTTACGTGGTGATTGTTTTGGTGCTTTGTGTGGGTGAGGTTTTAGTTTTATTTCATTTATAGTAATTGGGCTATCCCTTGTGGTGACAAGCCCATCGGGAAAGTATGATTCATTAAAATGTACGTTTTTCAGAGCTGCAAGAAATGTCATTCCGGTGATTGGAGAGTTGTCATCATCTTCACTAGCAAGCTCTCTCCCTCACTTACAAGTTTTTTTCATCCGGGTTGCCAAAGTCCTCACTAGCGAACTTTATGAAAGGGAATTCAGAGTGTTGTTTTGATAGTTTTGCTAAAGGATCATCAAGTAAATTTGGAACAGGAGGAGGAGTAACAATGGGAACATCGTTATCTCTACTTTATTCAATTTCCAGTTTTTCTATATTAGTCATGCAAAATTTCATCTTTTACCATATCCTCCTTTTTCATACTATGATATATGACCATGGAACCTAGAGATAGTAATTGCAATTTGATAAATACTTTCTCCAACTTTTCATAGCAATTGCATGCACACTTATACATCTCACATGAATTCTTCTATTTTGATTTCTACAAGTTAAAAAAAAGGACAGTATGACATATTAGGTGAATCCAAGAAAGGCATACAATAAAATATATTTATTCTAATCAAACAAAAAAATTAGATACAATTGATCATAACATTTGCAAAAACATAAAGAGAAAATCTTTGTTTAAGAGCACACTTATTACAAACAAGTTGATATAATCAAGCAAAAAAATACCTACAATTCACTATGATATTAGTGAAAACGTAAAGATAACATCTTTGTTTAAGAACCCAATTCAATACATACAAGTCCATATAATCAAGCAATAAATTGCAAACAATTCGTTACAACATTTGTGAACACATAAAGATAAAATATTTGTTTAAGAACCCAACTAATTATATACAAGTCCATTTAATCAAACACAAAATTATAAATAATTTATTATAACATTTGTGAAAACATAAAGGTAAAATCTTCATTTAAGAACCCAATTAATTACATACAAGTCCATATATTCATTATTTTAAAACCTACCGATTACAATATAGAATACAAAGTGAAATAATTTGAAGATAGAACAATAAAAAGTATTTAACTTTCATCATAATAATAAAATTCAATAACTTACCTTGTGTGCCTCCAATTCAACATGATGGTTGTATTTGCCTGAAAAAAGATCCATATGATAACGATATGAATATGCAATTTTTAGACGAACTAATAAATTGTGTCTATCATTTTTATGATAAAAGTGTATTTATACTAGTGCATGGATTAGGGTAAAAAGTAAAGAGTCACCATGATGGCTGGGAATAGAAAAATAACCTAAAATTTCGCTCCACAAAAAAAAAAACAAGGAATTAAAAATCCCCAAGACCAAGATGAGGTAGATTCGAACCCCAAACCTACGCTATGGTAACTAAAGCAACCACTCCTCTTTCCTTAACATGACTTGCAGTTTAACCAATAATACTAACAAACATATAATAGAACAACAGTGAAATGAACCTCCCACTGCAACGTTGACCCATCGGCCGGAATGCAACCCTCTGAAACTTGTCGCCGCTCAAAGCCTTCACTGTTTCTGATGCCTGGAAAAGCCAGCAACGTTCACACGGGGTGGGTGAGCGAATCGGATTGTGTGTCAGACAGGGGGAGGATACGCTACTCGGCGGTGCTGCCTGGGCCTTCCTTATCGTCCGTCACCGCAATTTCGTCGACGCCGCCAGTACTGCAGCCGACCTTCCATTGTTTCCGGCCATGGAAGGGGAAGGGGAAGGGTTTAAAAATTAATTAATTATTGATTTTAACTTTTTATTGAAATTAAAAGAGTGAAATTATTTTACTCCTCTAAACATAACATTCATAAATTAATTTTATTCATTTTAAAATACATCATTTTTATTTCAAGAAATAATTAGAAAAATTAACGGTTTATATTTAATCATGCCAAATATACAATGTATATCGTGGAAATTACGGTAAGTTTGGAATTTACCCTGTCTAGTAATTTAAGGACTAGAATTATGGAAGGTTTAGAGTGAAGTTGACAATCAAGTACTTGATGCGTATATGGGGGCGCTCTTGCCTGTTGCCTCTTTTATTGTTTCCCTTGCTCTATTTCCTCAAAGTGTAGTAGTATAACCTGTCAAATAAATACTTACTAATTCATAGGTATCACATGACTTTTCATTAATAACATTTCCAATTCTTAAATAGAATTGCTTACTAGTAATTTTGCCCCCAATGTACTAATGACAATACAGATCCATTTCTAGCTTATTCCACCTACAATAATAACAACAACAATCAGTGTAGTTCTTGCTTTTATAGGATTTGAGAAAGTCCAGTTATATAGATAATTTTACCCCTATCAACAGTGTTATGATCGAGAAAACTAATTTTAATATAATCATATAATTTTTGCAAGAAATAACACCGCGTAATTAAGATGTTAAGATAATTTTAAAGGATTTATATTTAGGGAGCTGGTTAAAGAGAGAATTTTATCGACCTCTGGACACAAGTGACGAACTAGGAGAACAAAGTCATCCGGGATGAAATTTTCCAACATAAGAGCCAAAAAATAAAGGAGACCTAAAATTTTTCCCCCTTCTATAAATGATTGCTAGCTGACTATACTTGCCTTTTAGTTTTTTTAGGAGAAATGAGACACAAAAGTTTATGAGGATTGGGATTGAAATTTACATTAGTTAGATATCTAGTAACAATTTTCAAAAAATTTGTAAGTAAGCGTAGTAACTTTTATTACAAGGGTTTGTGTTTGTTTGAAATTCATATAAAAGCTCCAAAATTTATAAAGGAGTTCTATAACTTTAAAAAATACATTTAGTAAAATGTTACTCTAAATTTTGAGTGAAATTATTAATATTTAATAGAT